>JAWNLI010000033.1:2852500-3370000 GCA_035042405.1 Drosophila demipolita
TGTTTAAATAAGATTTATTTTCCAAGAATTTAATTGTAAAATGTTTTTAATCTACTATTTCGTATATTAAATGATGATTTTCTTTAACTTTAGTTCGTAAACCATATTCACACAGTTTAATTAAATTTGCAAATATAAATCCAGTTGGGAATGTAATTAAAATTAATATTCTATATGGACATTAATTCCTTGAATATGTTGAAAACAAACAAATTTGGAAAGCAGCAAAAAAAGCAACATTTTAACAGCTAATTGCGTAGCATTATTTATTTAGGCTAGAGCTCAATTTCAAATTCCCAACAATATTAAAGTTGTAATGTGTACAACTTTAGCACAGCGTCGATAAAGTTTACAGAATAAACAGCAGCCAAAAATAAGAGCAAAAAAATTTCACGAAAATGGCCAGGAACAGCTCTCCTCTTCGCCTATTTCATCATCGATGTGCTTCAAGCTGGCCATGTTTCAATTATATTTTTATTCACTTCTTTTATCGAATTTTTAGAATTCTGTGCCAAGTTTTTTCATCTCCGGTGGAATGGGTATTGTGTGGCAAACTTTTTTCTAGATATGCAAAAAAATTGAGGCTTGATCGACTACTTGAATACCATATGAAAAGGGAGCTTGTGATTTTGGTAAGAAATAAAAAAAAACTGTCTCTGTTTGGGAAGCTTATAAAATGTCGTTTTTTATATTATTTGATTGGCAGATTAAAACTTATAAAGCACTCTCTTTATTTTTGATCAAAAAAGCTATTTTTTAACATTAAAATCCGAATTTTGATTTTGAATTTGAATTTGATTGAATTAGTTCAAGTTCTCGACCCTTTTTACAGAATATCCTGCATTTTAGCAAACGTATTCGTGTTTGTTGTTGCATGAATATAGTATAAGTTTTTTTCTATTTATCATTTTGTGTTGCTTTTGCAAGGTTTTAAAAGTTTTTGTTGTTGTTTTTTGGTGCACTTCAACAATCTTTGTTTTTGTTGTCCTGCTGTTTTTCAGCCGCTACTGCAGTTGTTTTTCCAACTTTTGCTGCACTCTGAAATATTTTTATGGCTCTCGTGTCCTTGTTGCACACCAAAAACCCTATGTAAGCAATGCAGCCGTGCTTTGGGGCGTGGCAAACACACAACCAAACAAACACACACACACACACACACACATTCACATAGAGTACAAACAAGTGAAATAGAAAACACGTCAGAAATACCCTTTAAAGCTTCGCGTCTCAAAAACTTTAAGGTGTGCGCAAGTTTTCAATGCTTATCGCCGTTGTTATTGCT
Organism: Drosophila demipolita; assembly: GCA_035042405.1. NCBI lineage: Eukaryota > Metazoa > Arthropoda > Insecta > Diptera > Drosophilidae > Drosophila > Drosophila demipolita. The sequence goes on from JAWNLI010000033.1 coordinate 2,853,783, forward strand.
GTTTTATTGTTTTTGTTGTTGTTATTATTCTTGTTCTTGTTCTTGACATTGTTTTTTGTTATTCTTGCGAACTAGTTGGCAAAGGAGCACCAAGCGGAAGTTCCCTACAAGAACAGGACGAACAACAACAACAACGACAATAACTAAAAATAGTATCTGAAAGTTGTGGAACGAGCAAGAAAAGTTTCGCTGTTGAAAACTTTTAGCGCTTTTGGCCATTTTTTGCCTCTTCTTTCTTTTTACTCGTTCAATTTTCTTTTCTTTTTCTTCGACTTAGTTTTCATTTGTTTTTGCTGCTCGCTGCTAAAGTGAACTAAGGTGCTTAAACTTTGCCGTCTTCATTGTTCACTTGCTGTGCCAGTTTTTTCTTCTTTTTTTTTTTATTCCGGTGACTTGCTGAAATGGAAAACTAAGAGCAATGCCAAAATAAAACTTAATTTCCAAGAACAAATTGAATAAAGCGAAATTGAGAGACAACAACAACAACAGCAAAAAAGTTTTCAACTATACGTTATTTAAATACCCTGATTAAGTTATAAAACTAAGCTTTGAACTAATTTATTTTTATTTCTTTATTAATAATCAATATTAAGCTAAGGCTTTTTGCTATTGGTCACTTCACTCAGTTTTAGAGGGTAGCTCATATTCGATTACTTTTAATCCTCTATCAGTTTTGTAGCTGTTTCATTTTGCAATTTGTTATTGCGTTCGCCGTTTGAATGTCAGAATTGAATTTAAAAATTTGCATTGAGCCAACAGACGAGCAACACACACAAACTGCATATAAATCCTGGCGAAAAACAGCAACAATAGCCAGAAAAAAAGCCTGCAAGCGAACGATGGTCGGACAAGGGGATTGGGGGGAACGGGCAGGCATAAAATGGAATTTATTAAATAGCATTCCACGCAATAAACTCGGACCAAATAAATAAAAAACACAAAAAAAAAAAACAAGAGGCTGGCAAAAATAACAGCAGCAGCAAATAACAAAAACAAAAGCAACAGACGGATAGGGGAAGAGTAGCAGGGGAAGGAGGCGGCACAAAAGCAAAATTCGTGCATGCAATTTTATGGCAGGACGTTGGATGTCGGCTTTGGGCACGCATCCCGTCCGTCGCCAAAATCCCAACGTTTTCCCCCCGCACGACCCTTGCATCCCGCCACCACCATCAACTTAATATTCAAAAAGAAAAAAAACAGGTAAGTGTGAGAGCTAAGCCCAACTTAAAAATACCCTAAAAACAGTTAAAGCTTTTGAGTTTATTCTACAAATTGTTTATTTTTAAGGAAAAAAAAAAGTCCTTTGATCATTTTATGTGCCCACATTTAATGAGGCTTTAAACATTTTGCCAACTTAACGATAAACTTTTCTGAAAATTGAAACAGCTGACAGGGTATATTGAAATGTTTCAGATTTTAAAAGCAAAACATAAATATATATAAGAAAATATTACTTTAGGAAAACGGAAAATATGAAATGCTCTTTTGCCATCAGTATATATTTAAAGTAATCTCAATGCTTGAAAATCGTCTATAACTAAATCGATAGGCACAAATAATAAATATATCCGATTATTAATATTATTTCTACAAAGTGGAGTAAAATTCGTGACAAAGTAATAATGTGCTTTACGTAAGAGTATTGGGAATAAAACGAATAGGTCCTCGGAACATTTTTTCCATTAACGACTGTCGCAACTGGACCCTTGCGTCTCTTGTTCCCACCGACATTTGGACAGCTTATGAAAAAAGGCTGCAGAGCGCCAGGCTTTTAATGCTTCCAATGCTCCACAAGCAGAGAGTGAATTAATAACCGTTGTCGCTTTTAAAGTTCAGCCGAAACGACCGCAAAACGGAAAGTAAAAGAACAACAGCAAACAAGACGAGGCCCAGATGAATTGACATTTAATTATTGTGTAAATCATAATTTTGTTTGTTCTTTTTTGTTTCTGTGTCTGCTTCTTTTGCTTTTATGTATTTTTTTTTCTTTGCTCCCTTTTTCATGTCGTTTGTTCCTGTTGTTGTTGAGCTGCTTGGCCACGAAACTCATTAAATACCCATTTTAACTGCTGCACATTCGTTTCATTTCATCAAATTAATAAAACAACTAGGATATCATGTGCGTGATAAAGTTGAATTTATGAATTATACGATAAATGTTTGCTGATAGGATTAAGTTTATGTTTGAAACGCAAAACAATCTGTTTACTAGCCATAAACAACAGTAATAAAAGAAGCATAAATTTATAATAGCTATTTGATTGATAAGTGTAATTATAATTTCCTAAAGCTTTACATATCGAAGACCTTGGATAGTCCAGATAGCACTGTAAAGGGTCACAGAACTGTGAAATTGAAATAAATGCAATGCCAAATTGATTTAAATTAAATGAATTTACAATTTGTAGCAGCTCGAGAGGGTCGCTTTGGCAGCGGGGCAAAAGATTGATTCAAAGTTTCTGTATGTTTGCGGCAAACTAAATCGATTAACTATCAAAATTATTTGTTTATCTGCTTAAAGAAAAAGAGGCTAAATTGGCATCACTATACTTTAGATACTGACCTCTGTCCGATTGTATAATCCAGATCCAGATTAAATTAAATGCCGATGCTGATGCACACACATACACATCTACATATATGTTTTTGTGTGTGTGTGTGTGTGTGTGTATGAATTATATCCAAGTCATGCGTGAAACGAGAGCGCACGAAAAAAAGAAAATCAACAAACTCGACACGAAACGCATTTGGGCAAAAGATGCGCGCAAAGCGATTAAAAGTGTAGATGCCTCCTTATGCGAGTGAGCGAGAGGTGCGAGAGGCGTAGACAGTGGCAAAACAACAACAGCAACAACAACTATGATGTCGACAAAGTGACGTCAAAGAACAGCTTAAATTCACTTAAAACACATTAAAGGAGAGAGACAGAGATAGAGAGCTAAAGTGCGAGCGAGAGATAAAAGGCACATGGTGTGGCGATTTAGCTTCTTTTGGTTGCTTTCTTGACTTTTTTTTTCTTGTTTCTCTGATTTTTGTTCACGTTTAATTTTAGGCTCTTAAAGCTTGAGAGCACAAGTGGAATATCGACTGCATCTGCTTCTTAAGTATTTATTTTCAGCTGTTTTTGTTGTCACAGCTAATTAGAACGAGCTGAATTTGTATTGCTGTTGTTGTTATTGCAGTAGTTGTAGTAATTGTTGTGCTTGTTGTTGTTGCTGTTATTTCGCTTTGTAATTGTACAATTTAAACATTTTAAGGTATTTATTGTAAACATCCACAGAAATGCGAGCAGCGTGTCGCTTCATGGTCACTGCGGTGGTCTCCGCACACACACGCAAACATTTACGTACACACACAAACACTGATCACGATCAAGAGAGGCAAAGACCCCACGTCAAAGGTTTGCTGGGACAAACACCAGCTGCTTGCTCGTTTGGTAATAATAACAATAATAATCAGAAACTGCAACCGCGTGCAAATTTCACCAACATTAAAATTGTATTTAGTTCACCGCGCCAATGGTGCGAGCGAGCGAGCAGGCAGGCAGCGAGCTGACAGAGAGCAACGCTTACGCTTATTCAATTGTTTGCATTGCCTTGCATCCATCCACGTTCGCGACGACGACGACCACTGACCAGTGTCGCTTGTTGCTTTTGCTATTCCTGCTGCTGCTGCTACAGCTCGGATATTGTCGGCAAAGCACACGCGATATTTTGCATTTAATGCCAACGTCCGTGTTGGTAATATTTTTAGAATTATTTATAAAGCGGGTCTATATAATTTGTTACAATGTTTCGGCGCAGACGGGCGATATTTACATTTAGATTTACACGCCGAACTAGTGATGGCAGTCTTGTCGATGACACAACCATTTATATAAATTCGATGTTTTTCAACCGCTACCGATTGCGTACACAGCTATTGCGATATAAATAAGTACACAGCACAATTTTGCGATTATAGTTTTTATTTAGATAATAATTTTACAATAAAACTTTTTTTTTAATTAAATAAATTGTTAAATTTACTGGTATAAGAATTTTCTTTTATCTTAGTTTTAACTTAGCAAATTTATATCCCAATTAATAATCGTTGGAATATCCCATATATTCTTCGATAAGAAACCTATCACTATCCAGTATCGATATGTTGACGGTAAGTATCCGAAACAGTTCCTATCGTTATTCAACTATCGCTTTTACTTTGAATGTGATACATCGTTTACGAAATAACTAATATTGCGCATTTCAATTTTAAGCGGAAACTTTATACTGCTAAATGTATTATTCAGAAGCCGAACCAACCAACTAAGCTAATAACATTATTCAATACAATTTTCTCTGATTTATGCTTCGATTTAAATTGTAGTTCCCCTTTTATGTATTCAGAAGCCCACCTAACGCTTCATCCATTTTTTTATATTATCAGTACAAGCATTTAATTAACATAAAGTTTTTTATTAAAAAAACTATACATAATGAAACAGAATATAATCCACAAGGAACGTGATCTAAGATTTTAAATTTTAAATAATAGTTGCTGACCATGTCATCGTTATTTTTTACTTCCAATAAGTGATTAATCGATGTCTGTGAGTATCGATATGGAACGATAATTATATCGCAACTTTCAATGGTATCGAAAACAACCAGTGTGTACACAAATTTGGTAACCAATCGAAATACGATTAGTGTATAATTTGCGCGCACCTTTTGAAAACTCGTTTAAAACATTGATTGAAGCATTTGATAAAATAGGAATGGAATTGATATAAGAAGAATTATTAACAGCACGAAGATTGACATAAATCAAACTAACAGTTTTGCAGGAGTTATACAAGAATTTCATAATTCTTTGCCACTTCGACAATCGTTGAGTGCCTTTTTGGAGCGAAAACAAACAAATAAAAACAATAATAATTCAATTTTCAATTGAAAAAAAAGAGATATCTTCGTGGCAAACACTTCTCTCCAAAATTGAGCTTCGTTAAACTGATGCATGCCGTTATCAATGGCGGATCCAAACATAATGTAATATTCCTTAGTTTAGTTTCTGCCACTGGGATTGGCTCCAATTGATTTTAAAATGTATCTGAAAATGTTTAATCCTGTCAGGTTTTGAAACTCACAATGTTGGGTTGTGGCATAGATGAATTCGAGATGATTGCATGAGGGATAATTTCATGAAGTTCAAGATCACATATATATTTTATTTATTATGTATACGTTATTCCAAATAAATCAGATAAAGATAAAGCGACTCAAATCGATAAGAAAATATTATATATAGTGGGAAGCTCAACAAAGAAAATGAAAACTGTTTAAAAAACACCAAATTCATAAAAGAAAATACTTTTGAGAGTAAGGAAACTCGAAAAATTAAATAAAGTTAGAAAAGTAGAAAAATATAAATTTGTTTTGGTTTTGGTCCTTTATCAACAATATTTTTTTAAATATTAAACAAATTGCCTAAGGAAAATCAACTCAAATGAAAACTGAAAAAAGAGATAAGAAAAGAAATTAATAAATTCGTTTGATTGTATATGGTATATATATGTATATAACATTGTTAACATTTATTATTGACTACGCATTTAGCAGTTTCTTTGCAGGTACTTTTAGTACTACTTTTTGCTCCTTAAACTTGCGATTATTGTACGCTTGTCCTAAAATTATAAATATATATATATATATATATATATGTATATATATATATAGATTTATATATATATATATTATATGCATTCGATATATAACACATCCAAATAAGTATGCTACATGAGAATTGGACTGTGTTTAGGCAAAGTAGTTGTTGTTGTTGTGTGTTAGTGTTAGTTTTAGTGTTGTTATAAATACTAAGAGTGTTGGGCATTAGGCATTATCTATGTATATATATATATATAATAAATACATCTCGAGTTTTTAATTGCGTAAAATTCTAACATAAATTTAAGGATAAATAAACAATAATAAGTATTTCATATATATATTTTATATATTATTTCTTATAATTAGCCGCTGTGCTTTTTTAGGGCCACTATTCGTACTATATAGGTTTACATTTATATTCATCAATATATATATATATATATCTATAAATTTATATATATATGTGTTTTTGCTTATTCATTTAGCTTTAGTTAGTAATAGTAATTGTTGTTGTTGTTGTTGTTGTTGTATAGGCTAAACACTCTAAAAGAGGCTAAATAGTAAAGTCTTAGATAAAATTAAATAGCACTTTAAAGTCGCAGTATGTACATATATATACATATATATATACATATATATATACAGATATATATAGATATATATAGATATATATATATATATATATACATATACATATCGAAATGTATATATCCATAAAAATACTTGAGTAAAGATACGAGTATACAGGCTAAATGTGTGTTTTGCTTTTCTTTAAGTTTTAGTTTTTTTAATTTTAAGTTTTTCGTTTTTTGATTTTTTGTTTGTTTTGTTTTGAACATCATCAACTTTGTTTTTTTTTTTTTGGTTTGTTCCCTTCGAAATGTTTTCTTTTATGGTCATATTATGGTTGCAGACAGCAAGACGAGATCTGTGATTGGCGATTTATGATTGCGTTGCGGATCAGACGATCGGCACACAAACCCATTCCATCAGCCGGAACAGCAGCGAGCACAGCCAATTCTAGGCAGCCGTCGTCACTTTTGGCGCTCCACCAGAAGCGACTCCAAATGCTCCCTCTGCTCCGGCTCCTGCTCCTGCTCCATCTGCAGCTGCAGCTGCTGCTCCTGCTGCTGATGTTGATGCAAAGCCATCCAGCTGCTGCTGCTGCTGCTGCTGCACATGTTCCAGCTGTGACTGCTGCTGATCCGCTGAGCCATCGATGTTGTTGCTGCTGCTGCAGCTGCTGCTTGCAACGGTTTGGCTGCTGGTGCGCAGTTCCGGTGGCAGATAGATTTTGACTACGCTCGTTATTTTCACACGGCAATTGGGGCAATTGTTGCACCTGCAAATAACAGCAAAAAATATAAGTTAGAAAAATATATATTAAATATTATTAATTGCTAAAAAATCCTAACAAAAAGTTCAACTTAAATTTAGCTCAATCAAATTAAAAAAAAAAAAAAAGTTTAGGCAATTTTAATGAACCTAAAATAATTTAGCAAACAATTTTCTTGAAAACAGCAGACAAAAAAAAACTTAAATTAAGCACAAAAAATACTCTAAATTTCATTACTTTTTATGTTTTTTTTTTTTCATTTACATAAAATGAGCAAAACAAACTTAAATTAAGCACAAAATATACTTGAAATTTCATTACTATTTTTAGTTTTCATTTTTTTCTTCTACATAAAATGAGCAAAAATAAATCTTGAATAAAATTCACTTTTTATAAAAATCATAAACCTGCTCAATTATTTGTGTGAGTGTATCGAACTTACCTAGCTGCACACTGGGCACAGGCGATGACGTGACAGCATGGATTGAACACTGTGTTGATCGCACGATCCATGCAGATCTTGCACTGCATCGCCTCCAGGATGCGCGTATCCACGCAGCGCTCAATCGCCGCCTCACGCGCCTCCTTCTCGCGTATGGCCAAATCTATCTTGCCGGCCATGGAACCGCCAACACCAGCAGTACCAACACCAGCACCAACAGCACCAACAGTGCCACCGATTGCCATGTCAGCCTCATCAGCTGGACAGCCACCATCGATGGCCGCCGTGGCAGCCACATCGCCGCCACGCTCATGCAACTTACGGCGCGCCTGATCGTGCACCTCGCGGCACGTATGCTGTATATCGAAGACGTAACGCTTGCCAATCTCTGTGGCCGTAAACATCGATGCAATCGTTCCCTTCAAATCCCGCGTAAACTGATTCGTCACCACGCAGCGCACCTTGTCGCAGACGTAGAACGCATGTCGCTCCGTAATCGATCGATACAATCCGGCGGCAATTGGCTGCTTGGGCAGCTTAATCTCCAGCTCCTTGCGATCGTTGTGATCATCCACGTACTCCAGCTTGAAAGTGCGTCTCAGCGATTTTGCCGAAGCAATCGCACTAAATGGGATGCTGCAAAACAAAGGATAAAAAAATAAAATATTAAATAGTGGCAAAAAATTTAAAAACAAATTTTTACTACATTTTTACATAATTTATTCAAAGTTTTTTGAAGATTTCTGAAGCAGCTGCAGAGACGATGTGGAGGAGCATCTCCTGCACTTGCGAGGAATACCCAATTTTCTTAATTAATTAACTCTCAATTGATTTAAAAATATCACTTAACTTTAAATAGTTAACTAATACTTTCCATTAATAAAATACGATTTTTTACATCGATTTAAATTTTTACATATTTAGTTTAAGTGTAATTTTTTTTATTATTTTTTAGAGGCAAAAAAGAAGCAAGCACTTTATATATTTTTTATATATATACATATATATATATATATATTACTCTATTAAAAATTTAAATGAAAAACCAAAGATTGAGCTGAGTTGAGATATTAATTATATATATATATACATATAAAAGTATATATATAGTAATTCTATATGCCCAATTAGCCTCTTATTGCTGAGTTCTTCTAATCTTTTATTACTATATATATTCTATGCACTTTTTCGAATATTATTATTATTATTATTACAATTCTATATATCAACTTGGTATATTATTGCTGGGTTCTCCTCATCCTATATATGTACTATGTACTCCTCTTGATAGTATTATTTTTAATATACTTATTCTTTGTACATTCTTTTTCTCTATTATTATATAAATAAATTCTCTGTACCCTTATTATTATTATGATTATTATAATTATACTAATTGATGGGTTCTTCATATCCTTTTCTTTATTCTATATATATATATATTCTCTGTACTCTTATTAATATTATTATACTAGTTGTAGGTATCATCTTAGCTGGGTTCTTCATCTTTCATCTTACATATAGTATGTACTCCATATACATATATATTCTACTCTTATTATTATTGGCATTATTATTATCATATTTATTATTATTATTATTATACTTCTATCTATTATCTTAGCATCTCATTGCTGGGTTCTTCATATCTTTTTCTCTATTTTATATATATATACATTCTCAGTACTCTTATTATTATAATTATTATTATTATACCAATTCAATGATCACATTGCTGGCTTACTCACTGAAATATTCCTAGATTTCTAGATGGGTGAAAATGCTCACCTTTCTTTTTCCTCCCCACGGACGACGGTGATGCCATGTGCACCGACTGCAATGTCGCACCGGGTGGCGCTCTCGTTGGTGGAGACGCCGCTGAAGAGCTCCTCGCCGTAGCCGCTCAGCTCTTGGATTTCCTGCAGCAGCCAATATTTGGCCGACTTGGCAGACATTGGCAGCTTAGCCAATTTGCTGTGCTCGCTGGCAATTTGACGCAGAAAATCAACGGGTGGCTCCGTCTCCTTGGCGCTGGGCAGGATTATGTAATCCTCGTACAGGCGCAAGGGATTGCTGGCCAGACGTTGATCCAAGCCGGAGTGGCTGCTGCTGCTGTTGCTTGGACTGCTCGAAGTGGATGCGGATGTGGAGGCTGAGACGGAAACTGAAGCTGACGGAGAAGGTTGCAAGTTGTTGTTGCTGCTGGCAAGGGTTGCTGTTGTTGCTGTTGTTGTTGTTGCTGCTGTTGTTGCTGCTGCTGTTGTTGCTGCTGCTGTTGTTGCTGCTGCAGCTGCTGCTGCTGCTGTTAGCGTGCAGCATTCCATGTGCTCCATGGACTTCTGCTTGGAGAGCCGTCGCTTCTTGAAGCTCAGCACATGCTCCTTCTCCTTGCGCTGCTGTTCGAGTTTGTGTTGCTGCTGCTGCTGCTGTTGCAGCGCCAACTGTTGCTGCTGGGCAAGCTCGCGTCGCATACGCATTGGGCACTCCGCACGCAGCGATTGCTCATTGAACCGATGACCATCCGCCTGGCAGAGCAGCGCCGCCAACTTGGCCGCATTTGTCCAATCATGGGCGCAAAGACGCGCCTCCAACAGATCCCGACGTGCCTGCATATAGAACAGATTGCGCACACTCTCCTGCAGGATGTTGTGCACCGGCACCCAGAACTTCACCCGCAGCGCCAGCATCAATTGGATGCCGCTGCTGCTGCTGCCACTGTCGCCATGCAAACGATTCCTCAGATTGTACCATTGCCGGGTGCGCGACTCCTTCTGATTGGGCGTCCAGGGCTCCAAACCAAAGTATTCCATTTCACAGATGATGCCAAGCGCCTTGCAGACCTTTAATGACAAATTTAATTCAAGAAAATCAAAATTAGTTTAATCTTTACAAATAATCAAAATTTATTTTTAAAAAAATGTGTAAATTGATAAACAGAAATTGCCAACAATTTGGTCAAATTTTGGACAGCTTTTTTAAGCTGACTTTTAAAATCAGCGCGGTTTTTTTTATTAGTCTTTAAAGTGAGTAATGATTAATAAATAAATAAAACAGCAGCTTCGATAAAAAGATAATTATAAAATTATAATTTTCTCATTCTGTTAAATTACTCAACTTGCATCGAGTTAATCAGTTGTTGCCACAGCTAATTTTAGCAGCGAAAACAACTTCTTTATTTCGAAATTAAGAGGAAAAATAACAGCATAAAACTATATTAAAAATACATATAAATTTATATATATATATATATTTTCTATATATATATAGAAAATAAGAGTAACAAAAACAACGAGCAGAGAAATCCAATCGCAGCTGAGGCTTATCAGCTCAGCTTGTCAGATGCTGTCAGGAGCACTCCCAGCTGAGCCTGGGAGATTGGGAGACTGGGTGACTGGGTGCCTGGGTGACTGGGTGTCGGTTGTAGTCAACAATGTCCTGTTGTCAGTGGGTTTGTCCTGTTGTCAGTGGGTTTGTCCTGTTGTCAGTCGGTTTGTCAGAAGCCCAACAACGTTGCTATGACAGCCGCAGCCAATGACAACTGCGAATGGCAGCAGCTTTAGAGTATCTATTTGTGGGTGTGCGAGTGTGTGTGTGTGTGTTGTTCTGTTGCTGGGGTAAGGCCTCGAAATATTTGCTTATGCAACGAGCGTGTGTCATCATTCCGAATGAAGCAAATTCAAATGTTTGCTGCACGTCAGCGTTGACAACGACAAACTTCAAGTAATAAAAAATAAAAAAAAAAATACTAAAAAAAAACTATAAATTTAGCTAATGATAGACTTGAAGATATCCAGCTGATTTCAATATATATATATTTCTATATCATTTTTATTTATATAAAAACATTTTATGCAAGCTGCGCTTCAAATGAACTTTTAAATATTGCCATAAAAAATATTATTTCTTATTAATATATTTTTCATAAAAACTATAATAAATAAAATGAAAAGTTAGCAAATTTTAAACGCTATATTTTTGTCACTGATAAAAAATATTTACATAAAAAAGGATACAAAATAAAACTAATTAACAAAGAAATTGAAAAAAATCGATGTTTTTCTTTATTTGCAGTTTCAAAATGTAAATCGAAATGTTTTTAAATTTTCTTTTTATTGTGCAATGTGCAATGTTCGAATAACTGTGATATTTGTCAATAAGATTATAAATTTAAATTTTGTTACTTACAAAGAGAAAAGCACATAAATATTCATTAGACCTTATTTATAGACACGGTTAAAGGGTATGAGGCTGAGGACAACTAAATCGACATCTAAAAACAGCAACAACAACAACAACAAGCAGCAAAACAACAACCAACAAACAACAAACGATAAACGACAAGCGACAAACGACTACAAAACCAACTGCAAATCAGCATAGTCAAACCCGATGTCGATGTTGTCCTTTGGATATAACTGGCAATCCGGCGCTGACATGCCAAGCATCTACACTGCCAAAAAAAGGCAAGTCATATGCGCCAAAAATTGCAACAGTTACTTTTAGGCACAGTTTAAATGCAAGCAAAAAATAATTGTTTTAATCACCTCGAAAATTATTTATTTCAAGCAAATAAAAAATAATAAAATAAATAAAAATAAAGAAATAATAAAATAAATAAAAATAAAGAAATAATAAAATAAATAAAAATAAAGAAATAATAAAATTAATAAAAATATAGAAATAATAAAATTAAACTCAAATTAAGAACTCAATTTTTAAATGCTTGAATCAATTAATAATTTTCTTTATGGAGCAAATACTTCAAGAAAGCTCGCATAAGAAATTAAAATTATATGTTTATTTTTTTGCAGTGTCTGCTCCAGCAGTTTCAGCTTGGGTCACAAATAAAAGCAAAAAAATAAAAATTCGAAATGAAATGAAATTTGCAAAGCGCACACAAATTCCAAATGCCCAAAAGCAGAAACAACAAGAAACAACAAGAAACAACAAGAAAAGCAAAAGCAACAAGAACAACAAATACAACAAACACAACAAGCAACAACAACAATTTCGCATTTTCATTTGCGTCAACACACGCAATGATTCTGCTCCAGCACCGCACACCCCCCCCCCCCCCTCGTCAAATGCTGTGACAAGTGCCACAAGTCCGTCCCGTCCGTCCGTCCGTCCGTCCGAACTGCTGCTGCTGCTGCTCGGCGAGCACTTTGCATAATGAGGCAACTTCTGGGGCCAAGAGGCATGCCGCCAGGTAGCCAAGGCAACAAGTTGCTCTCCGAAGGAGTCACGCGTCAGCGCCTCGCCACATTTTCACTTTCCAATTAGACAGCCCCGCAGAATTTCAGATGAAACACACACACACACACACTTTCCCTCTCTCTCTCTCTCTCTCTCGGATGCGTGGGTGTGACTGGAATTAGCCCTGGCTATAAACAAGAACTTGGCCAAAATGTGCGCTGATGCGTATGCAACCAACCAACTTGTGGCCCGTATTATAAGCTTGAATATATTTAAAATTTTATTAAACGTTTCTAATAGCAACTTGCTTTTGATTACTAATTAAAGTTGTTAAATTTTAATGCGATTATTTTATTTTATAAGTGTGGTGAGTTTTTTTTTACAGCTACTTTCGTTTTACTTGCGGCTTTTATCCTTGGCTTTTGCATTAAAAATGTATGACTAAATGGAAGTTAATATTTCTGACATTGAACTTATTTTATATTAAATATTTACGAATGTGTTTTTTTATTTATATACTTTTACTTTAAGTAGCATTGAGAAACCTGACTTATTTTCAGTTGGAAAATGATTTACTTAAATTGACTTTGCAAGCAAACTCTTGTTATTTTTTATTTTACTGGATATATTTATAAAGAATGTTATTATTAATATAGTTATATATATAGATACACATATATATTATAGTAATATGTTAACAATAACTGACATTACTACAAATTATAATATAAATTTAGTTGTAGTTATAATAAATACAAAATTATTGATGTTGAACATTTTGTTATAGTTAAGATAATTAATTCATAACTATAATATAATAAATAATATTAATAATTCAAATCAATCATTAAAATAATTAATAACTATAATATAATAAATAATATAACAATTAATAATAATAATTAAAATCAATCAATTGAAACCTATTTTTAGAGTGAAACTTTAGTTGTATTTTAAAGAAAATTTTTGTTTGGTTCTTGAGCAAATGGTTGATATTGAAAATTTAGTTTAAGTTATATTAAAATCAATGTTTTTTGAGCATAGTTAATATAGTAAGTAATAAAACTAAACTTAAAGTCAATCAAATCAAAGAAATTGTTCAGCATTTCATTGTCTCAAATCAGAGATTCTCTCGAGTGGCTTCATTAGACACATTCGAATGGTTTTGCTTGTTCAAATAGACAGCTCCCACATACACACACACACACACACACACACACCAGAGGATACACTGAAATTGAGCTACACTAACAAGAACAACAAAATGTGACCCTGAAGGCGATGTGAACTGTGGTCGCACTGTCTGCCACTGACTGCGGACTGGGAGACACTTCCACTGCCACTGCCACTACCACTTCCACTTCCGGCCTCAGAGCAGTGGCAAATGATGCCACACAATGGGGTACAAGCAGAAGAAGGTGACGAAAGAGATTATGTTTGTGTGGCCACTGTCAGAAATAAATTAGGGCAACTAAACTTTGTCAAAGGCAAAAGTCAAATGATATATTTTTTCAGAAACTATTTTTTTTTTAAATTATTATTTATGTTGAGTAAATTTATCAAGATAGCTTCAGAAATGTGCATTTATTTAGTTCTTATATATTTTCTAATATTATTAATATTAATTATAACTGTTCTAACTGTGTCAAGCATTAAGAATGGAAATGTAATTATTTTCACCTGTGAGAAATTTAAAAATAATTTCTTAGATTTCCCCCATATCATTTTTCTAAGTGTGCGAATCGCAATTGAGATTCAAGACTTGTTAATAGTTGCATGTAAATTGATCTGCTAACTGGATTATGCATAATTAATTACGCTTTGCATGTGAAACAGTCTCAGTGCCCCGTCAGAAACCTCTTTTACCACAATGCAACTGTCAACGGCATTTATGCCTTAATTAGTTGATTGTTTTGCATCATTTCGAGTCGTCGTCGTCGTCGGCGTCGACGTCGACGTCGTCGTTGTTGCATTTACGAGTGCATTGCAAGCGATTCGTTAGTTCGATGACTCGAGAAACTTTGGTAATTGAAAATGTTTGCCAGAAATGCGTTAACTGTAATTGCATTAAATGATCTGCAGCTGATGAAATGACGTGCAAAAAATTTTCAAAGAGTCTTCATTTGAATGTGATTATTTCAGATGAATTTCATTAGAAGAGGCAGCGTAAAGGAATATTGCATAATTTGCATTGATTCATAAATTGATTCTATATAAATTGCTCTCATTGTGTGTTTTAGTCATAATTATTATTAATCATTTCAGAAAATATATATTATATATTTTTGAGCGCAAACAGTTGCAACTTAGCAACAATGTCTGCCAACTATAACAAAAATCAGCAACAATAATTGCTAAATTCTTTAAACACACAACAAAAACGAAGCTGCCAACTGCGACGGCGACGGCGACTGCGAATGCGACAGCGAAGGTGTCCAAAGTCCACAATTGGTGTATATTTTTGTCGTTTCGTTTCGCTAAAATTAAATAAAATGCGAATGGCAACAAAAGGCAAATCCGAAATGTGAACGATTTATTTTTTTTTGTTTTGTGCTCAACAAAAGCCGGCGATCAATGCAAGAGAGAGAGAGAAAGAATTGTTAACAGTGACTGCGGGGGGCATTTCAAAGGCGAGTTGAGCTAGGATAACAAAAGCTGCATAATTTGTATACAATTTGTAACAAGAGAATTGTGGGCGTATGACGTCAGAGACAGCAGCAGCTGCAGCCGGGATTTGAGCTATCAAATTCGAAAATTGAACAGTGCCCCGAAGGTGACACAAATTGAAATGAAAATATTGCCCCACGGGGCCATCAAAGTCACAATTTGGCATTTATTGCATTTCGTAATACACACACACACACAGCACACACTGATAAACACATGTGTGTGCATATTTAAGTGCAAATAAATGCCATGAAATGAGCCGTAATTTTATTGAGTCCGTAAAATCAACAGCAAAAGCAACAGCAGCAGCAACAGCCGCTGTGTTATTAACTTTTTTAACATGCAATCAACAGAGACAACAGCTGCGGCCTCATGTTTTAAGAGTTTGAAGAGCCCCAAAATCTTAAGAGAACTCGAGTGAAGAGAGTGTTACAACTGTTCGGAAAGGTAAACAAAACGTATCAAGCAAAAAAATACACACAAGTGCTGTTTGCTTACCCCCCGCAAACAAACAGTAACACATAGAGAGAGAGAGAGACAGAGAGTTTCTTGCTCTTTGTCTCCACAACACAAACAAAAATTGTAAGCGAGAGGATTTTGGTTTTGAGTGCCGTGGGGGGTGGGGTTACATATGACTCGCACACAACATGCTGCTGTTGTTGCTGAGCAGAAAACCCGACCATTTCATTCGAATTGGACTTTGGACTCGTGCCTCTGAAAAGATGTTTGGACTTTAGACTCGCACTCGTCTAGCGAGTGTTCATATTGTTGTTGTTGCTGCTGTTGCAGTTGTTGCTTTTGGCGATCGCATGCGATGCTGCCTTTTATGCTTGTTGTGTTATGTTTTTGTGTGTGCTTGTGTTTTTTTCTTGTACGTTTGTTGTTGTCATAATTGAAACTGTGAACTGCGAACATATGAACAAGTGCCATGTGATGCTTGAGAAACAGTAAATGAAATGTCTGTCAGCGCGCCGTCGACGTCGTTGTTGCTCTGCTTTGAGCAGCGTGACGTCAGCGTCAGCCGGCTTTGGACTTTGTACTCAAAACTTTGATTGCTGTTGGTCTTTTTCTGCTTGAGTGTGAGTGCGCAGAAAGCCGCACTTCAAATGGAAATTCATTTCAAATAGTGAACATATTCAAATTATGCGATCAAAATGCATTTTAATGCTCACACGAGCAATTCGATCTTTGTGACTTAACAGAGAACTTTAGCAGTAATCAAATGTATTTCATATTAAGATGGTTGCGTGTGTGTGTGTGTATTACTGTATTGCTGCTCATCTTTAGTCTAGGCAACTGCGGATCAGACGAGTTTCACTTACATCTCTACTAATCGCGCTTGACGCTTGGAAATTCAACATTGTTGTTTAACCAGCACCTTACAAAATAAATAAATTCACAGCAAAATGGAAAAAATAAAAATAGTAAGCCGCATAGAGACAGATGACAGTTAACAAAGACCCCCATAGATGGTAAGAATTGCCGTTGTTGTTTTTGTTGGCAGCTAGCTGAGCACGAGTTCGCAGAGTGATACCACCACTGATCAGGCAAAGATGGTAGAGGTGAGCAGAGAGCGGGTGAATAGAAAGGGGGAAGCCGTCACTGCACATTGGCAATGAAAGCGAAGGCGCAAGAGAGAGAGAAGGAGGTAGAGGGAGCGAGGGAATGGCGAAACAGGTTCAATACATTGAAATTGATTAGCGACAGGGAAACGGGTTCGTTTAACCAATTGAGTTTCAGCTGCTTTGGCCTGGGCTGCAGATCTTGATTGCAAATGTTCTTGCTATAAATTGCAAATAAATTTCTATATGAGGTAATAGATAAATTTATGCATGTCTCTCACGTGTTGGGAGCATGTGCAACCAATTCTAATTGGCACACTTATTAAATCCATTTAATTAATCAAGTTTGTAAGATGCAAACATTTATTTCTAACACTTTAATAAAAAAAGTATATAAATAAATAAATACTCATTGATTTAAATCTTAAGAGTAATTTTCACTTTCATTACGCTCGCTTAATATAGTTCACAGCCGACACTGCGACCCCTCCCTTTCCATTGCCTATCCACAGACTTGCTCTCAGCTGTTGAATTTGAATTTTTTCTAGTTCCCCCAATAATTTCACCTTATCGTTTTGGCATTACTCTGATTGTTGCCTTGTTTGTTTTCGCCTTCCCTTTCACACACACACACTAGCTGCTAGTGGTTCTCTTTCGTCACTGTTGAATATAGCTCATGCATTGGCTTCTTCACAGTTCGTTCTCTTCTTGCATTTGCGTTTTTTCTTATTGATGTTTGAGTGCGTGCGTGCGTGTGCGTTTGGGTATTGTGTGCAGCGACCGAGTGACCGTTGGACTTTGTACATTGCACATAAATTGTACTGCGAAAAGAGACTGCAGAGAACAAAACAAAAACTCAAAAGTGCAGCGAACAAAATTCAAAAATGCAGATGACAACAACAGCAACAAAAACAATGCATTTGAAACGAAGCAGAAGAAGAAGCAGAAGATGAGGAGGAATTCCGCTGCCGTTTTGCGATTTATGGCATTATAATTGAAAAGCTGTCACATTGATGGAACGGCATGGAATGAATGAGCAATCGCTGTGAGTGGAACAGGTGCGAATGTCATTTCTGTCGATGTCTCCTCTTAACGTTTAACTTAATTGAGTTTGAGTAAAAGCAGCGCTGCTGTGGTGACACTCTCTCTCTGCCGCAATTTATTTGCTGGACCAGCTAAAGGAATAAAATGCTGTTAACTGGCGTCAGCGCCTTTTTTGGGCATTTATTTATGGGATGGAAAGGTACCGTTATTAAGCTGCAGCTGTTGTCGCGGCCTCAATTCACAGCATGATCTCACCCAAACCCCACACACACATACTACACACACATTCCTCCCCATTTACGATGCTGCATATTTTTTTAAGCAGGCGTAATGAAAATGTTAAATTCGCCGCTGCTGACTACGTGACTTTAAGCACAGCGCCTGCCAACTGTGCCGACGATTGTGCCGCGACACGGCGTCACCGGAGGCTGCACACAAAATAAAAAACTAAAAAACAAAGAGCAAAAAAAAGTACGGCAAAAAAAAATGGTTGTTCACATAATTTGTTCGTATATGCGTCATTTTCAGTGGCGAAATTGCGGAAAAGTCAACTTCAGGAAAAGAAAAGGAGAGCTGAACTGAGAACGCCGCTGGAAGTGAGTGGAGTGGCTGTGAGACAGAGTGGCTTGCGTGCGTGCATGTGTATGTGTGTATGTGTGTGTGTGTGTCATTTAAATGTGTATGAGTGCAATGCAAACAACTTTTCAGCAACGATTCGCGTGCCTCACAACAACAGCAACAACAAGAACAATAAAAACACTGCAGCAAACATGAAAACGCATTAAATTATTATGCCACATAAGAACCCATGAGAGTTGGGAAGGAGCTGCATAGAAAGAGAAAGCGGGTGGGTGGGGGGTCATTTGGTTTGAGGGCCAGTCACTAATTAGCATGTCGCATTCTCAATTGCCAGAACGTGACGCGAGATTGCCCAACAATTTTACTGTTCTTCTTGTTGTTGTTGTTGTTTGGCACTTTTAACTGTGAACTTTTTCAGCTGCTGAACTTTGTCAGTTGAACTTTGTGGCAGCAGCAGCAGCAGCCTCATGAAGTGGAAAGTGTTTCGTTATTGGAAAACAATATTACATTTTAAATTAATATAAAAAAGTCACATTCAACTGATAAAACAATTTAAACTTTATTTACAAAATGTATTTATAATGAATAAGTATTAATTTTCAACTCTGGAAAAATGTTCAACTATGAAAATATTTATATTACTATTTTCTGCTCAGATTTGGATTACTATATCTTTTAGCTTCTTAAAATCAGTTCGGCAAGGGTATGTTATCTGCGGCGCTGCAAAGATACATTTTACTCTTCTGTACTTTATAAAATAAACTTGTAAATGTTGCCACAAATATGGTAAATACAGCCACATTTGCCCCAACTGCGACGACAATGTTTGTTGGCTCAAAAATCACATCGCATTTTGGCCATAATAAATTACATTTTTGCCTGCCTAAATGAAATGCGGAAAACTTTGAAAATGTCACCAACAAATGTATGCCAAAATGTTTGCAACACATATATATGTGTCTCTGTACACACATGTATGTGGCTTACAAATACTTTGCAACCAAGGCATACATATGTATCTATGTACTTATGTATGTATGTATATGTGCATTCGAGTTTTACATTCTAAACATTTGTGAGCAGCAGATGATGATGTCAATGTATGTGTGTGTGTGTGTTAGCGTGTGTGTGTGTAGTCGAGCGTATGCGAATATGACCAGGACTGAATAGTTGTAAATCTGAGAGGTCAGGGTCTTGAGGCACGGAGACGCCTTAGCCAAATGAAAATGAAATGCGAAGACTTGCGCTCATTTTGTTGGTAGCACTGCAAGTGAAAAGATGGCCAAAATTGCTGTAAAACGATATTTGTTTTTTTTTTTTTTTGTTTTTTTTGCCCCCTCAGATAAAGGCGGTTGCCAACATTTTTAGTGGATTTTTGTCATAGCCGAAAATGCATAATACGATTATATTAAATTGCACTTTAGCGAAAAAAAAGCATGCAAAGCAGCTAAATTCAAGCAATTGAAAGACCTGAAAATACCCTGTTTAAGATTGAGAATTGATATTCACATTTTGTTAAGTAAAAACAGAAATTTAATAATGAAATAGTAAAATAATTTAAAATAATTATATACAAAACAATATAAAAATGTGCATAAAATCATTTAAGAACTAATTTCCTACTCAGGCTCTCATTTTTCTACCATATCCTTTTGGCTAGCATATCCTTTATGTGTTTTTGATTTTACGTGGTATTTTTGTATTCATGTTTGACTCGTATGTGGGCATTATTTGGAGCTATTTTGGCTTGATGGCGTGCTTCCAAAATGCTGGTGACACTCGAGAAATTGCAGATAAAAATGCTGGCAGCAAATGCAAATCGGTTTTTAGCTTCACATCCTAATTTGGCAAAGTTGCACAAAGCACTTATGCCAAAAACACGCAAAACAACATAAAAAGTCGTACAAGACCATAACCAAAAAGTGTTGGCGTTCAAAAACGCCCACAAAGGGGCCATGTATTAAAAGCATAAACTAAGGCATATTACACTGCCAAAAAAAAGTTATAAAATATAATATAAATTTGTAAAAGTTTAAAAGATTATTTTTGGTAGAAGTCTATGCGAGTTTTGTCAATCGTATTTCCAATACAAATGCTCAAAAGTCAAGTAAAAAGCTGACTTTAAATTCAAGTGAAACTAAAAACTAAATCAAATTCAAAATTGAAACAAAACGGATTATTTCATATTTATTAAAATAAAAATAAAACCTAGAATAATATTGCACTTAGGCTTATTGTTGGCTTAAAGCAGAATTGGCTACATAAAGCTTATGGGTAATAAACCTAAGCTTATTTCGGCTTATAAGAGTCAGTTTATATTGCCAGTGCCGCCAAGCAATGTGGCCACCCCCTTCCACCACACATCTGTAACTCGCCTCTTTTTAGTCATATTTGCACCTGATAATTTTTAGAATTTGATATGCAAACAGGCAGCAGGCTAAAAATTGTAATAATACATCGTTAAATCCAAATGCTAAATACGGCAACTGCTTTCAGCGGCTTTTCTTTCGTGGCTTTCGTGCATGGCTCCCATTATAGGAATTGTAATTGTTTGCCTCGCGACCTTGTTCCCATTTTGCCTGTGGCAAGCCCCACATTTCAATATCGCGCCCCTGTCCATCATGTGGCTGCTGCTCCTGCTCATGTCCTGCTCCCGCTCCTGCTTGCTGTGGGGCATTCAAATGACTTGGTCATTGAAGTTAATGATGCCTGAACGGCAAAGTCAACACAATTTGCCGCCCCTTCGGACATTTAAGGACAAAAGCACGCAACTAGGGGGAGATGGGCAGGAAATGAGAGGGGGGTGGGAGGTGTTGCGGGTGTGCTTTGCGAGCATATGGCAATATTCACTTGGCTGCAAAGTGTGAAAATGTGTGGAAATTCGCACAAGTGCTTTTTCCAAACACAATGCAGCGAACCATGACGATTTCAGATTAGAAGCAGTTCTAAAGCACATCTAAAAATATGTAAATATTATCGCATTACTAGTTTATTTTTATTTGCTGCCAGTTCTTAAATTAATATTCAAGCTGACTTGATATTTGATCTGAGCATAACTGATTATCAGCTAAGAATATTAAACTTTAGTTTAGTTATTATTTAATTATTATTATAATTATTATTTGTAAGCTAATTTACTGATTGCCAGCAAGCTAAGAATATTAATCTTTAGTTTAGTTATTTTTAAGCATTTTAACTTTTGCCAGTAAATTTTAATTGCTTTTAATTTGAAGTTAAAATATGATGATTCACTTTTTTTTACTATAAAACCTATAAATTAATACATTATTTAATTTACAAAAACACTTTTCTTGAGACTGTTAACAATTCAGTTAAGCTAAGAAGTTTAATCTTTCGTCTAGTTATTTTTAAATTAATATTTTTAATTGGTTTTAATTTGAAGTTAGGAAAATGATTCATTTTTTTAAGCTATGTGCATCCTATAAACTAATACTTAATTAAATTAAATTAAAAACACTTCTTGCTCAAATTCTTGAGACAGTTAACAATTCATTTAAGCTAAGAAGTTTAATCTTTAGTCTAGTTATTATTTAATAAATATTTTTAATTGGTTTTAATTTGCAGTTAGGAAAATGATTCATTTTTTTAAGCTATGTGCATCCTATAAACTAATACTTAATTAAATTAAATTAAAAACACTTCTTGCTCAAATTCTTGAGACTGTTAACAATTCAGTTAAGCTAAGAAGTTTAATCTTTAGTCTAGTTATTTTTAAATTAATATTTTTAATTGGTTTTAATTTGAAGTTAGGAAAATGATTCACTTTTTTTTTGTAACCCAATTCAACCTATAAATTAATACTTTATTTAATTTCAAAAACACTTTTCTCATTCAGTAAGCTTGTTCTACATGTCAACCATATGTGATATTCTCATTAACTTTCTGACTACCTGTAAATGCCTTGTTTTTAATTGTTTCTGACCTTGTTTATGTTATTTGTTATTTATAAACTTTTTGTTTGCTTCATTTGAGAGCGCTAATTGTGAAATGTTGTTGTTTCTTAATTTTATTAGTCGGCGTGTTTCAAAGTCCACAAGTTTTGTACTCTGCCTTATTGCGTTTGTTTTCGCACAAGTTTACAAATAATAATAATAATAATAATAGCCAATTTATAATACATAATACTCATGTAATAGTCATATCCAAGTTTTTGCTTTAAGTATTAATGAAAAACGCAAGTTTGCTTTTGCCAATTCAATGTCAATTTTGCCACTTTTCAGGGACATGGCACAAGGACTTTTAGTAATTAAATATTTACACATTTAATTAATTTTGCATGCAAGTTGGACAAATCCCTTTAAGTAAGCCCCAATTAAATGGGAATTAGTTGCACTAGCCGAAGGGGCAAAAAACGCACACAAACTATGCAAAAAAAAAAATAATAATACTGCAAATGTTTTGCACATTGCCGCCAGCCTCTTGATTATAATTCTCATTGGGTTTGAGATAATACGAATAATTGGATTGCCGTTTAATTACCATTTACAATGTAAATGTGGCAAAGAAAAAAGAAAAACTACAAAAAAAAACAACGAGACAGTCAACAAATATGGTAATATTATCTGGCATTTCTTACACCAATAAAATAAGTCTGGTTTTAAGAGTCTTACGAAATTTGCCTTGTTTTCAACGTAATTTAATAAAACATATTTATGCAAAAATCAAATTTGCATTTGCTTTTTATTTGATTATTTGAACTGTGGCTATATATTCAAAGAATAAAGCAATTTATTTCATCAAAGTTATACATTTTCGAGTAACAATAACACTCATAAATAAATAATAAAAATGACTCTGATATTTTGGTAAGCGTTAAAGTTTTTCATACTCATTTGTCGACTAATTGAACAATGAATCTTTTTGCTTTGGCAGCTAAAATATATAAATAAATATTTAAACATATTTATAAAATTAAAATAATTGTTTATGTATTTAGTGAGTGTGGTAAAAAGATGGATATTTATCAAGTTTTATTGAGATGCGCTCAGAATTAGTTCGACAGTCGGACATGAGTTGGCTGGTGATGCTGATCAGGAATATATATATAAATTGACTTCAAATTCAAAATTGTTTTCAGTGTAGTATGCATTTACTGCTTGTGCTGCAAAGCCATTAAACAAGCATAGTTACAATCCGTTTATCCCCCATGGAATTTCCTTTATCTTTGTGGCATGTGGGGCCATCGGTAGTTGTGTATTTGCCTTGCTTACTTTTGTTCTACCGATTTTAAGCAGAGCTCTGCACTCTATCAGATTTATACATATAGTTTATATATATATATATATATATATGCATTTTTTGCGCTAAAAAGAAACGCTGAAAACCACATGAAAAACAATAAAAGCCACAATATAAAGGCGAAACAAAAGCGAAGCGCTGCCATTAGAGACACATCAAAATGGCACTCAGAACAGGAGGGCACAGTTGACGGGTAGGTCGAGATGGGTGGTGGGTGGCGGTAGGTGGGTTGGTGTGCTGCTGCTGCTGACTAAGGCGTTTTTGGGCACAAAGGTAAGTTTTGTGGCCAGGTGCTGGCATTTGCTTATTTGGCTGCGTGGCAACAACAAAAAGCATTCAAATGCATTCAACACATTGCTGTGGTTGTCGCTTTGCGGTTTTTGGCTTCATTTTCACGCAATTTATTGTTTTCCGAAAAAGCAGCCCAACCCACTCCAAATCCCTAACCACAAGCGAAAATCCTTAGCACGAAAATTCCATGGTTTGTACAACATTTTTGCCTTTTTAAAGCAGGCGCCATTTTATTGTTTATTATTGTTCTAAGCGCTGTTTGCTTGGTCTACAAGGGAAGCGGCTGAGAGGGGGGTTGGGGTTGGGGCTGGGGCTGGGGTTTTCTGTTTCCGCTGCTGTTGCAGCTACTGGTGGCGCCCCGTCAGGTTTATATGCTTTTGCTGCTTCCTCTATGCGCCACGCCAGCAAAAGCAGTTCAAGGATACTTGAAGAGAGAGAAGCGAGAAAGGGAATACGGCCAGGCCAGCTGCAATGGCTAAAAGGGATATGGGTATAGTAGAGTACATGTAATAATACTGGGCACTCATTGCAGCTAGTCCAACTCGGGCTAAATGGCATTATCATTTTACTGCTGGCAACATTGATTCTCTCCCATTGATGCCCTGCTCTGGGCATAATTCGCGTCTCTTTGGCATCATCATAAAATTATTACGGCCAAGTGGCAGCTGCCATTCAGCTAAACTGACCAATAGCATGTCTGGCTATCCATTAACTAACAAAGCCGCACAGTGGTTGAGGGAAGGAAAAAATTTACATCAAAATTTCAATAAAATCTTTGACAATAATCAAGAAAAGTAGCAGAAAATAGTCAAAAATAATTCTAATTTCAGCTAAATTGTCTTCATTTTTGAGCATCTAATTTATTTTCTTAGCTAATTTTCTTGAAGCTTTTTTAATATTGCATTGCAAAAAATAGCCAAAAGTAATTCAAATTTTTCATTAATTTTCCCTTATTTTTATTGCATCATAAATTTCTCGAGACTTTTCTCATTATGTTTATTGCACATTTTTTTTATGAGTGTCGCACCACTGTGCCATAGTTGCGCAGTTAGCGGTAATTGCATTAAGTGTTGGCTTAAGAGCCTACCCCCTAACCGACCGCCCCCCTTAAAAACAAAGCCAAACCGACAGCTGAAGCTGCCTTTGTCGTCTGCCGGACTGCTGTGGACACTTTGACTGCAGAGGAATTGAAGGAGCTGAGAACTGGAGGCCATCGCATTGTCGTTGTCATTGTCGCTGGATTAGTGGGGGCTGTTAAGATCGCATTGTTGTGCATATAGTCAGGGCTAATTAGCCATGCCTGGCCCGCCCGTTACACACCCGCCCAATGCCGCCTCAGTTGTTTGGCTTTGGCTTTGACTTTGGCTTTAACAATTAAATCGATACAAGAGCGCGCTCAACACAATCTGACTAAGCGCGTTTCCAAGTCGGGCACGTGACATGACGTGATCTGACTTCATTACCACACTGAACAGACACCCATCAATCGGCTCAAGCCGCACCAACGACCACCCAAAGCCACCCATGCATCCGCCCACCCACTCGGCGTACACTTGGCCAAAAGAGATTGAGAGAATTGGCGAAGCCTATTTTTATATGTATTTTTTTAAGTTTTCTTTGGAATTTCTAATTCATTTAATAATATATTTAAAATTTAATATCTTATTCAAAAGCAAAAGTTCTAATTTATATTTTAGTTACAAATATGCTAAAAATTCAAGGGAAAATCAACAGAATTAGTCAAAGAACACTTTAAGTGACTAGCAAATTTTTATTTTATTTAATTCATTAAGCGAAATTAAATATAAAAGTGTAGAAATATTTATTCTCAAACAGTTTATTTAATAAGAATTAATTTTGTTTCAAATTTTTAGTTCTGACTTAAGTAATAAATGAATTTTTGATTTATTTCTCCAAGTGTAGCAGCAGTCAATGAGCCACACACACACACACACACAGAATGTGTATTAGTGTTTGTGTGGTTTTTTTGTCTGCACGCGAATATATTTAATTTACATTTGATTGGACGCAAACCCGAGGCGCTTTCTCGCTGCGATTTTCACAGATACATTTTGGCGTCGTCGTCGGGTGTAAACATAAATTGTGCCTGCCTCGGCAAGGACACGCACTAGAAACACGCCCTTTCCGCATGGGCGTTGCACGAGCCAAGAGTTTGGTGACATCCAGGGTAGGAGAAACAGTTCCACGCACAAACAAGTTACAATTCCGTTGCGGATTCGGTTGAGAGTCACCAAAACCAGACCAGAGTTGCCAGAGCAGCGCAGTTTTATAATTTAATGTTTGCTCTTTGTTTGCGTATTTTGTGGCAAAAGTTGCATTTTCTAGCTAAAACTTAAAGACTTCAAAAACACACTTTTGACTGGTGTTATTTGCATGGATTCGTGGCAAGCAGAGTTCAGTTGTGTTGACTTGAATTACACTACAACCCTGATGCCACAACACCCGTTGTGGTGTTGTGGATGCGCTTGATCCGGTGCCACCAGCAGCAACTACACTTAGAGAAACATTTGCCTTAGAATTAGATGCAACTTAAATTGCTAAGCAAATAGAAAATCATTTTCGTTGTTTGATTTTCTCAGAAATCAGTTTGGAATTTGTAAAAAATAACACACAAAATCGGAAAACTAAAAATAAATCAGCTATATTTAATTTTTACATAAAATAAAAATAAAGTAAATTATGCAAATTGATTTTTATTTACTTCCGTGATGTGTTTTTTTTCATACAAGTTATGAAATTAAACTCAAATTGCATTTGGGTATGGTCTCAGAGCAACTCCTTGATTTTCTGAGTGTAGCAACTTCCATTTCTCAGCTGGTCGATTTGCATACCGGGCTAACGGCAAATGTGAATTTTGGGTTGCTTCAGATGACCCACAAAGCTCAACCAACAACAACAACAACAACAACAAATGGGTATGCAACAATGCAGTTGATAGACGACCCAACTGCAATGAAAGCGACAGCTCTGTGCAAGCCAAGAGACGAAGGAGGAAGGGTGGACGCGGGGAGGGCCAAGGGGAAAGCGTACGTTGCAGCAGTTGCTCCAATTGCTGTGCGTTGTTGCAATTAATTTGGAAATTGGCCAACGCCAATGAGGGAACACGACACTGGTCAACAAGGTTGTGTAAGAGGGAAGAGGGAAGAGAAAGATGAAGAGGAAGAGGAAGAAGACATGCTCTGCTGGCCGCGGGTGCAGATTAAATTGTTTGGAAAATTACAAATACAATCGGCAAAACCAAGGGGCAGGGAGCGAATGTGGCAGCTTCAAAGCCCCTTGCCGAGCTTATTAAATTAGTAAAATAACTTTGGCAATATACAAGTTATTTGCATGGTAAATTCATAAATAACTTGCTATGCAAATGCGAAAGAAATGTTTTTGGTCAGCCTGTTTGAAAATAACGAACAAACATTTGCATATATATAGAATTATAGATATGCCCACATGTGTACACTAAGAGAAATAGGGCTTTACAAACTATATAAAATATTTGAAGAACAAATGATTTTATTTTTAAATATTTAATAAATTACAATTATTTTGTATTATATTTATATATTATTTTCACATTACATTCAAAATATTCTTCCCTTTTTAATACAATTATTTGTGGAGTGTTCTGTCTATTTTTAATTGAATAAAAACAAACAAACAAATAAATTATAATTTCTAGTCAACACATACCAAAAAAATAAAGGAATTAAAAAATCCATGTGCCTTTTCTAGAATTTGTCGAGTGTATTCTTTTATACATTCAATTATGCATGAGGGAATGCAAATAAATTATACAATGCTATGTGCCATTTTTTTGTTGTTCTCTGATTGCAGCAATCAATGCAAATGAAGTCGAACCCAATATTCTGCGACCGAATGGACTAACTGGATTTAGCGTTCATTGGCTCTTCCAGGAGGGGGGGGGAAGGGCAAGCGTGGTCATAGCGAAATCGTGAAATATGCCAGAATGCTAATTAAAAACGCAAAAAATACACAAGTGAAAACAACAACTGTTGCAGCACAACACAAACAAATAAATAAAAAAAATAAAACAAAGAACAACAGCAATATATATATATACATATATATAAAACAGTGTAGTAAAAACAACAATCGAAAAGTTTATTTAATTTAAGCATAACAAATTTTATGCCTGCTCAAACTTAAAGTGCAAATTGTTAAACAAAATGGTTTTTGTGGTTTTTTTTGTTTAATACTTTTTTTTCACTCTTCTGCACAGTTATTGTTGCAAAACAATGTATAAAATCCATATAAAATAAATACGGCATGCATACGAATAAATATTTATATGTGTATATGTATATATGTGTGTGTGTGTGTGTGTGTGAGTGCGTGCGAGTGTGTGTGCGTACACATGGGAGCAGTCATCAGTGTGTGTTTAAAATTTATGGCAAAAGTTGTTGGGGTTTTTCTTTGCTTTGTTTTTTTGTTTTTTGTTCTTTTCGGAGCATGCACACAAAAGAATATAAAAAATATATTAGGGCAAGAACAAAAAATTGATGTGGTAATCATTAATTATGTACTTAATAAAGCAAAAGACCTTGCCAACTCTATTATTAAATGTGAATGAGGGAATTGTGAAAGACAGCTCACTGTAAATCATTACAAAATTTGTTAAATTGTAATAGAATTTTATCTGTTGGCTGAAAGGTTTTTATTTATTGCGGCACTTATCGACTTGGGAAAAGTTTGCAAATTTCAAAAGATTTCTACGCAAATAGCTGCAAATTTGAGCCGGTATTTAAAAGCACAGCAACAACAAAATTGTAGCTTTTAAGTGTGTGCAAATAATAAAATATTAAAAATACAAATGTTGTTTACACAAATTGTTAATAACTCTTGATACGAGTTCAACTTCAAGGCGAAAAGGCCGGAGATACGCCTAAATAACAACAATAGATATAGATACAAATGCATGTGTCAGAAGTAAGTTGCTAAAAAATAAAATAAGCCAAAGAACAGCAAAATTTATATATTTCTGCATATGTCTAGGAGAATCTCGTTTGGCGTATTTACTTTTTGCGTTTTAGGTTTTTTGTGTCTGGTGCTTGGCAGAGCAACAACAGCAATAACACCTACGAAAACAGCGAGGAAGAGCGAAACGTACGTTCTGTCACAATACGAAAGGTGATAAAATGAGAGACACCGACAACAACAAAAGAATCACGAAGAACACTGTAAAGGAGAGAGATAGACTGGCAAATACCCTGAACTAAATACTGTACCGCAACAAGTCTCCATTAGTCAAGCATGCATATTCAAAAATGCGAATACACTCATTGTATGTGTAAATATTTTTGTGAATAGCAATTTTATTCGTAAACCTTAACAAATCTTGATTAAAATATTTAAAAAATTTAAGAATTTATTGCTGTGAAAAATGGATTAATTATCGCTTGCATGAAATAAATTTGCATTTCTGTAGCTCTTCAAAGTAAAAGCATTGATTAGTAATTTTTTCTCAGTTACGTGACAAAAAATATATACAGTAGTTTTTTTTTTATTTACATATCGATGCCCAAGTTGAGTCGCTTAATAAAAATTATTTTTGCGCCTTTAATGATAATTTCAAAATAACTATAGCAACCAGCAGGTTTTCTAGGCCAAGGCGAGTTGTAAACTTCAAGTAAATATAAGCACATAAAAAAGTATTGAACTAATTGTATTTAAAATTTATTGTGCTAAACGTAACACATGGAAATACAAAAAAAATAAACCCACATATCACGTATTGCGTCTTAAGAAATCGAAAACAACAAAATTATTTACGATTATTCAACATTTAAGTTTTGATTGCTTTGATATATTTTCAGCATTATTATTCCATGCTTCCTCTGTTTCTGTTTCGTTTTCTGTTTCGGTTTCTTTTTCTGTTTTGCGCCGCTCTTCGTTTCTGTTAAAACATCAAAAATTTCGTTCGCTATGCTTATCAGAAAAAAACCAAAAAAAAAAAGTGGACGATTAAAACAAGCAAAACCAAAAGATACAAAATACTTAGTTGATTTTTTTTTGTTTTTTTTTTGTATTTATTAGCACATGTTACTAAGTATTTATCTTTGACATTTTTTTATTTTTAAGCGCACATAAATACACATGAGCTAGATGTGTATATAGACTAGTTGGGGTTCATAGAACTTGTGCGTATCTCTCTATTCATCAGATACAATTCCTTGGCAACTAAATTATCTATGCATGAGTAACGAACTGCAGCCAAAAGGCGCCTTCTTTGTTAGTCGCCCTGCACCGCCCTGCCTTGCCCAGCCCAGCCACTTGGCCCCATCTCCACGCAATCCTATGCAAATTGGCCAGCGGCATCTGCTGGCTGCTGCACTTGACCCGCTTCGTTCGCCCACTTGAGATGCCTCATCAGTGTTGTAAGATTCTAAGATTCCTGGGCTTTCATTTGTTGTTAAAAGCACCCCCCGTCCACATCTCCTAATCCAAGTTCAAGTCTTAACCATATGCCTTGCATTCTTGCATCCCCACTCGTTGTGCTGACAGCACTGCTCGCAAATATAATTACACCCCAGTTTTGGGGACATCTTAAAGTCGAATAAAAGCAGTGAAGCGAGTTGATAAGGATTTCCGTCAATAGTTGTGAGGCAGGACAGCCGAAGGACAGCGAGTCCATGCACAGTGGGAAACCTCAACCTCAAACAAATATTTAAATCTATTATTCTCAATTTATTATTTGAACAACTTGCCTTTATTTGTTTAGTTAATTTAATTTGTTTTATAACTTCTTAGAATACATAGAATTAATATCCCAATTTGGTAATCAAGAAGTCAATTAATAATATGCCCAGTTATCATTCAGTATTTCCATATCGCGACACATTTTATGAACTTATCGCGATAAGATATATGGTTTATTCTACATGCGGCTAAAATTTGTAAATGTCAGCAAAGAAAGCAAGTACGAAAAAAAATTCCATTTGCGTCACGCATAATAACCGGTTAATTTTAGTGGATGATTAAGATAATGGGTCATAAACTGAATAAAATGGCTGTGAAGTGGTAGCAATTTTGATTCGCTTATTAAGCAAATCAATTGCTGTGAAACAGTCTATAAACGTTGCTTAATATTTTAAATGCTTTAATGCTTAGCAGACTCAAACTAATCAAGAACAACAACAACAACAACAAAAACAACTATTGATTAATCATAACTCTCGCGGGACTCTAGAAGCCAGCAAATGTGCAACAACGTTGCGGCATTGTTTGTGGACTTTGAGCGGTGCATTAGTTTGTTGCTGTTGCAATTGCAATTGCAATTGCAATTGCAGTTGCAGTTGCAGTTGCAGTACTTGGCATAAGTAGCCACTTGAAACCGTGATAATTTAATTGCAGCGTACAGTGGGCCATCGATAGGTGTAAATCATATTAAATGCCTGTTGTATAATTCGACGACAATGTAATGTTGTTATGAAAACAGGCATTAGTTAATCAGTATTCTTAGACTTTAGCATTTGATGTTATTAATTTAAGTTATTTAATTTTCTAATAAGTTTAAGTATTCGCAATATTATTTTTATACTCTCAATGTTGCTTGTGCAATCAAAAAATGTATAATGATTAAAATCTGAAGTTATTTTATGCATTTATGAATATTATTTACTGCTCAGCTCAAGTAATCTAAAGTTTAGTTATTATTTTGTTGTAAACACAACTTTTGCTGGTATTTTTGCAGCGTTTTCGACCCTGAAACTTGCAGAACAACATTAAAATCCAATTAAATGTTGCTGTTTATTTCTATATTTCTGTGTGTGTGTGTGTGTGTGTGTGTAGGCATGTGTAATGTATAATTAACTTTTGGCTGCTCTTTTAAGCAATTGCCACTGTGGCAACAAGTAACAAGTAATTAGCAAAGTCATCAACAGTTCAACAGCAAGTGCAACTTTCAAAAAACTGTTGCATGTGGCCCATGGTGCAGCGAATAGCAAACAAGCTACTATCCACAGCGACGGCGCCAGCCACCCACAATGTGGGTGGCAACCGTTTGGCATTGCGGCACAAAACGGAAACTCTGCCAACGGGGCCAGACTTTGAATGCATTCGGATTGAATCCAAACTCTATAACGAAACTTTTTTTCCTAATTTCCCTTTGACATGCAACTCTGCTTACGTCACAAATAATAAAAAGCGGGAAACAGAGAAACATAAAGAGCGACAGAGCGACAGAGAGAGAGAGAGAGAGAAAGGGGAGATTCAGCTAGAATTGCAAATGTAATTCAAATGTAAAACGAAACCGAGCAAAAGTAAATTACAGTTTTTGGGTTCAATACCCACTGGGCGATAAGCCAGCTGCGAGTCGTTGTCCAAATTATGCAATTCTAAAGCCGACGCAGCACATTTCCATCCTCCGTTGCCAACTGGAAACTGTTCATTTACACTAATCTCGATCGCGTCTAAGCTGCCCTGATAACCCATTTCAAGCATTTCACAATATTTGCATTTTTTGCACCCCCAATCTTTCGACCTTATCTTACGCCCTGACCACACCCCAAACCCTTGGTATATTTCCAGTTGTCACATATGTTTGGCATTTAGAAAATATATTTATAGAAAATCTATTCATTTATTTATTTCACAATGTTATGAAGAAGAATCACAAATGAAAAGTTTAAGTTTTTAGGAAATTAATATGACTATAATTTTTTCTCAATAACTTGTAACTTGTCGAATTTGCTGGAAATGCTATAATTCTTAAAACTATAATTTGTACAAGCAAAAAAATAAACTACTCTCTGGAAATCAACAACTGTCCGAGATAAGATAAACAATAATTGTTCGCAATTATTTTTTTTTGCAATTCCAACGTGCATTTTAGCCATGTTAAAAACATGTAATTTGCACATGTTCAGTTACTACTACTACGTAGATTCCGGCCAAATTGCATTTATGAAATCACACACAGTGTGTCAAAAAAAAATGCATTTGGCTGGCAAAGAGTTCAGTTAATCCAATTGAATCGAATCGCCAATAATAAATAAACTGGGATTATGTGGTACAGATTATATTATTTTCCCTGGCTTTACTATTTGGCCAAAAACGTTTTTTTAAGAGAGAGACAAAAAAAAACAGAACAAGCCGAATTCTTTTTTGTATTTGCAATATTTTAAATATCTTTAAGATCATTTATTTATTTCACAAAGATGTGAAAATTAAAAAAGCATTTTTCTTAAATTCTTTATTTGCTATATTTGCTGTCCAAACACTTTCCTAACTTACTGTAAATCGAAATTCTCATCGCCCACCGAGTGGTCAACACTTGAAAACGGAAGTTAATTGCCTGTGCGCTGTTTTTTTTTTTTTTTGCTAAAAATTGAATATACTTTTGCATTGAAATTAATTAAAAATGGAAAATGGGACGAGCGGAATTCAATTAACAGGTTTTCAGCTGAACGGCAACCGTTTATAATCATGATGAGTGTTGATTCGGCAACAGTCAGTGGGTGACATCATCATCATTATCGTCATCTGAAACACCCTCAACTTTGCATTATCGGCCAGTTACAAGAAATTTTGTTAGTGTCATCAACATTGATAAGACAAAATTCTCTAAAGCCAAAATCAATATGCGAGTTGCCTTTGATGATGCGTCATATAAATCACATTCCATGATTAAATATTAATAATAATGTGAATTTCCCAAAATTAGCTATGACAGTGCCCAAATAAGTGATGAATAATATGTGTCTCACAAGCCATATAAATAATTTAGTATAATGCGGTAATCTCTACCCTCCAAAACTGTGAAATTCAAGAAAACATTAAAATGTACAAACTGGGAATTTTGAATAATGTGAAGAGCAGTATAGCAGAGTATCAGTTAAGAGCATCATAAGCATCATAAAATCATAAGCACATTTTCGCAAGATTTCTTAATATTCATATATAATATATTAAATATAATGATTATTATAGTAATAAAAGTTTCTGTGACTTTTACTCAAAATAATGATGAAATCCTCCAGGCAAGTTTGCATCATGAATTTATTTAAAATTACAATTTAAATCTAAAAGATTTTTAGTGAATTTGTGAATAAATTCGGAAATAAATAATAAAAAAAATCAGTAAGCAGTAAATTTTCTATATAATTTTAGCTTTTCTAAATTTGGTTGCCAATTTGTTATTTATTATTATTATTTATATAAATTATTTGTTATACAAATCAAATTAAGACCTTAATAATAATAATAAGTTAAAAGCGCTATCTGATTTTTTTTAACTATGTTTTTTTTTACAAGTTTTGCATGCCGTTAAGTCAATGTCAAGATAAGATATCGCTCAGTTCCAAAGTGCACAAAAACAAGAGTTGACAAATACAGGTATATATATAAATATATATACAGATTGTGTGTAATTATACATAAATATATATTTATATATATATATATATATATACTGTTGTCACTTTCTGACTTTTGATAAGAAACTTGGCAACTGAGAATTGAGTGCTTGGTATCTTTAATCCGTCAACATATTTACAGTTGTCATTAATACGTTTACTGTGTGTGCTTAGAGGTGACTATAAAACAAACACACACACATGCACACACACACACACACACAGGCACATTTACTTTCGAGTCGACTTTTGATAACTTTGCCTGATTAGATTACACACAAACAACACAAATACGGCCAAGAGTCTTAATTAGGCTGGCAAACAAGTCAAATTGGCCAAAATCGAACGCAATTTGAGACAAACTCGAAAGGGGTAGTTTTGCTAGAGAGGGTGTGGGGGTGTTTGAGTCTGGCGGTTTTCTTGTATCTTTATTATTTACCGCTGCTTGTTGCGGAACAGAAGCAGCGGCAAAATGATTTTCAAGTGTTTGCTTTTTGACCATCTCAAGTAGGCTATTTAAACCACTTGGACATTGAAACCGATTTTGCTGCACTTTGTGACTGCCAAATGACAGATATATTAATATAAACTCATACATATATATATCTGTACCTATACCTATATGCAATATATAAAATACGACGTGCACCGAAGAAAAACAAGGAGGCTTGTCGATTTTAAAAATGATATGAAAATATCGTATTTGAAGCACAACTATTTCTAGAAGAGTACTACAAATAATTCTAAGTATGCTTAAAGTTAGTAAGAAATAGAAAAAGTTGAATGCGTAAAAGAGTTACGAGTAAAGAGCCAACTGCGTAGACCAAGTTGATCCCTGGAAAGGTTCGAACTACAAATTTTGTACTTCAAAACAAAGCACTTAAATTACAAATAATACTTAACTGAAAACTTGCCCAATCACACTTGAAGTAGGCATTTTCTCATCCACATTCTTGCACAGCGAAATGCGACTGATAAAAAACAGCAACAGATGTAAGCGGTGCCGCTGAGAAGTACTTACTGGGAAGTACATATAGACATTTATGTTCACAAGGGTTGGACTTGGCTCCTTGTAATTGGCTCAAAGTTCAGTTGTGTGGCCTTGTTTCAAGCTTACTTCTTACTGCTTGATTCTGGGGACGATTCTTTAGCGGCTTCTACAGCGTATTCAGCCGAGCAGCGCGCTCAGATGATAAGAAAAGACGTCACAGCAGGGGGTATAGTGCGGGGCAGCGGGTAGTTTCGGGGGGGGGGGGGGGAACGTAAGCTATGCCTCTCAGGGGCAGTTGGGCATTTAAAACGAATTAGTGCAAAAACCAACACTGATAAGCGTCCGAGTGCGAAATCAGTTGTGGGATTAAAATACATTTATTACTTTAGTTTGACACACAAATAATGATAAGAAAATGTTTTATTGAATCATTGATAACAACAAATGTAATTAGTGCTTATTTTTTATGGAATGGGCAGTAAATACTCAAGAGGTATATAATTCATTATTTGTACATGTATAATTTATGCATGTATTTTTAGAAAACAAAATGCACTTGCCAAAATACATTGAGAAAGGTCTTCAAATTGAAGTTAGATAAGAGAGAATAAATTTGGTAAGCTTAATAATTTTAAGCAATTAGTTGCAATAAATAATTGATGAGTTTACCAAAAATTCAAAGCTCTAAATATTCAATTAAGATTAAAGATCAAGTTGTTATTTAAAATATAATTTCTAAATAGGGTTGATCATAGAAAAACCTTTCCATTGAAAACCATCAGTTTAAATTATTTCTACTTATCGGTGCAATGTATGTTTACAGCTTTTGCTGTTGTTATTGAATTACAATTCAAATAGTTTGTTTGTGGTTTGTTTTGAAGTCTCTTTTTGAGTCATTTGCTCACCTTTTCGAGGCATTCTTGGCCGATGGCTTTGGGATCCAATTTGACAGCTTGTTGAGTGCCATTTGGCA
Source organism: Drosophila demipolita (assembly GCA_035042405.1). Classification (NCBI taxonomy): domain Eukaryota; kingdom Metazoa; phylum Arthropoda; class Insecta; order Diptera; family Drosophilidae; genus Drosophila; species Drosophila demipolita. The sequence continues at coordinate 2,890,159 of JAWNLI010000033.1, forward strand.
AATCCACAATGCACCACATGTTGAAGGTTCTTTTAACTGCTCGCAACTCCTTGTTGGAAAAATGTAAAAGTTGTTTCTGTTGTTTTTTGTGTTGCTCTCCTTTCCTTTAAGGCAATCTCATTTATGTGTGTTTATGCTTCCGCGTTACGTGCGAAGAAACAAACAACAGCGAATAAAAAAAAAAAACCAGAAACAACAAATACGAAACCCAATTTTAAAAGTCCGTAAGCGTATTAAAGCGTTTGCTGCGCTGCCAACGTCGCTGTTGCTGTCGCAGCAGAGAGCTACAGGTTGTGTTTGTTTTTGCTTGGCTTTTGGTTATGTTTTCTTCTTTTTTGATTGGAGCGTTGCGTGGGGCGGGGGAGTGCAGTTCCAGGTCCCAGATCCAACGTTTTTCAGTTAACTTTTTGAATGTTGCGCACTTCTTTGAATTAGTTAATTTTAAAGATTTGTCACATTTTCACTTTTTGGTTTTAGCGCGTCTTATTTATATATATATTTGTGGTTTGTTTGTTGTTGCTATTTTTGGTTTTAAACGTTTTTGTATTTTGGTTTTTTTGGCAGACGCCGTTTCCCGAATGACGTCGATGACGTTTTTTCGTAGCAGAGCTGATTTGTTGATTGTCGTCCGTTCAACACAACGTTCCCGATACAATTGAATTCTAGTTGGAAGACAAAGCCAAGGCAAAGAGTGCGCTGTTAAAAGTTAACAGTGCCAGCGCACTGTTATGCTCAAGTGAACTGCAAATGCGCACAGCTCCTCTCTTGCAAGTCTGTTATTGTGTTCTCTTTACGATGCTGCTGGTGCTCTCTTGCTCTCATTGCTTGTTTACTGTAGCGCGGGTGAGAGGCAGCTGTTCGTCGTTCGCCCTGTTTTATTCAATTGCCCTGCACAGCTGTTGCTTTTACTGCCGTTGTACAGCTTCTCTTTTATTATACGATTTTCAACTCCATTGCATTCTCTGCACAGCAGGCAGGTAAACTGTTCAACAGTTGAATCAGCCCGCACTCGCCACCAGTTATTGTTTGAACAACAAATGGATGAATGCATGGCGCGCATGTGCAGCAGCAGCTGCTCTTGCCTTGAAAATGTCATTATAGGATTTATGTTATTTCGCTTTACGCATCTTTGTTTACTTTTCGACCTGCACAATCTTAAATATTGAGTCCACACAATCGTCATGAATGGGAAACGTGAGACAATCCGGTGTGATTAGGAATGGGTCGTATATATCATTTTCGTTTATTATGTATAAAAACAAAATGCGTAATTTCCCAATGCTAAATTAAACAATTGTTTAAAACTAACATAGTTTAATTTACATTATTATTTCAAATATATATATAAATATTAAATTGCAAGATTACATAATCTATTCGATCGAAAAGTTCATTTTACAATTGAGTAGCTTTTTGATTTTGTATTTCTGCATTTAAGGGAAACCGTTTAAATTGTTTGATAAGTAAATCAAATTTACAGCATTTATGGATTGAGCATGAGCAGATTGAATAATAATTAAGAGCTGTCGTAATCTTTGACAATGGGACAGCTGCAAAGCTTGACACACATTTTTTTCAGCCTGTCTTCTTTAATTCTTTTTACATGTTTCTTTCTCGCTGAAAAACCTTCGATTTTGAACACATGTCAGTAGCACGTCTGATTGGTTGACATGTTAATATTTGTAACGGTAGCCCTGGCATAGTTCTCAATCTGTTTGCTTTAACCGTTTCATTGAACAGAAATGGCCTCCAGCTTATGGTAGGAGCTGCAAATGCATTTGAATTGTGGTGTCCACAAAATCAATGCGAATCAATAAACGAGCAAATAGAGAGCTTTTTGAGATAAAGCTTTGAACAAATATCGCTGGTTGCTGTCTAAATAAAGCTCTCCGCTAATGGCCGTTAGCAATTTGAAAATGAAAATCATTCTTAAATTTCAGATAAGAAAAGCTGCAATGATCTAAATTTTAAATATTTAATTTCGTTTGCATTGTCAGATTTTGTATAAAAATATAAATATAAATATAAATATATTTAAATAATGTCTATATTATATAATAAAAGTATTTTAATTTTGAAATAGAGCAAAGTTCAATTCATTTTTGGGTATGACGCAGATGCTGTGAATCGAAAAAAACAACGGACTTTGGTCAAATTGAAAAAGCAGGTGAAATGTCCAATTTATTCATGTCTCAAGTAGACGCTTAAAAATTCATTAACCTTAAGTGTGCACACACACACACACACACTATCATAAATATAATAAGATTATTAATGTGCTTATCAATAAACGTGGGTGTTTTTTCAGCAACGCAAATAATATTTGCAGACATCAATTTTAACGATCTAAATTGCGGACCTTTGGGCCCAAAACCATTGAGTAACTTTCTAATCAAATACCAAAAACACACATCAAAACAAGAAATCTTATACATTTTTTTAATTACATTTTGTATTAAAAAGTTAAGAAAATTTGGAAAATTTTGCACATTTCTTACATTATATATTTAAGCACCTTTTATTGTTTTTTTTTATTATGGTTAGACTCCGATGACATTTCGACTGATGAAATTACTCATGCGACAAGGCAGACAAACAAACAGTAAACGACCCTGTTAAACTCTGGAACATGATAAGAGTGGAACGGGAGTAAACTTTATACATATAGCCGGGTTTATTTATAATCCCCAGACACGCCATCATAATACAAAATAAATATTATAATAATAATATACTTCAAATAATGAGCAGTTTCCGTATTTTGCAATTAATTGGGTTAGCAACAATTGGGCCAATTCATCATAGTAATTGATAATCATAGTTTTTTGGTAATAACAAATGTATATATATGTATATATATATATATTTATGTTAGTAGTTTGATCCGATCTGCCAATTATTAATAATTATGACTATTACCAAGTAGAAGTTGTTTTTAATCGATAATTTTGTGTATTCGCCCCCGAAGCATATTTATATATATATATATATATATATATATATATTTTGATGGTCGAGAAAAAAAAACAGAAAACTTGAATTATCGCTCATGCTTATGAGGCATGATGTATTCCAAAGTTGCCGCACACCTTGACTGTTCAAATCAAAAATTTATATTTTGCTGATGACTTGCGACTAGTTCAAAATATCAATTATTTGTTGCTTTTTGCTTATCATTTGAATTTATGAATCTCATAAAATGTTCTAGTTGATTGATTAACTAATTAATTGGTGGCTTCCTTTTTTGCAGCTACATTTTCTAGGACCTTATCAACTAGTAAAAAAAAATGCGGAAAACTATTGTTTATATAATTTGTTGTTTTTTACTTACTTATTTTACTAAATATATAATTTGTTGTTTTTATTTGCTTAATTTACTAAATATATAATTTGTTGTTTTTTATTTACTTATTTTACTAAATATATAATTTGTTGTTTTTTATTTACTTATTTTACTAAATATATAATTTGTTGTTTTTATTTGCTTAATTTACTAAATATATAATTTGTTGTTTTTTATTTACTTATTTTACTAAATATATAATTTGTTGTTTTTTATTTACTTATTTTACTAAATATATCATTTGTTGTTTTTATTTGCTTAATTTACTAAATATATAATTTGTTGTTTTTTATTTACTTATTTTACTAAATATATAATTTGTTGTTTTTATTTGCTTAATTTACTAAATATACTAATAGAATTTTTTTTTTTAAGACTGATCAGCATCATTAGCAGCTTTGTTGTAGTATTTGGATTGGATCATTATATCATTTAGCTGCCCATCTAAAATATGAATTTTTCAAAACTAAAAATGCGTATTCTTTTGCAGTAGACATTTTGACAAATAATCATTAAAATTCGACTACTTAATTTTATAGTATTTTATAATAATATAAAATATATAACATAATTATATAATTTAGGCTGATGTCGGCAAAAGTTGACTCCATTTTAATCTAGGCGTGTCTAATTTTTCCTTTATCCTAAACTAGTTGGAAAGTTGAGTTAAAACAGAAAACTTGAATTATCGCTCATGCTTATGAGGCATGATGTATTCCAAAGTTGCCGCACACCTTGACTGTTCAAATCAAAAATTTATATTTTGCTGATGACTTGCGACTAGTTCAAAATATCAATTATTTGTTGCTTTTTGCTTATCATTTGAATTTATGAATCACATAAAATGTTCTAGTAGATTGATTAACTAATTAATTGGTGGCTTCCTTTTTTGCAGCTACATTTTCTAGGACCTTATCAACTAGTAAAAAAAAATGCGGAAAACTATTGTTTATATAATTTGTTGTTTTTTACTTACTTATTTTACTAAATATATAATTTGTTCTTTTTTATTTACTTATTTTACTAAATATATAATTTGTTCTTTTTTATTTACTTATTTTACTAAATATATAATTTGTTGTTTTTATTTGCTTAATTTACTAAATATATAATTTGTTGTTTTTATTACTTATATGACTAAATATACTAATAGAATTTTTTTTTTTTTAAGACTGATCAGCATCATTAGCAGCTTCGTTGTAGTATTTGGATTGGATCATTATATCATTTAGCTGCCCATCTAAAATATGAATTTTTCAAAACTAAAAATGCCTATTCTTTTGCAGTAGACATTTTGACAAATAATCATTAAAATTCGACTACTTAATTTTATAGTATTTTATAATAATATAAAATATATAACATAATTATATAATTTAGGCTGATGTCGGCAAAAGTTGACTCCATTTTAATTTTTCCTTTATCCTAAACTAGTTGGAAAGTTGAGTTAAAAGTTAAATTTTCATATGCTAAGCTGTAAACTAAAAAAGTCTTAAAATTAGTAAAAAAAAAAATAATTATTTTAAGTTTCTATAGATATAAATTTAAGGTAGATGACATTAATTTTTCAAAGGTCAACTTAACACAAGAGAAAAAAAAAAATAAAAAAATATATATATATATATATATATAAATGTACAAGAAAATGTGAAGCACTATTTTCAATGAAAACATTTTCAAACACACGCACACACATGTACACTCACACACAGACACACATACACACATACACACACTTACACACAATTTATATAAATGTTTAGTAGACTATAAATATTATAATTGAATAAATTGATGGATGATTGAAGAGAGATGATTAAGTTATCAGTGCTTTGGTGTATATATAAAAATAGGTACATTGTTTGTTTGCCCCAATCAATATTGAAAGTGGGTCTTCAAATATAGAAATATGCATATAAAATACATACAGATATATATATATATATAAATACAATAACTATAATATATATATATATAGAAATTGTTGTGGGCTGTTTTATTTAATCCGGACACATTTTATTTGCATAGAAACTTGGCACCTTCTTCGATATCTTTTTGCAATTGTTTGACGCAAATTTCGCAGGCTTTTTGCTCCTGCTCATCCAGCTGGGGCAGTCCCAGATTCTTGGCAATGCCACCCGGGCCCAGTAGAAGGGGCGTGGCAAAGAATTTGGCCTCGGTTACCTTGGACTGAACATAGGAGCACTGGATGACATTCTCCTCCCCGTTGATGCCACGCAGCAAAGCGTCAACAAATTTGGCGCCAGCAAAGGCCATCGAAAGTGTGGCCGATCCTGTGCCTGCCTTCGCCTCGACCACCTCGTTGCCCGCATCCTGAATGCGTTTCACCAACTCATCCCGTTCCGTGCCAGTCACCGTATATTTGGGCAAACAATGTGACAAAAGTGGCAGAATTGTAATCCCAGCATGTCCCCCAATGACGGGAATTTGCACAGTCCGCGGATTAATGGACAAGGCTTCGGCCACAAAGGTGCGGGCACGGACCACATCCAGCGTGGTTACGCCAAATAGTCGATTGGGATCGTAGACATTGGCATCGTTCAGTATCTGGGCCACAATGGGTATGATTGAGTTGATGGGGTTCGTGATGAAGGCAATGAGTGCCTTTGGACAGACGCTGGCAATGGTTTTGGCCACATTGATGGCAACATTGCCATTGGCGGAGAGCAGATCGGCTCGACTCATGCCCGGTTTGCGTGGTAATCCCGCTGGGATGACAACAACGGCCGCATTCTCCAGTGCACACTGCAGCTCATCGGGACCCATAAAAGCCTGCACCCGGGCGCCAGTGCAGATGTGCGAGAGATCCGCCGCAATACCCTTCACATCCTTCACATCGTGCAGTGCCAGATTCGAGATCATTGGACTCATCTTGAGCAGCAGCGAAAGGGGTTGGCCAATGCCACCAGCGGCACCCACAACGGCCACTTTGACAGTCTTCTGGGCACAGCTGCTGTACCTGGCGATTTGGCCAATCATGCGGCAAATCATCTCGAAATTTTGAAGAAGTTTTACTGATTTTTAAACAAATTTTCCAGGTAAAAAATTTCAATTTCAAATTTGAATTGAGGAAATTGAAATTTTTCTTAGGACAGCACAATCGAAAAAGTATTGTGATCGATTTGAAAATTTCAACTTAGAATCTCAAGTTGTGGGCATGCTCAACTGGCAGATACTCTGAATTAAATTTTTTTAATAAATTTGATGCAGAAAATTTGACTAAAATTTTAAATATGATTTTCTGTCTCTTTTTAATGCTTCTGGTTTAAAGATTCATTTTTGTTTAATTAACTTTGACTCTTTTTTATTTTTATTATTTGCAATCTTTTAGTTATTGGGATTGATGGAGGAGCTCAAAAGAGAACACAAATATATCTTATCTGCAGAAACCCCCAATTTACATGATATAATAATAATTATAATTAAAGTAGACTTTCTTTACTTTAGTCATTAGTTTTCTATGCAACTACAATTTATTTATTTTTTTTTATTTAATTTAATAATTTAGTCACTTAACTAAACTATGATTATATCTAAAAACATTATAAACTTTCCATAATTAATATAGACAAATGCATACAATAATTTCAGGAAGCAATTAATTTGCCAATTATCTCATTCAGATACGTAAATCTAAAATTTAGCCCACTCAGATATATTTTTTATTACATGAAAAACTCAATTGAATTTGTTCTACGAAATGACGCATTTTTTGTCTTGGGGATTTTTCATATTCGCATTTGTGTAGTTTACTAATTACACAAATAGTTGCAAGGTTACTAAATGCATTTAATTAATTCATTGATTCCCCCGACAGATCATATGCCCAAGAGTAGTAAACAAAAAAAAAAATAAAAATTTTCCTATAGACAGTTACATAATTTAATTAGTTCGTCTAGTTCTCGGAATTGTGATTATAAAAGAACAAAATATAAATGAAAGCAAATCACCAAGATAAAAAAATATTATTTATTAAATGACTAATTCAGTCTATAAACTAATCATTATAGAAATATTCATGGAATTTATTGTTCAATATTTTAAATTGAAAAATATTTAAAATATTTTATGTTGATCTATTTCTAATGCACTTAAGGAAGAGATTTTATGTATATATATATATATATATATAAATAAATGAATGAATTATGCGCTGACATTGAATCATGATTATGTTTATCTGTGAATCGGTCTCTCCCAGATTCGATGCCATTATAATCAGTTCCCCGTGCTATGCAATTCCTTATCAGTGAAATGTGAGCAACATCAAGTTTCACCAATTGACTGCGACGACCCCAAACCAGCATACGACTCAGTTACACAGTTACATATGTATGCACACATATCACATACATTAATACCCTAATCGAGGCTATTTCAATTTGGTTGTTCACTTTGCCACAATCGGTTGCAGATGCAAGTCCCTGTCTATGCAAATCAATTGCTCAATTTTGAAGTCATCTTGTTGACTTTTTGCTGAATCAAATTTTTATATCGTATCTATATATTATATGGAAGGTGAACTGTTTCATAGAAAACATTATTGTTTACCAAGTTATTCGAATAAAGCATTTTAATTAAAAGTCTTATTTTGCAGCTCAATTTTTAACAAAGGCAAATAAAAATAATTAAAATCTAATTACTATAAACACCCATAAAAATATAAAATCTGAACTCTTTTGTGGAAATCATTATATTGTACCAAGTTATTCGAATAAATCTTTATAGTTACAAGTCACATTTTTCAGCTCAAACAATAAAAAATACAAAAACACCCATTAAAACAATGGATTATTTTTTTTTTAATTCTATCATGTTGAATCTGAATTCTGTTATGGAAAACATTTTTTTTTACCAAGTATAAAACTCACTGGAAACATTTATATATTGCAGCTCACATTTTCGCAAAAATACAGATAATTAAAATCTGAAAACTATATAATAAAACACCCATTAAAACAAAGGTTTAATTTTTTTTTATTATTCTATTATTAAGTATATTTTTTAGATTCCAACTGAATTGAAATATTGACAGTTGTCATACGCTACGCAAGAGTATTTAATCTTCGCTATTCTTTCATTTATATATATATATATGTATATATATTCTTATGCCATAATTTGTAGTGTTTACGAAATAGACAACTATTTAATGAATGAGGAAACAGCGTCAAGATGTCTTTGATAGATTATAATTGTTATTGTTCCTATTTGTTCTTAAGTTGTTTATTTAATTTTTTATATCCGATAGAACTTATGCATAGTATTATTAATATTTATTTATATTTTATAGCAAATTATAATTTATTCAGTTTGAGTTGCGCGCGCATTTGGCAGAATCTGTTCGGAAACTTTGTCCTCCGTCTGGATGCCCTCCATTGCCGTGTGGGCCAAGCGGATGCCCAACTCGATGTTGTCGCGCAGCACGGGCAGCATCTTTTCGAAGGCTGCCTGCTCCTCCTCGTTCATGGGCGGCAACCCCATGTGCTCCTTGATGCCATTTCGACCCAGCAGCACAGGCGTGGCAAGGAATGGCAACTCGGCGACATTGGAGGCCACATAGGAGCACTCCAACACATCGTCCTCGTCTTCTAAGCCACGCAGCAGAGCGTTGACAAAGTGTGCACCAGCATAGGCCATCGATAGCGTTGCCGATCCCTTGCCTGCCTTTGCCTTGACAACCTCATTGCCTGCTTCCCGTATGCGTTGCCTCAGACGCTGCATTTCCTCCACCGCCGTCTCGGGCAACTTAGGGTTGCACTGCGATAGGAGCGGGAGTATGGTGATGCCTGAATGTCCTCCAATCACCGGTATCTCCACCAAATCCGGATCGATGTTCAGGTATTCCCCAATGAAGGTTTTCGAGCGGACAACATCCAAAGTGGTTATGCCAAACAAACGATTTGGATCGAAGACGGACTTGGCCTTGAGGAACTCCGCCGCCATGGGCACAATGGCGTTAATGGGATTCGTTATGAAGGCCAACAGTGCCTCGGGACAAGCGATGCTCACCGCGCTGGCGACAGTCATTGCGACGCTCGCATTGGCCGCCATCAGTTCATCCCGTGACATGCCCGACTTGCGGGGTAATCCGGCTGGCACCACAACCACATGCGAACCGTGCAGCGCATCCAGCAGATCCTCGGCCCGAAATTGACTCACCTCGGCTGTGGTGCAGATGTGCGAGAGATCCGCAGCGACACCTTTGACCGGCTGCACATCGTGCAGCGCCAGCTGGTCAATCAACGGGTTCTGCTTCAGCAACAGGGACAAAGGTTGCCCAATCCCTCCCTCAGCGCCCACCACAGTCACCTTGTAGTTGCGCTCGCCACGCCCACTCCAATTGCCGCCCCTCTTCTGCACGCAGTTCAGCGGCAGCTTCGACAATCTTGCAACGTGTCCCAGCATTTTTTTTTTTATTTATTTTTTACTCAAATTTGGCAACGTTCAAATGGATTTTGATGAACTTGTAAAAATTAAGAATTCCACAATTTCTAACAATTGAATCAAAATAGAGCTGTTACTAGGAGGAAATAAAAAAAAAAAATATGGAAAGTTTGTAAGTTCAGATCCAAAAATTAATTATATGACACTTCGGTATACCCTGTTAATCATAAAAATAACTAAATATTTTTATTAAATTTAACCAAAATAAATCGGCAAATCAAGCATGAAATGAAATCAGCATCAGAATGGGACTAAAATTTGAAATTCCAAGATTTCTGAATTGTACAGAAAATTTCAGCTGATTTGAGTAGGAAGCATATTTGAAATTATAGCATGTATTTATAATTAAATACTATATTTATCACGCACGTGTACAAAATATTTCAATTAATCCTTGAAATTCTAATAAACTATATTTTTTTGTTTACGACAAAATACTAAATTCAAAATGCTACTCAATGAAAAATGATAAGAAAGTATTAGTCGATCATTGAACTATTGTGGTAAATCAAAATATATTTTGGTCAATTGCCTTCAACCAAAGAGAGAGAGAGAGAGAGAAAAATAGAGAGAGAGAGAGAGAGAGAGAAAAGAAAGCTCTAACAATCTGAACAACATTTATCATCGATCTATATGGAGCCGACCAATGCCCGCGATGCCGACGAACCGAAGCTGGAAGCCGAACGCACAGCCGAAGCACTGCTTCAAGGCATCGTGGGTGCCCCCGATCTTTGGTGGTGGTATAAAACGTTAGGCGATGTCAACTTCGACTTCCAGTTGCTGCCGGCTCTGCTATCAATTCGCATAGCAAACAAACAATAAAAAAATAAAAATAATAGGAACAAATTATAGACTGTCAACGTCCTCGTCCAGTAATCAGAATTATATATACAATTTTTTAGTATTAACACGCAAAACAGAATGTTTCACAAAGTGAGTAAACAGACATTATTTAATTGATTATTATTGTGAGAATGGTTAAAATTATAACGGAAAACAAAATTCAAATCAAAATTAATAATAAACATGAGGAAATTCAGAATTCAAAATATTCTTCTCAAGTGTTGTGCTTAATATATATATATATATAATAAACGCATATAAAATATGAATAATTTGTAATTATCCTTGATCGACCTATATAAATATGATAATACATAATAAGTGCAAGCCATTATATGAACCCTTTTATTTTATATAACCTTTCCTCTTCCATCAGGATCAAGATCATTTTGAAATTTATATTTAAAATTTCAATAACACTTGTTTTAAGCGTGTTTTTTTATTACTTAGAAATTGTAGGAAAATTACAAAATCCATGCAAGGTCGAAAGTATTTATTTTCAAATATATAATTCTAATCACTTGTCTTTTGTGCTCATCATAATTATAAAAATTTGGAAGATTGCTGAGTTTTAATAATATGATTTAGGTATATAATTTGCCAGGATATAATTAAATTTATTATTTAAATTTTTCCTTTTAGCTAAGCTTTACTTAAGCTAAGCCTTTATTTAAACTTAATGGCAATTTAAAATGTTTTCCAATTTCACTTTTCAGAAATTCGACAAACAGACAATGGAGATGCTAATGATTCTACTGGCAGCGTGTCTCTCAATCGGCAGTGTCCAAGGCAGACCATCCGAAACCTTAGCGACAACAGCAAGAATGCGGCTACCCGTTGATCCCAGAGATTATCCGGGCAATCTGCCGCCAGAGACCATACTGAAGGTGCAGCAATGTGAACTGGATCAGACAGCCATGGAGCTGTGCATGAGATGCGCCAAAGTGACCAAATCGGAGATCATCTATCCGATGTGCTGTAACAATGATGACAATATCAAGGACTGGTGTCACGCCTACGTCTATTTTGGCAATGATAAAGGCTTTTAGGTGATTCCACCCAGCTTGGAGATTTACTTGCTGAAATCTAATTTAAAAATTAATATCCTTGTATAATGCAAACAAAAAAACGCTGTGGATCTATTGGCTGTGATATTATTATTTGTATATTTAAACTATTTGTAATTAGCAATAATTGTTTGGCGGCTGATTGCTGCATAAGGCAACGCGAAATTCGAAATTGAATACAATTTATTTATTTTATTTTTACTTACTGTAAATAGTGTAAAAACTGCGAAAGCATATCGAAAAATTATTTAAATTTTCATTTCTGCTATTCAAATAAAATACACAAGTTCATATTTTTTATATTTTTTTTTTATTTTTTTCATTCTTATGTTCAATTGTTTTGTTTTTTTTTATATATATATATTTTTAGAAAACTTTATAATGATTACAAATGTATTATTTAAAATGATTATTTGCAACGAAAATTGCCAGCGAAAGTAATTGCGGAAGATAATCAGTGAACGTGTGTATATATGTATATCAATAACGATGGCAACACAAACACACATATATATATATATATATATATACTTATATAAATATATATATATGTACATTAATATAGAGAGAGAGTAACCCAATTTAGCTTAATGACAATTAATATATTACAGTTCTTGCTGTTGCTCAATGTGATTTTTTTGCTTTGTTTTTTTTTTCTTCTTTTTTTTGTCTCTGTTTTTTTTTTGGTGTTTACGAATTTTGTATATGGCAGTTGAATGTAGAGCAAATGAAAAAAAAATGCACAAACCGTTCGAACGGCCGTCGCGTCATCATCGAACTTGCACCAGTTAAGAACACCACGGATATAAATGTATGTAACAAACAATGTTTCAACAAAGAAACCATCTATATATATACATATAGATTTTTAAATCACTAGTTCGATCTGCTCCAAGTTGTTGCTGCCTCTGATCCCTGGCTGCAACTGCTGCTGCTTCTGCTGCTGCTTTTCTGCTTCTCAATCAAACAATTGTTCAGTCTTTGTTTGATTGCATTATTGGTTTCTGTTTTGTTTTTGTTTATGTTTTTTTGTGTTGTTGTGATTATTGTTGTTGTTGTTGTTGTGGGTTTTTTCTTCTTTGTGTTTTGTCTCTGGTTGACTGAAAGCAACATTTAAATATAAAGTCGCGTGAAGAGTTCAACTTACCAGAATTCAAGCACGCTATTTAGAATGTTAAATGAATGAAGATTGATTGCTTTTTTTGTGGGTTTTGTGGGTTTTCATTTCTATATGATTTTTGTTTTTTTGTTTTTTTCACTGTTTGATCCCAATTGCAGTCAAATGCAGATAGGAACAGTCCGTGTCCTCGCAACGACCCATCAGATCAAAGGGACAAACGGTGGCATTGATGTTCAGTTGGCTGCAAAACACACACAAAACACAGACACACACGCTGGTGAAACGCAAAAGGCAATTGGAATCCACGCACCTGTTGTAATTTCGTGGCATCGGCGTACGATATTCGGCAGGCAGGGATTGCTTGATGGGCGGCTCGGACAACTCTCGCATAAATCTGACCATCGACGGTGGCACATTATTCGGGGGCAGGGTCTGCAAGTAGACTCGAATCAGTTTGTTAGTACGAGGTTAGCACAGTTAACACAGTTAGCACTTTTAGCGCAGTTGAACAGCAACAAATTCAGGCAATAGTTAAATATTATATATAGATATAGATATATATATATTTATATATATATAAATTGTTAAAAATCCACGCACATCAACTTCCAGCGACGTCTCTGGGCTGACTGCTGTTTCTGCCTCATCTGTGAGTGCAACGCCAGCTGAGCTGATATCACATTCATTTCGCTGCTCGACTTCAGCTCCAAACTCATCATCGGGCGGCGGCGGCGGCGACGACGACGTTTGGTTATCACAGTTGCTGTTGCTGGGCAGCTCTTGCTTCTGCTCCTGCTCCTGTTGCTGGTCGGGGGTCATCTCTGTTTCAGTTTCGGTTACCGTTTGGGAGTCCGACACGGGCTTTGCGCTGCCTGGCACTTCACACGCCGGCACTTCGACGGGTATATTCTCATATTTCAGTATTGAATTATATAAACGAATGTCTTTGGTGAGCTGCGTCGATTTGCGTACGATTTCCTCCTTGCCGGGATCGAGTAACCTGAAAATATGATCAGATATAGTATGGACTGCAATTGAATTGTGAATTGCCGAGGCGTCCTTTGTAGGCACATCCTATGCTTTGCCCATTGTTGCCCTTGCGTTGTAGTTGTCCACCACAGCAATTGGCTGCTGCTGTTGTTGTTCTTGTTGTTGTAGTACCTGTAGTCGTCGCCCAGTAGTCCATTGCCCAGATGCATGGCGGCGTTCCGCAGCTTGTTGCGCTTTTGCTTGAGTGAAATGATGATCTCGTGACTGGTCTGAATCTCCGGCTGAATGCGCGCCAATTTCATCTCCTCCAGCTTCACAGACTGCTTGATCGCCTGCATTTCCGCAAAGAGATCCTTCAGCCGTTTCGCATAGCACAACCGCGCAATCTTTGTCCTCTTCGCTTCCTCGACCATATGCAGTGATTTTTCCAGATTCGAAATCATGCTGCAGCTAATAAAAGCAATGGGCGTAAATAATTACTGTGCCTATATCAATATCCTATATAAATACCCGATTTTATGAAATGAACTCTCGAATGCTTTCAGTCGACTCTCCTTTGTGGGCTGTGCGGCCTTTGCTGCCGCCGATGAGGTAGTTGGCAGATCTGGATCAGCAACTTTGCTGCTTTGGGGCCCTGCCCCAACTGTGACCGTTTTGAGCATTTGTTTGTTGCACGCAACTTTCTTGTTCGAAGCTGCTGTTGCTGAAATATCCTGTTGACTACTTGGAGAAACAGCGGCTGCTGAAATGTCCTTTTGACTACTGACTGCAGCAACTGCGGACTTGACTCCAACTTTCTTATTCTCCAGCAGTTGCATGCGTTCGATAAGACGCAGGTATTCCTTTTGGGATGCCACTGGCAAATGGCGCACAGCCTGAAAGGAAAGTTAATAATTAATAAATATTTATAAATTATAATTTGGGCTTGGCTGATCTAATCTTTAGCCTTGGTAAATATATATGAATGAAATCTGATAATAACTAATTAAGGAGAAATTAATTATTAAATTGATTTACACTTAAAAAATATTAATTATTCAAACTTCTAATTTATTGAATATAAAATGATTTTTTGCAAATAGTTTTAAATTTATCTTCGATAAATTTACCCGCATTATTTAATTATATATTTATAATTTATCGATTGCATTTCGATCAATTTTCCCTAATTCTTTAACTTTATAGTTTTAAATAGATATTTATAAATATTTAAATATTTAAATACTTACGACAGGTGTTGATTTTGTCTCTGGTGACATCACAGCAGCTTTCACAGCTTTTGTTTCCGGCGATTGACTGTCGTTGGATTTGGAGTCCGCATTCAGATTTGATTTGCTGCTGCTCTCCTTGGTCCGATTGGTGGGCACCTTGGAGCGGGCCTGCTTCAGAAAATCATCGAGTTTCTTCTCAAAGTACTCATTGATGACAGTGCGCCGCAAATTGGAATTGGTGGATGTCGATGTCGTCGCCGCTGTTTCGCCCAGCAGTATCTCCGAATTCGGTGTATTTGAGCGTGTTGTGGAATTGCTGGCACTATCGATGACCTGGCTGAATGGACTCGCATTCTCCGTATAGCAGTTGCTCAGCTCCAGTTCTTCATCGCTGGCAGCGGACTCGGATTCGGCCAGCGCAATGACCAATTTGTTCACCTTAATGCTGGCCCGATCGAGGGCGGTGATGAGTCGCGTTGTGCTGGAGCCACTTGAATTGGGACCGTGTAACGGAGCCACTGGCTCTTTCACTAGCAGCGTTGCTGGACGCTTGATGGTCTGCAATGGTTCCGTATTTTTGGAAAGCTTACGCTTCTTGTTGATCACCTTGTTGTGCTTTACGATCTTGATGATGTTCGATGGGGCGGCGGGTGTGGGCGCCGGTATGGATGTGGACGTGGCTGCAGCTTCCACAAATGCTTTTGGTGGGGGCACTGGCAAAGGAGCAGGTACAACCGAGGACAGGGACAAGGCTAAGGGCAAGGAAGGGGGCGACGGAACTGGTGCAGGCACAATTTGAGGAACAGGTGCAGACTCTGGTTCAATGGGAGGCAATGGTATGAGATGTGGACGCTCCGGTGATTGCTGGTCTTGGTCTTCCTCCTTGAGCATGGGCGAAATATCTTGAAAACGTCTCACGGCATTCAACAAAATCTCTGAACTCTCTGGCGGTGCATCCCTGACAGTGACCATCTTCTTTTTGGAGGCGATGATGGTGAGCAGATGCTGACGCAGCTCTTCGGGATCATCGGAATCGTGTGCCATTGTCTCCTCCTTAATGGAATTAAGTTCCTGCATGCCGTCCATTTTTTTCGTTCCCTTGGCTGCCGGATTGAGTCTAGAGAGGAGCAGGGCACGCAAAGCGGCCGCCTCACCATCACTGGATTCGGTGTGCAAATGGGGCGAGGTCCTTGTTTGCGTCTGTGAGTTGTCCATCGAGATGGATTGGATGTCACTCAGTGAATCCTGTTGCGAATGCTGCAGATGTCGTTCATTCAGATGCAGCGCATCGCGCGCATCCTCATCGTCCTCCAGCTGCGGAATGTGAAACGAAGGCGGCTGCGGTGGCAACTCATCTTCTTCCTCGTTGTCCAACAGCTCCGATTTATACTGCTGCTCCTGATCTTCGTCGTCGTCGTCATCAATGACAATGGGCATGGAGACGGGCGGCAGAGAGTTGGGCATAAAGCAGCGCCAGCTGCCGCCGCTATCCGCCAAAGAGTTGTAGTTGTGGGACCATTGCGGTGGCTGCCTCAGCTTTCTGTTGTCCTCCTCGCTGTCCGTCTGCGCCAGTTCCATGTCGACGGGCTCCGCAAAGCGTACCGATGGCGGCGGCGGTGGAGGACTGCGTTCCGGCGATGCCGCCGGACTAATCTCCATGAGATCATCGATGTCGTCGCACTCGTTGCTTATCGTCGGCTGATGCACCCGATTGATTAAGTCTGTGGGGGAATAGGCACGTTCAGCATCTCGCTTCTTGCGTGCTATATGCTTCTTCAATATCGCCGATTTGAGTGCAATCAGTCGCAAACTAATCTCGGAGCGCTCATCGAGCAGCGGCTCCTGTTCCGGTTCCTGCTCCGGCTCGTGCTCCTCCTGCTGTTGCTCCTCGCCAGCACTGCTGCGATGCTGGCTGTAGCCCTCAAATGAATGTGCCGGCAATTGTTCAACCGGCTTGCATTGATTTCGATCCGCAACGGGATCAGGACTTGGTGGCGATTGACGCATGCGATACTGCAATCTCTCGCGCAAACTGTGTTTCGGCTTGATGTCATAGTTGCCGGCACGTGCCAGGGCAACGCGTAGCTTATTCCTGCTCAGTTTTAAACGCTCCTCACACCCATCGTTGTCATGCTCCACATTCATGTCATACTCACAGATCTCATCATCCGTCTCGCTGTCCAGCGAGTCCAATAAAATGGCAGACTGCTGCTGTTGCTGATGATGATATTTGCTGTTGCTGCTGCTGTTGTTATTGTTGTTGTTGTTGTGATGACGTCGCTTCTTACGTATGGGCGGTGACTGTGACTGCGTTGCATAGGGATTCCTTCGAATATTTATAAAATTGTTGTGTTTTTTGCCCTCCGTGCGTTTCACACGATATTTGCGATACTTTTTGGGTGGCTCAAGCTCCTCCGCCTCGGACAGACTGGACACATCCGAGAGTATGCTTATGGGCGAGAAATGATGATTCTTTGACGTCGCTTGTCTCTCAAATACCTGCGTTGGCCTTTGATAATCTATAAAAGTTATTGAATCACTGATTAGTTCAACGTTGTATTGAGTTGTGGACACTAATCATACTAGATAAGAAAGGCGACGCCTTTTCTCCCTCCCTCCTCCTCATAATAAATGCAGTAAATATGATTCGTCATTTGCCTTGAAGCGTTAAGTCGTATCTTGCAGCAACAATTTCGATTATTTTTATAAAACTAAAATCGAATCTGGCTGCAATCAAATTTTAAGAAACGCTTCAGATTCCAAAAACAATTCTCCAATTCACACACACACACACACTTGCAGCATATGCTTAATTTGCTATCTTTTAAGGCAAGATCACGCCCAAGCCCCTCGCCATTCACACGCACACACACACATGCAATGAGATCATGTTGCTTACTGTATTGATTGGCCAAATTGGCGGCGAGCATGTCCATTTTCTCAATGTCCTTGCTCTTGTCCTCGAGCTGTTGGATGCGGGCGCGCAGCTTGAACTCCTCATCCTCTGAGGAGATAATCATTTCGAATTCGTCGACAATTTCTCCCTCCTCGCGATCTTCGTCTTCGTCGGCGCCATTTCCATAATTATCGGCAATTTCAGAATTATGTTGTTGAATTTGTGCGCCTTGCACCGTTTTCAATTGTTCGTCTCTTGTATAACTCTGCATTGTGCAGACAACCATTTTTATTCAATTATCAAATATCAATTAGATTTTCTGAGTTATGCACACTGGACACTTTCAATCACACAGAAAAAAGAACCCAACTAAAAATTCGTGTGGCTGTGTGTGTAGGTTAAGTGTGTATGTGGTTTTCTTTATTAAGAAGAAGAACGTATCAGAAACAGAGATGTTACTTAACATTGTCAGAATGACACTAAAATCACAGCAGCAATTTTGATATCACAATAAATATCGATTTCTCGAATATTTAAAATATATATTCAAAAGAACAATATATATATATTACAATTATAAATTATTATCCATTTAATTTGCAGACTCAGTCGTGCTCGGTTAAATAGATATAAAAGAAACATTTAAGTATTGCAATTTTATCGATATAAATTGGATTTATTTAATATTTTAACATAACTGGTAGATAAATTAAAAATCTGTTTAATACACAGAACTGAATAAACTTCGCCAAATTCGAAAATTTATATTATACGTAACGACATATAAATAAATAATAAATATACCACAGAAGACCATTTGATTGAAATTTGTTTAGGGCTGTCTACGTTTGCTAGTGTTGATAAATGGACTTATGCGCCCTCTATATGTCGCAGCGAGAACTAAAATGTACAGTTCAGTGTCAAATGTAGCGTTTCCGCTCTTTTCTACCTAACTCGCGGAGCAAAATGCAGCAGAAGGTATTTGTGCTTGTGAAAATTGTGGGAAATTGTGTTGAACTAACAACAAAAATGTTGCAAATATTTCCTTATTTCTAGCGCAGAGAACCCGTGCAGGCCGTGCAAGTCTTCGGACGCAAGGTGTGTGTGTAAACCTGACAATAGAAAGCGAAAAACCATTGCACGTGTGCAAAACAGCAGTATCAGCGGCAAAGATACAAGCGACGCTCGACTCTGCTGAGGTTATGTTTATTTCCAATAATAATATTGAAATATTTACAGAAAACCGCAACAGCCGTTGCTTACTGCAAGCGCGGCAGCGGTCTCCTCAAGGTGAACGGCCGTCCCTTGGACCAAATTGAGCCCAAAGTGCTGCAATACAAATTGCAGGAGCCACTTTTGTTGCTCGGCAAGGTGAGTGTGTTCGACCAATGGGCCGATGGGCAGCCAGTATTTGCAACGTATAAATAGACAATAAGATGATGATAACATTTATCCCGAACTTGAAGACCAATGAGAATAAAATTGTTTCTGATTGCTTAAAGAGCAATACTTAATTTATTTATTTAAATGCAATTTATATTAATTGAATATTTTGTTTTTGTCTTTGCAGGAGAAATTCGCTGGTGTTGATATCCGCGTACGCGTCAGCGGTGGTGGACATGTTGCCCAGATCTACGCTATCCGTCAGGCAATTTCCAAGGCACTCGTTGCCTTCTATCAGAAATGTAAGTATTATGAAATATGCTAATGTGTGAGCCCTACAAAGTTTTTGTTGGAAAGTATTTCATCTTTCCTGCAAATGAATAAATAGCGGCCAGAGAAACCATCAATTATGAGCATATACCAACCAAACTGCATGCAGAATTAAAACAAGCACAGATTGGGTGATGCGGCAAAAACATTTAAATAATCTTCATAAAGTAATTAGTTAAGAGCACCTTCTACCAGATTTTTGTTGGAAAATATTTATGCCATTTCCAATGAGCGATAAATGCAAGGGAAATTAAATGAATGTGGCAATCGAAAAGAGTGATTTGTGCAAATGCAATTACTATTTGAGGCTACAACGACACTTATAATTGATAAGCAAATTATATGAATTTACTAAGTAACATGTTTTAATTGTATTTATTTTGTTCCATTGCAGACGTCGATGAGGCCTCCAAGAAGGAGATCAAGGACATTCTGGTACAATACGACAGAACCCTCCTCGTCGGTGATCCACGTCGCTGCGAGCCAAAGAAGTTTGGCGGTCCAGGTGCCCGTGCACGTTACCAGAAGTCGTACCGTTAAGCTTTCAAATTGGTTTAGATATTTTGTACAACTTGAAAATATGTTTGCGGGCTTATCTCTCATGTTAACAGCGAGAGTGAGCATGTAATAAACGGAAAAATTAACTTTAAAGGATGCTACAAGCTTTTTCTTTTTGAAGGTGCATGCTAGTTTAGATGCTGCCACTATTAAATTTATTACAGATATAATAACTTGCGGAAAGTTGAGTTGCCAACAAATAAATATAATTGCACATTTTGAATCCTTTTTTGACATCATTTTCGTTTTGTAATCGAAATCGATAACAACTCGAACGTTTTTTTCTTGCGATAGCTGTGATATTTCGAATTAATCGATTGACTTTGCGCATCCCTAGCGTCGGCATTCAGAAAAAACGGCGGTAATTTTTGTTGTGCGTCGCACGAAAAGCTGAATTTTTGTTGTAGATCTTCAAAAATGTATGTCAAGAAGCTGGTGCTTGACGGCTTTAAGTCATATGGCAAGCGCACAGAAATCGATGGCTTCGATCCAGAATTCACAGCCATCACGGGCCTAAACGGTTCAGGCAAATCAAATATTTTGGATTCGGTCTGTTTTGTGCTTGGCATAAGCAATTTGCAGAATGTAAGTAGAATGGATTTATTGTGTCTGCTACGGAATTATCAACTATGTGCGTATGTATGTTCGTGTGTTTTAGGTGCGTGCGTCTGCGCTGCAGGATCTGGTGTATAAGAATGGACAGGCGGGAATAACAAAAGCAACAGTCACAATTGTCTTTGACAATACAAATGCGGCTCAATGTCCTCCTGGCTATGAGAAATGCCGCGAAATCTCCGTCACACGCCAGGTGGTTGTCGGTGGCAAGAACAAGTTCCTCATCAATGGCAAACTGGTGCAGAACAAAAAAGTTCAAGACTTCTTCTGCTCCATGCAACTCAACGTGAACAATCCCAATTTTCTCATCATGCAGGGAAAAATCCAGCAAGTGCTGAACATGAAACCAAAAGAGGTAATCCCAATAAAAGATCAACAATTCGAAATATCAATAACCAATCCTGATAAACGCAGGTGCTGTCCATGATTGAGGAGGCTGCTGGCACCAGCATGTACAAGTCAAAGAGAGATGCGACCAAAACACTCCTTGAGAAAAAGGAAGCCAAGGTGCGTGAAACTTCGACGCTGCTCGATGAGGAGGTGCTGCCCAAGCTGGAGAAGTTGCGCAAGGAGCGTGCCGCTTACCAGGAGTACCAGAAAACGGTGCGCGACATTGAGTTCCTTACACACATTCATATCTCGGCCAGATATCTGAAGCTTGGCGATGCCCTCCAATCGGTGGAGGCTAACGAGCAAAAGATCGAGGATCGCATCAGCAATAGTCGCGAAGCGCACGCCAATAACCTGGATGAAATGGAACGCATCGAGGGCACCTTGAAGGAAATCCACCACAAGATCGATGGTGAGATGGGCGGTACTCTCAAGGCTTTGGAGACGGAACTCGCTGCCAAGCGTGCTGTCGAGGCAACTGCCTCAGGTAGTCTGAAGGCAGCCAAGGGCACCATTGAACAGGATGAGAAGAAAATACGCATGGCCAGCAAGAATATTGCCGAAGATGATCGTACTCTTCTCAAGAAACAGAATGCCATGTCCAACGTTCAGGGCGAATTCCAAAGCCTCAAGGATGCAGATGCAGCGGATGCCAAGGCGTATGAGGATGCACAGCGTAAATTCGAGGCTGTGTCGCAGGGTCTGTCCACCAATGAGGATGGCCAGGCTATCACCCTGCAGGAACAGTTAATTGGTAAGTTTCACACTCGATCTGTGTTGATTATATTAATCATGCTTCTGCTCCTGCATCAGCTGCCAAGCAACATTTGAGCGAGGCGCAGACGATAATTAAAACCTCCGAAATGGAGTTACGCCACACACGTAGTCTACTCCAGCAAAAGCAGGGCGAGACGCAGACCAATGATGCGGTCTACGTCAAGGATAAGAAACTCCACGATCAGCTCGAAGGTGGGATTAAGAACTTAGAACGCCAACTGCAGGGCCTAAACTACGAGGACGGTCACTTTGAGCAGCTGAAGGAGTCCCGCCAACACTTGAACAACCAGATACGTAACCTGAAGCAAAACGTGGAACATCCACGCTATGTGCT
Source organism: Drosophila demipolita (assembly GCA_035042405.1). Classification (NCBI taxonomy): domain Eukaryota; kingdom Metazoa; phylum Arthropoda; class Insecta; order Diptera; family Drosophilidae; genus Drosophila; species Drosophila demipolita. The sequence goes on from JAWNLI010000033.1 coordinate 2,912,484, forward strand.
CCATTACGATGATCCCGAGCAGAATTTTCCGCGAGACAAAGTTTACGGCATGGTGGGCAAACTGTTTACGGTCAACGATATGGCTAACTCCATGGCTCTAATGATGGCAGCTGGCGGTAGTGTAAGTTGTATTTATCCTGCCAACAACTGATCCTTATGACGATGATAATCGAATTTATATTTGACAGTTGTACAGTTTTGTGACTGAGGATGATGTGATCAGCAAAAAGATCCTACAGCGTGGAAATCTAAAGCGGCGCGTCACTTTGATGCCACTCAACAAGATCAGGTCTAATGCGCTGAGCCAAAAAGTCATTGATTACGCGAAATGCACAGTAAGTAGACTTAAAGACGTATTCGATGTATTCGATACTCACTCTCTGCTTTTCAGTACGGTCGTGACAATGTGGAATCTGCTTTGGCGCTCATCGATTACGATCGCTACTTTGATCCCGTGATGAAGTATGTCTTCGGCAGCACTCTCATATGCAAGGACCTGGACGTGGCCAAAGGGGTGAGCATGTGATGTGAGTTGTATTTTATTTATTTACTTGATATAAATATTACCCTTAAGCTAAACGCTGACGGTAACATTGGAGCGCGTTGTGTAACGCTAGAGGGAGATGTTGTCGAAGCAATTGGTACGTTGTCCGGTGGATCGGCTCCCAAAGGTGAAAACATAATCGAAATATTGAACAGCATAAGAAATGAGGAGAAGAAGCTTCAACAAAAGATAAATGAAGTGCAGCAAGTGGATCTGCAATTAACGTAACAAATTTGCATACCAAGCATCACAAAACATTTTAATCATCTGAACTCTCTTTTGTAGTTCCGTTGAGAATCTAGCACGCAACTACAACAAGGTAAAGGAAGCACTTGAGCTGCGCCAGCATGAGTTGTCCATGTGCAAAACTCGCTTGACGCACACCGAATTCCAGCAGAACCAGTCGGAAATCGAAGAGATGCAGCAGAAAGTAAAAAGCCTGGAGCAACAGAATGCCGATGCGCGGGAGAAACAAAAGAGTTCCCAGGCCAAGGTGAAGGATGTGGAGGCAAAGCTATCCGATGCAAAGGGTTACCGCGAACGCGAACTCAAAGCGGTCAGCAGTGAGATTAAGGTGACCAAGCAGAAGGCCGAGAAATCACACGCCAATTGGAAGAAGCGTGAGCAAGAGTTCGAGACGCTCCAGCTGGAGATTAGTGAGCTACAGAAGAGCATTGAGATTTCCAAGCAGCAGCATCAGGAAATGATCGACAATCTTGAGAAGTACAAGGCCGAGTTGGATGCCTTGCAAGAGAATAGCTCGGGGGCGGCAACGGAAGTTTCCCGACTGGAGGCAGCAATTAAGCAGCAAAAGGACAATCAAAATCAACAGAACAAAGAGATGCGTACGCTGCTGGCCAAAAAGGATAAACTGACGAAGCACAACCAGGAGCTTGAGCTCGAGGTGAAAAAGAAGGAAAACGAAAAGAAAAAGATTAGTGGAGAGGCAAAGGATGCCAAGACGCGTATGGCTGCGTTAGTTGTCAAATATCCTTGGATACCGGAGGAGAAGAATTGCTTTGGCATGAAGAACACACGCTACGACTACAGCAAACAGGATCCAGTCGAGGCTGGCAATAAGCTGGTCAGCATGCAGGAGAAGAAGGCCAAAATGGAACGCACTCTGAACATGAATGCAATGCAGACACTCGAGCGCGAGGAGGAGAACTACAATGAGACGGTGCGTCGTCGGCAAATCGTTGCCCTCGACAAGGAGAAGATCAAGAAGATCATTGTCAAGATGGACGAGGAGGAAAAGGGTCAGGTGCAGCGCGCCTACGAGGCGGTAACCAAAAACTTTAGCAGCATATTCAGCACCCTTCTGCCGGGAGCCGAGGCACTGCTCAGACCCGTCACTACCAACGGCATCCTCAGTGGCCTCGAGATAAAGGTCGGCTTCAATGGCGTCTTCAAGGACAGCCTGGGTGAGTTGTCCGGTGGCCAAAAGTCCTTGGTGGCTCTGTCACTAGTGCTTGCCATGTTAAAGTTTTCACCAGCACCGCTGTACATCCTCGACGAGGTGGATGCCGCCTTGGACATGTCACACACCCAAAACATTGGCAGCATGCTGAAGCAGCACTTTCGCGACTCGCAGTTCCTCATCGTCTCGCTTAAGGATGGCCTCTTCAATCACGCCAATGTCCTGTTCCGCACCCAGTTTTTGGAGGGCGTCTCAACCGTTTCGCGCACAGTCAGCCGCGTTGCAAAGCGTTAGTTTGTTGCTCATTAAGAAATAAATTCCACATATTGTTCTCATTACATACATGAATTATAATGAATTACCTGACAATTGGTGTTCTCAAATTTTTAAACCATTAAGGTTTATTTTTTAGTATTTATCGCTTTAAATATATATTAAACTAAACTGAAACCGTTTGTAATATGAATATTTTTGAATTAAATTATCCATGAAATGTTTAACGCTCTATTAAAAGTTGAATACAAATAAATAAATTATTATATAAGAACATTGTACTATATTTAAAACAATTATTGTTTTTTTTTTTGCCAAATTATCATTTTAAAATACACAAAGATATATTTAACAAATCTGCCCTAATTGCTTGCAGCCTTTTTTTTTATATATATATGATATAAGATTTTTAAATTAAATGATGTATGAAATGTTTGTTGTCTTGTTGAAACTGGAATATCAATAATATTTTATTCAATTAACAACGATGTAAAGAGAAGATATATTATAATTTATGTAAATATATCTAACTAAAATGCTCTATAATTTGGCAGACGTATCTAAGAATTGTTTAGAAGGATTTTCTCAATTACTCCAACTAAATGTTAGTATTATTTGATAAACCTATAAAATATCTCATAAGAAAATAATTATTATCTTTCCAAGCGGGCGCTTAGTAAATTTCCAACAGGGTTAGCTGGCTGGCCCAAACGTCAAATTGACGTTTGGTCATAGCGACAAAGAGAACGACACTGACAGTCGTTTGGCTGTAGCTTGCCAGCGCACTTGCCAGACAGAGACAGAACGTTGGTGAGACCGTCGACGAGACGAACCCACACACACACACATGCAAGCGCGCGCTCACGCAGACATTCAGACAGACTCAACTCAGGCAACACACAGAGCAGCGACTACGACAATGTTGGTGGAGTGCAGCTGTGAAAAATTGAAACAAAAGTGTTAAAATTTGTTTAAACGGAAAACAAAAAAAATTCAACATTTCCAACCAACGCAGATTTATCAAGAAGCTCGTCAACATGGTAAGAAGGAAACCAGCGCATTGCTGGCTCAATTTGTGCAGTCAATTCTCAAAATCAAAATCCAAATCGTTTGGCTCTTTGCTCAGTATCCACACCGTGTTTATATATATGTGTGTGTTTATTTGTGAATGTGTGTGTGTGAGTAAAAAAAAAAGAATTCTATATATTGTATACGCGCTGCTTGTGTAGCGGCCACGGACAAGACAGGTGGGGGTCACCGACGCGTCGGGACAGTCGTAATAAACAGTTGATTCGATTGTATTTTTGTTTGTTTGTTATTCAATAGTAACATTTTGTTCACAATTCTCATAGGCCCTCTGTAATTTGCGAAATGCCGGCTTAAATGCAAAAGAACAAGAAAGGAGCAACAAGCCAGTTTATTGAGACATGCAAATATAAATTATTTATCTTATTATACATATTATATTATTTTTATTTATTTGCTTTCATGTTAGAATCTAGTTAATTGTTTCAGCAACATTCCTTTGTTTAACATTTAAGTGTTACCAGAGTTGCCAGACAGCATTTGAATAACAGCTGTTCTATGTTATTATTTACATACATTTTCACAAATTTCAAAAAATCAACACAATTATAATAATAATAAGTGCATAGATCCCATATGATGTTATATTGCGAAAATAATCTTAGTCCTCATTTTGCATTTCATCGTTTATATTAAATTAAACTTTTCACAATTTGATTCAAGGATCGAGTGACAAAACCGCAGAAAAAAATGCTCATCACATTGCTGCGGGAGACAAAATACATGGAGGGCAAAAAGGAGAAGGAATGGTATTGGGAGAAGATTCAAGCGGCGCTCAACACCATCGGCCCAAAGAAAACAATCATACAGTGGAAAAAGGTGAGCATTCATCTTCCCTTCATATGGATTCGTAATTCTTACTTCTGTATCTTCGCTTGCAGTGCTGGCGCGATATGCGTTTGACGACACGCAAGAAGCTGGCGGAGCTAAAGCGTTGCCAACTGTCCGGTGGATCACCGCCACCGGGCATTGAGCTGAATCAGGAGGATAATGATATTATTGAAATTGTGGGCACTGAATACTTTTACGAGGAGATGAATGGCGAACTGAAGCCGGAGAACTTTATGACTGGTTTCGATTATGTGCCGGAGCACTTTTGTGATGCCATATTGACGGCTGCTGCGGGTCAGCAGCAACAGCAGCAGCAGCAGCAGCATATGCAACATACGAAGGATCCTCAGTCGCACAGTGGTCAACAGCAGGCTCAGGACCATCATACCAATGATGGGGAGACAAACGATGCGCCCGGCTCCTCCAATGGTGGCTCGTATCAGGGCCAGAATGTGAGCCAACTGCAGTCGCACAACGGTGGCGGTGGTGGAGGAGGCGAGCATGGCAATGGGAATGGCACACAGCCGCATCCAGGGATGCCGCCACATCCAGCGTTTCATGGAGGGTTGCATCCCCATCTGTTGAGGCGCCAGCATACAAATGCTGCACTGCAGCGCGAGACACCGTTCGAAGAGAAGCTGCTGCAATTCATGCAGGATGCGTTCCCTAAGAAGAGTAAAAAGCGGAAGCAGCGTGATCCGGACAAGCTCTTCCTACTCTCCCTTTACGAAGAGATTAAGCGTGTTCCCGAGGAAATACGACTGGATGTAAAGTCTGAACTGATGCAGATCTTGAAGAAGTATCAAAAGAAGTCAACCGTCAAGTCGGAAAAGTCCTCCACATCGACATCCTCTGCAGCGACCAAGCAGAGCAACAATAGCAATAGCAGCAGCAGCTCCGCATCCGCACATCTCTCCCACAGCATGTATCAGCTGCAGAAGAAGTATGAGAAGGCGGAGAAGGAGGCGTTGCCGCTGTCGCCCGTAGATCCGGTCCCGCTGCATGCAGCGCAGCAGCTGCCACTGTTCCAGCTGCAGAAGAAGTACGAGGAGACCGCCGAGAAGGTGCATCAGCAGCAGAACGAACAGCGCAAACTGGAGGCGGCGCATCAGCAACAGCATGCTGCCCACCAGCAGCCGCCTCCGCCGACAAATGAGCAGCATTTGCATCATCCGCAAATGGCGCACAATATAATGTTTCCGCCGGCCCAACATCATGCCCACAATCCACACCAGCAGCAGCAGCAACAGCAACAACAGCAGCAGCATCCCCACCAGCAGCATCACCCGCCAACGATCTTTGGCACACCCGCCAGCGCTGATCGTCCGGCGATGTCCTACGAGAATGTTGGGTGAATGTTGAGCCGTCTGTGGGAAGCCACTTGTGGAGCGCGCCCTTCGACGGTGTCCCCCACGACGGCAGACGCGCACAACAGCTGTTAAGCAATCAAGCACAGTCAATCCAACTAGTAACTAGCCACCAGAACGAGATCTGCTCGAAGACAGAATGAGAATTGGGTTCGGGATCGGGAACCGAATTGGTCCTCTAATGCCGGAACTGTGTGCAACAATTGGTTATAAACATTAGGTTTAACAAACAAATGTAGCTCTAATCCTTATGCTAGCTTCTATCGTATAGCCATGAAATGATCATCATGTAAATGCCTATGGACTACGTTCCAATTGGCTCATCATCAATAATTGCATATGTATATAGAAAAGATATACATAAACTTGATAAAAAAAAACAAAAAATATATACATATTGAAATTGTGACATTTATTTTAAACTACAAAACAAATGAATTTAATATATGTATACAAACTACTGAAAAACAGAACTTGTCTTATGATTATGATTGATAACAATAGTTTCGTAATACTATATGGACATATCAAGCTGATTGAAAACTCTTTTTAAAGCTCTGATTATATTATTATTGATTTAAAAGTAACTTGTCGCATTTTATATCTTAATTTTCTTATGGATAGATAAAATTATGGCAATTTATTAAAAGCAAAAGTGCTGATTGAAATTTTGATTGAAGAGTTCAATCAGTCAAAAATTGTTAGAGGCATATTTTAAATTGAATTCTATAAATCATATTAATCTTTTATATAAATTTAAAAAAAAAAAAGTTAAAGGTTCCATGAAAACCTTTGTCTCTTTGAAGATAAATAAAACTAGCAATTTAGTAAAATCAATAATGAGAATAGAAATTTGGTTCAATTAGTTTTATAATTTAGCTTTCTTCACTTTAAATAATAAGAATAGCTTCGCAAGCCATAATAGAAAATAATCTTTTAGTTTTATAAATTAGCTCACATTTTTTGTGCAGATCTATAATTCATATAATGACTTAGCAACATAATCATCATTTGTTTCTCATTTGTTCAACAGATTAGATGCCATTTGAAATTGAGAACTTGCCACAGCTCACAAAAAGATTTGACAATCCAAACAAGACAAAAACCAGACAATCCACAGCCACCCTGATGCTCTGTTCAAATGATAATTTGTTTTTTATTTGCAGGTCGTCGGTTTACGAACGCCTATCGCGTATCTGTGTGTCGTGTAGTAAAACGAGATTACGATCCCCAGATACCAGAGCACATATCACTCACTCGAGTGGCATCAAGCAACGAGATGTGCACTTATCAGTTGTGTGGGATGTGCGATTGGCTGTGCGACTTTGCTGCTGTATATCCGAGTATCCATAATGGTCAGCAAACCGTTGCCATTCTAGTCTGGCCAACGGCCCAGTGCGAATCATAGTTAGGATACCACAACCAAAGATCATCAGGAGGCAGCAAAAATCATTATTCTGAAGTGATTCCAGCATCTAAAATGGCTGGTATGATCATAAAATGAGAGACAAGTGATTTACTTTAATTTAATTTAAGTTGTGTAGTCAAACGAGTGCCAAGAGCAAGCTTGTAAATTGGCTTCTGTGATTTGGTTCAAGATCCGAGAGACATAAAACCACAAGTTGCCTTCGCTCGTCGTTTCTGGTTGCGATTGAATTATAAATACAAATTCAAAACCTTGCGATTCCAGACAAATGTGTTGCTACTAACTGTTAATAATTAATTCATTTTAAAAAATTAATTAAAATAATGTATCCGACTTTATTTCAGTTGAGGCGCGTACGGTGCTCTGGCACATGACATTTGTCGGCTTCATTGTCAACTATATGCTCCGTATTAATTTGAACATCACCATTGTGGACATGATTGCCGGCATTGATGAGCCGAAGTCCGCGCTGACTCACAATCTGACTCAACTGGTCAATGGTAATGCCAGTTCCGTAAACTCATCGCATCTGTTGTCCGCCGTGTCCAATGTCAGTGGACATCATATAGAACATTATTCACTGGAGCGACGGTTTCTTGATTGGGCAAAAGTGAGTAGGAGATTTGGGTGGAATTCGTTTGGGTGTGCGAAATGAGGAATGTTCATAGCGCATGTTATATATATATATATTATTATATATATTGAAATTGTCAGTTTTCATATAACTGTACTAAGAAAAAAGCTTATTAAAGCATTAAAAGTAACTATAAAAAAAATAAATTATGCTTTATCATGAAAAAATTAAAAATTTTATCAGTTGAAGCAAATAAAAAAAAATAAACATAAATCATAATTTTCTATGAAGTTTTGCAGCAGCTTCTAATATTACAAAATAATAAAAAAATTAAATATATCTTTGTACATTAAAGTCTTAAATCCTTATCAAAACCATTTCCATTGCAGGTAGACTACAACAGGAATGGCTTCCATTGGAACGAAAAGGAGCAAAGCAACCTGTTGGGCTCATTTTTCTGGCTGCATTGGGTGCTTCAGTTGCCAGGCGGAATTTTGGCACGTAAATATGGCACAAAACTGGTCTTTGGACTGTCGAATGGCATTGGAGTATTCTGTTGTTTCCTCATACCGATTGTGTCATATTGGAGCTATGCAGCTTTGCTGTGGCTCCGAGTCTTTCAGGGATTAGTTACCGTGAGTAATTCTCATGAATAAAAGTAAAATTTAAATAAGCCAACGAATTATCGAAACTAATGTTTTTAAAATGTTTTTTCGAGAATTAATTGGAAATAATTCCGAATATGAACAGGATTTAGCTTAAGGTTTATATTTGTGGCATTTTAAAATATTTAACTTCAACTCTTCCATTTTTCTCGAAATTCTTTAGGGTTTGGCTTGGCCTTCGATGCATGTCCTGACTGCGAAATGGATACCGCCCAACGAGCGCAGTAAATTTGTGAGCGCCTATTTGGGCAGTTCGGTGGGCGTGGCGATATTCTATCCAATATTTGGTTATATTATCGCCTGGACCTCCTGGGAATGGGTGTATTACATTTGCGGCATCTTCGGCATGCTGTGGTACGCTGCCTGGCAATTCCTCGTCTTTGACACTCCTGCGGAGCATCCCCGGATTACACAATCTGAGCAGCGTTACATTGAAAAGTCCTTGGGTGCCTCTGTGCAGAATAGTACGCCAGGTCCGACGCCCTGGAAGGAGATTATGACGTCGAGACCCGTCTGGATGAATGTGGTGGCACAATGGGGCGGTATTTGGGGCCTGTTTACGCTGATGACCTACGGACCAACATATTTCCGGCTGATACATCACTGGAATATCAGAGCGGTAAGCAAACTAATCGAACAATTTTTTTTGCGCTCATTTAAATAAATCTTTTCTTAATCCTTGCAGACTGGCTTCCTTTCCGGCATGCCACATCTGATGCGCATGATCTTCGCCTACATCTTCTCAATATTCTCCGATTATCTGCTGCGCACGGATCGCCTCAGTCGCACCAAAGTCCGTAAACTGGCGACGGGCATTTGTAAGTTGATTCGCTCCAAAATTATTCGATTTATTTCACTCACTTTTATTCGATCTAACTTGCAGGCTGTGGCGTCAACGGAGTTGTGGTGCTGGCTTTAGCTTACTTTGGCTATAATGCAACGGCTGCTATTGTACTGGTAAATTTGGCTACGATGTTCCATGGCGCCGTCTCCTCTGGTCCATTAGCCTCAATGGTGGACTTGTCACCGAACTATGCGGGCATAGTTCTTGGCGTTAGTGGCATGATTGGTGTCATGCCCGGATTTATATCACCATTTATAGTGGGCATCCTAACACAGGGGAATGTAAGTGATTTCTCCTCGTGTTAACATATATTTTGCTAAGCAAAATAACATTTTAAGCATTATTTAAATAATAAGAATAATTGCCTATTTATATTAACTTTTATTATAATAAGATTATTTAATATTTCATTAGGTTTTGAGCATATTTGATCTACAACATTTAAAAACTTAATTTATTTTGAGTTTAGCTTAAAAACGTATTATTTCTCTTTGTGAATATCTAAATTTTATAATATTTTCTGTTAATGCAGCAAACGATGGAAGCCTGGAATCAGGTCTTTATGCTAACAGCAGCTATGCTTATTGGCAGTGGCATCCTTTACGTACTGTTTTCGGAGTCGACGTTGCAGTCCTGGAACAGTGTCAGCCACGATGCCGAGCTGAAGGAGCTGCAAACAATTGAGGAGAAACTGCCGCTGCAGATCCAAACAGAGGAGAAACCTAATGCAACAGTCAAGTCTGCTGATAAGTAATAGGAACGGGGACAGTTTAATTGGCCATTTAAGACCATTTAACTTAATGCCAGCGCTTGTGATAAGCAGCCCAAAGGCACAACAAAGTAATCAAAACTCATCTCTATTTGCATACAGCTCATTCACTTAAATTAAAAAATAAAATAATTGTATTAGGTCTGTCAACTATTCTACTCATAAGTCTATTCGATATCGCAATCACGATCACCTCATGCTCAATGTGAGTGTTTGTTCTTTATGTAAATAAATGTTAAACAAACATCTTTTGATTTATTATTAAATGTTGTCAAAAGCTGTGAATTTATTTTATGACCACAGAAAGCAAAAGTAAATATTTTGACGCTGTCTCTTCAAATAAACAGATACAAATTTAATGCTTATAAAATGTTTTATATGTGAATTATGTTTTTAGGTTTGTTTTAATAATTAAATTATTTGCAACTCACAAAGTAAACTAAGTTAAACAGATTAAGTGTAGGTCGAGAAACACATAGATTAAAGACTTTGATTAGCTCACTTCTTACAATGCCTTTGTAGAGATATAATAAAATAAAATAAATACTCATATTTCAATTGTAAAAGTAAATTAAAAACTTTGCTTAGTCAGAATCATTTATTGCATGACTGCATAACTTAATGCAAAATATATATATATATATATATATATATCAAAGAGGAGAAAATCTCAATCCATTGCGGGTTTAGTTAATATTTGAACAGAGTTGGGATGTGAGTTGAACTTGTCGAACTTGAGTTAATAATTGCAATTTAAATCAAAGCTGATTGAAGCGTAAAATCGTTTTGGTCCTTGTTGCATTCGTATTACGGATATGCGCAGTTCGCCGCTCTCATTACTCATGCCACAAGGTGTACAATTGGATATTAGAAGTGGATGAGGATGAGAATGAGAACGAGAACGAGGATGTGGCCAGCAGAGCATAGAATCGCCCTTTGCCCATTGGTAACTGGTTGTTGTTTTTGTGATCCAAAGCCATCTTAGTTTTTTCTTCGATTGGCATCCATTTCGGATTGCACTCCAGGGAGTCGTAGATGCCACAAATGCCCAGTTTCCTTTATCCGATTTGGCACTCTCCCCCTCACTCTCCATCACTTTCTCACATTTTCGCTCCGACTCTTTACCTCTCCTTAATCCAGTCAATGTCCTGTCACTTGATCCCGCAGCAAAGTCAAAACGAAAAAAAAAAACTGATAGAGATTAATTGGTTTCCCATTACACGATTCGTTACCAGCATTCGGAATGGCTGGACAAATTTGAAGGTGCCATCAAACCAAATAATGCGATTATTTAACACCATCAAGCCGCTAGAAATTTGAGCTGAATATTGAAAAAATAACACAAGAGTTCAAATTCAAAACTGTGAAAGTTCTTCTCCCATTACGCTAACCACTCCCATAATCTGATGCGTTTTTGAATTTCCCTGCTTTTATTTATTCATATAAGAAATTATCGCTTATTTAATCGTATATTCAAAAAGCCAGTCGGCTTTTATTCTCATTGAATGTGATGTTTGCTTCAGGAGTTGTTTTTCTTGGCCCAACCACTTCTGCTCCATTTTGCATATGTACAAAGTATTTATTTGCAATTTTGCTTTGCCATTTGGTTTATCAGTCGACGTGCTTCTCAAACGAATTCTACAGAGACATCGTCGCCGTTGGCTGTAAACAACAGTTATCTCTATGGCTTTCAAACAAAGTACACCCGCTAAACCCCAAGCCCGACTACATCTGAAGCACAACAATAACAAGCAAAAACAGTAAGAAAAAAATATTGCGTACGGATTTGCCAAATTCCAGCGGTGCAAAACAAAAAAAATAAAATTCAGCAGCAGGCAGGAAGTAAATTCAATCGTAAACAACGCAATCAAAAATTCATTCAAACGAAGCATTAACGCTTATTCCGTTTAGCCAGCCCCCCTTCTACCTATATGAAGCATGGGTTGGGGGGCGGCTGGGAGAGAGGGCGTCGTTCGGGATTGGGCTCGTTTGTCTCGCGCTGTCTCATTGTCAAAATGCAACAGGGCGGTTTGCTCGAAAGGCAAAAATAAAAAAAAACAACAAAAACCGTGCAGTTGAGAGTGCGGAGTTTTTATACCCTTGACAACGTCGTTATGAATGGAGGAGCATATTGGCAATGTCAGGCGTAGAGAAATACTTTAGTTCAATTCCAAACTAAGTGATTGGGAATGCTTCAGTTTAACGGCAAAAAAAATGAATCAGAATACTTTAGTTCGTTGGCAAAAAGAGTGATTCGGAATACTTAGTTCATTGTCAAAAAAATGAACTGGAATTCTTTAGTTCAATTGCAAAAAAAGTGAATCGGAATCATAGCTAAATTTTGTTGTTTTCACTGTTAATGCAGATTTGCTTTTGCTTTCAATAAGTTGATTCTGTTTATTAAATTTTATGCAAAAACACAGTTTACAGGGTATATTATAGTGTGCCCCTTTCGCGACTACAACGCTCTTGTTTTAATTTTCAATTTTTGGCGTGCTTTTTTTTTTGCGGCACTTAGGCAGCTACATTTGTTATATGTGGAGTTTCAGTGCCTGGTTGCAAGTTCTCCTTTTTTTTTGTGTGTCTAAGTTCCGGGCACGTCGGTTCATAATTTTCCATTTCCATTCAAATGCCACGTTGAATGAGACCACGAAGAGCGACGAATAAATTGTTCTCTGTGTTCTGTGGAGCTGGAGCTGGAGGTGGAAGTGGAAGTGTAGCTGTACCTGTTTGCATGTGAAATTCAGGGGCACAACATATATTTATGCGTGTGTTGCAGAACCAGAGGCATTCAGTAACAATGAGGCGTGGTGTATAAGTATCTGTGGCAATAAATTTAATTTGCCCAGTGAAAAAAAAAAACATAGCAAATCCATTTTTTATGCCATATATTCCTTTGTTCCCATGTGCATTGGGCTTGCATCGTATTAATGGATGTGCGAACATGCATATAAGAGTTGAGGGCATGCAAATAAGCAACACACCTTTTTTAAATCTGTTTAATGGCAACTCCATTTTGTATACATTTTAGCAAAAAGAGTGAAAAAATGTGGAGGAGCATAAAAACCATGGCTAATAAAAATAACGTCTGAGCCAAACCGTTGATTACATAATCTTGCAGAGCATAGCCCATTTGCTGCCATTTTAAATGCACTATAAAATATGTAAAAAGCCACGGATTTTTCTCTGAAAGCTATAAGAAATAGTTGTCATATATTGATGATAGTTTGCACATTTAATAAGACTTTTAGCTGCAGAGCTTCATAGTGAACTATATAGGTAACCGATCAGGCTGAGGCTAAGAGAATCTAAACATTTTCTGGGGTAGAAGATATTTTCAGTAATGAACTACGAGCCTCAAGCATATGCAAAATTTTGAAAAAATATTTATTTGTAAATTGATTTATTTATTAAAATTTCCTTCAAATTAAATGCATAAATTTTACTTAAAATTGTTAAAGATTCTTATGAATTTTGTACGGCGCAACTTGGCAACCTTTTTGACTTTTGAAGAATGCAAGCTGAACTTATTCATTATCATAAAATATGCAGGCAGGGGCAACATCTATAATCTTTAATTTACACATCAGTCTTGACTCCCTGATGGACTCGACCCACTCGCTGCCCCATTTAATGAGAGACCACCCATTCCAATTGCCAAATACGCCCACTCAATCATAAATATTATTAATAATGTGTGCGGTTGCGGTTTTGTGGGTTTCACTGAGTTTTCTCAGTTGGTGTGTGAGTGGGTGTGTGTGGGTGTGTGTATGTTTTGCTCTTTGCACTTGCGAGTGTGCCTGCAGGATAATTTATTTAGTTTAGTTTAGTTTGGTGGGGCAGCAGAAACTACAAACTTTAGCGCAACCCAACAAAAACTTGTTCCACGACCAACAGCAACTCTCTGTGGGGAGCTGTTTGAATTGGCGAAACTCAACTTTGGCTTCAGTAAGTTAGTTGAGCTTGTCAGTTTTGGGCTAAATATATATATATGTATATATATATATAGACATATGTATTTGCACTCCGGCTCTGTCATCTTGCTGTCTGCCTCATATCCGAATGTTAAATATGAAAGCCACTTTGCACGTGGCTCCAGCAGCGCTGCCAAATTAAAGTTGTCACATTAGGCAAATGAACGAGCCGCCTTCAAATTCATCCACTCTCTCTCACAGACACACACCCACACATGAATTAATGTGTGTGTGTGTGTGCCAGTTAAAAGCATCGCTTCTTGTTTTAATCTTGAAGAAATAACTTTGTCGTTGGCGATGATAAATCATAAACAGGCCCCACTCGAAAACAGTATCAGAAAGAGGACAACACCAGCAGCAGAGCAGGATGCGAGTACACTTGACAAAAAAAGCGTAGCCTAAAATTAATCAAAAAATAAAATAATTTTATAAAATAAGTTCTATAGAAATGCTTTTTCTTAAATTGAAAAATAAATAGAAAGAAAATAAATTGCCTAAATGCCAAGTATAAATTTTAGTAAAGGTATTTCAATTCCAGCACTTTTTCTCCACATGTAGTTAGCCAGAGGTGGGCGGAACTTTGCAATAGGACACGTCTCTATGTGGTGCACGTGGACGTGGTCGCCCAGCCGCACGGACCGAGCGTGGAGCAACAACAATATGTGAATATGTTATTTGTTTTGGGAATTGTGAAAATCTCAACAGGTCCCCGCACTTTGCATATTATTTTTAATATCAGCTCAACAGTAAGCAAGTCGTGGAAGCATTCACTCGAGCATCTCCGTCTCCATCTTAAATTTTGGGGTCGGTTCGGGTCAGCCAATTGGCAGTCTCTGCCTCCTGCCTTGTTGTGTCTAGTGTGGCTTACCAAAACATGAACGCATCAATTTTTGGTTACTCCTGTTTGCGTAGACCTTCGAGCGGGCAACATTTGACAGTGCCCAGCTCAGGTTGGACGGCTCATCATCTTGGCAAATATTTGCATATTACACTCATATCCATAACATCTTGGATTGTTATGAATATGTATTTATTACAAACATCCGATTGGAGAGGGGTTCAAATAACATCTAAGATAAGAAAAATAAAGAAATTAATTAATATCGTTGTAGATAATTTGCCAGTCAAAAACATAGAATTTCTTATTTACGTGCACTTAATGCGAAAAGCTTTAATATTGCTCTAAATGAGCTCAAACTAGATTTATAAATGTTTTAGTTAGTTTCCATTAGAATAACTGCTTTTTCCACAAATGTATTTTTGTATATAACTGATAAAATGTACAAACTGGCAACTGGCAACTGGCAGTTGCAGTTGAGATTGCCTTTTATGTGGCCGGTGCATTATTCATGAGTGCATGCAAATTGAATAGCAAGTGGAACACGTAAATTTCCTTCACACACACACACACACACACACACATAAATATATGGATCAGCTGTGGAATGGGGCAATATGTGCTTCATTGTCTTGTTGCGGCTGTCAATGCGAATTACTCTTGGCCACAAGGAGGCAAGCAAAACATATTCGATGGCTTCTCTTTCGTTCACCTTCACTGAGTTGGTCATATGCATACAAGTTCAATTCCCCCGTTGAACATTCATTCTGATTATGCACACCACACACACACACACACACACATTCAGTCACATAAATATTTAGATATGAATAGTAAATGCGGCCAAGGAGTTTTTACTTTCTTCCAAGCCAAATGGCTAAGGATTCAATTAACCGTCGTAACAAAAGCCCCACAATTCAAATGTTGACGGCACATTTTGGGCTTTATTAAATTATCATTCGATTATGCCATTATGTCTTCGATTGCACTGGGATTGGATATGGGGACTGAGACTGAGACGGAGACGGAGACGGAGACGGAGACGGAGACTAAGGAATGGCCATGTCAATTGCAATTGGCAATGGGAGTGACATCGAGTACTGTTTTTACTTAATGGCACATCCGGCGGAAGTTTAATGATACTTTTGCCTCCGGCAAGGGTTGTTGCCAACTTTGGCGAACACACTCAAGGAACCCCTTTATACGAACGACCCTTTCTTTAAAATATTGAAGATATATAGGTATGTTTGCATATGTTTGTTGGTACATCGCTTTTATGCAGCGCAAATTGCTTTGTGATGAAAATATCCGAATGAATTATGTGCCATAATATCCATTAAATGTAACGGTTATGATCCCACGTACTGCCATTTTGGGAATTTTAAATATGAAAACTGCTCAAAGTGTCCTCAAAACGCGCATACAAAACGCGCAATGAGTGCGAAAATAAATATTTTGAGCATTTAAACAGGTTTTTTATTTTATTTTATTTGCATTTAAGTTTGAATTTAGTATTAATCTTGTATTAATCTAAAATGAGTTTAATAAAGATTTGCTTATGCTAAAATAACCAACTACTGGTTCCTTAAGTTTATACATCCTTAATCAGCCTTTACAGATGAGTTCCTTTCTGGAACTGGACTAGATCAGAGCATATAAGAACTAGATACTAGTTGCATAGTTTATTTTACCAGCTCGATAATTTTTCCAGTTCCAATAAAAACATTAAAAATCGATTAAGGATATATATGTCTAATAAACTTGAAATATATTTATATAACAATATTAATAACTTTGCTCATTTATAAAAATGTCTTGAATTAAAATTGTATGCTAATATTTATCAAATTAAATACACATAATAAATATATGTGTAAATACAAACACACATTTAATAATACTAATAATAATATAATAATACTAATAATAATAATATAATAATACTAATAATGATAATAATATAATAATACTAATAATAATAATAATAATAATAATAATAATAATAATAATAATAATATAATAATACTAATAATAATATAATGAAGCCGTGTACAACTAATTTTGTGTATAATTTGTAATCGATTAAAGCATTCTTTATCATGTTTTGTGCTCTCGATGAAAACAGCACTTAAATTTTGAAGAGAAAACAACAAATCAACAAATTGTTTCTGTTTGCACTTTGTGTGTCGGTTTTATTTACCTTATTTCATTGACATTTGGCCATTCAGGCAGCACCTGCCGCATCAAGTGCGCCAATTTGCCAATTTGCCAATGAATGGTCAGTTCTAAGTTCCATTTCCGATGTGCTCAAACATTCTGGCTACGACCGCAACCCTTTGTCAGTTCGGTGTCCGGTCCATCACTTTGTATACCTTTGGGTGTTGGCCAACGCCAATCAAGCGCAAAACCATTTTTGACATGCTTCGACATGCGAACGGGTGGACAATCGCCAAACGGTCAAAGAGTCAAACCGGCTAACCACCAGGCAACCAACCAAAACCAACCAGGCAGCTAGGCAGGCAGGCAGGCAGGCGGGGAGACAGGAGCAACAAGGACTTTGCCACATGCCTGGACAATGACAATTCAATTACAGAAATGGAAATAGCGGCAGGCATAAAAATCAAATAAAAGACCGAGCATAAAAGTCTCCGGATAAGCAAATAAAATCAGTGGGCAATGTGATTGCCGGGGCGTGCTAAAAACTGGGTGACCATTTTCCGGGCAGGCCCATTTTGGCTTTTTTGATTAAGTTCGTCCATCTCCTCTCTCTCTCTCCCTGTCTCCCTCTCTGTCTCTCTCCATCTCCATCGTGCGATTGGTTGTTGCTTGTTTGGCTGCCTGGTTTTTGCGGTCAATTGGCAATTGGCGACCATTCGCACGTAGAGTGCAAATTCTGCTCCCTTCCATTGATCCTTGTAAAGTTCCCACGCACAAGGGGGACAGGGGGGGGGCAAATTAATTTGGCTAAAAGTGCATGCGAATGGTCACAGCAACATTTTTGGCTTTCAGCTTTGTGGCTTTTGTGGTTGACACCTAATTCAAGCTAAAAACTGGCAAACTTCTTTTTCTTGGTTGGCTTAAAGCCGTGACGAAATTACGGCAAGCAAGTTTTGAATTTGGTCGGTGGAGGGGGGGCTCGGCATTTGGCTATTGAAAATTCATAGCCAAAAATTTATTCATGGCCTGCTGCCTGACTCTTGGGGGCATTAATATTTAAGCAGCCGTCGTCCGGCTCTGACTCCTGTCCGGAGTCCACCTTTTGCGGAGAACGTCACACAAAACTTTCTGCGGCCACCGTGCGACGGAGCTGTCAGTGACGGTGTCTCCGGCACATGAGGGCCACAATTTTACGGCTTTAAGTTTTTTCCTTGAGCTCTGCCTACGGCTGCTTGTTTCCTTGGGTTTACAGTGGTGTGCATGTGCTAAAAATGAAAACATATTTATCATTTCTATATATATATTAATAATAGTAATAATATTAATTACAATTAATAAATAAATACATTTATTGATTGAACAAAAACAAATAAAGATAACATTTTTAGTATGTTTTTTTTATATTTGTTCATTATTTTTTTTGTCTTGTAAAATACATATTGAAAACTCTTGTAGAACATATTTTTAAATCGACTCAGTGTGTAAAACTAATTTTTAAAAAGTTGCAATATTTGGAATAGCGATGGAATTCATTTAATTAAATATGTCCGTCAACATAATTTATTTCTATCAGTCTAAGTTAGCTAAAGTATAACTTATATTTATATATATTATTCTCTTTATCTTGCTCCACTGTGGCATCCAAGACACCCCTTGGCATCATTGCCGTCGAAGTCGCCTTTTAACCCGTCTGACGCTCGCATAATGTCGCAAAAATGTTCAAACTACACATTAATTTTTGATAAAATGGCTTTCGACTCGCTGGAAATTGTCTCAGTGCCCATTTGGCTGGTTGTGTTTGGGGTTTTCGATTTAAAGACGGGCAGGCATATAAATAGATATTGGAAAAGGGTGGATGCCTCATTCTGCACATTTATTTCCCATTCACATTCTGTTTATTTGACATTTAGCTCCAAAATGTCTTACAAATTACGCACTTAGTTAAGGTGAGCATTAACCCATGGCTAACTGGACAATCTTCCATTAAATCAAATTTGTCTGTATTATGTTTCTATAAATGCAATTTTCGTTCGGTTGATTTTCAAGCTGCTTCTGACCGAGGTTTTTGGCCTCGAGCTTAGGATTTTTACTTTGTGGTGGGTTGGATGTAGTTGAAGTTGTGGCCAGGTGGCCATTCGGCTAACAAAAATTCATTTATTTTCATTTATTGTTTCACATTTCCCACAGGACGGCGAGAGTTGCAATTACCGCAATGCTGGAGCACAAGAAATACACCCAAAAAAAAAAAAATAAATCCAAAAAAAATTGAGGGCGAACAAAATATAGCCGCGATGCGTCGCACAAAAGTTTCCTTTATTTCTTCTGTGTTTTATCCTCTTATTATTAAAGTCGAAAGGGTATATTCGATTCTGGAATTTTATTTAATAAAATCCCCTTTTTCGATTTGTGAGCACTTTTTGGGGTATAAATTTTGATATAGTAATGCCTCTTCAACTTTGAATGAAAAATTAAACTAGACATCAACCCATCTATAAAAAGTAATCGTTTATAAAAATCGGGTCACGTTTGACTAAGTTATGCTTATGAACAGTTTTAATCCGGTAATGAAGGAAATAATAATTTTGACAAATTTTTAAGTCATATATCTTTAGCAGTTTTAAAGCTAGAATCACAGAGTTTTTAGGATAGATTACTCCTTCCTCTGGTCATTTCCGCCTCTAAAAATCTTGGGTTAATGTTGCCAAACTCAGAGGGTAGCTTTCTAGGAGTCTTCTTCTAAGATTGTTAAACAAATGCCAGACAGCTGGAGTCAGCTTAGTGTCAATTTAGAGGTTTCACTAATTATTATTTAACAGCTATTATAATAACAGAGTATTAAGCAGTCGCTTACGCACGACAGCTAAAATCTCACTTGAATTTTTTTTTTTGTTTTGTTGGTGGCTAGTGAATTTTATTTACTTTTTACTGCCCAGGAGTGTTCATAATTTTGTTGACTTGTCGTGTAGATTGTAATTTTTACTGCAGGACAAGCGCAAATACATAATTGAATAACCAGCGTTCGCGTCCAAACGTCTAAAGTAAACCCCAAGCTGAATTTCTTTACATAAAGGGTGCAGCAGATCCTTGGGCAGGGCGCGAGGACGATTGCCCGAATTGGCTGTCGCTGCAAAAGTTTTAATTCAATTTTTTCTGCGTTGTTAACTTGAGACGCAGTCGCTGGCTGAAGTTGATTAATTTCGCATTTTTACGCTTGATTATAAGCACGGAAGGATGCAGGAAGCAAAGGATATTTCTTTGCCTCCTCTTCACGCACTTGCTGCCAAGTTTTTGCCGTTCAACTTTCCAGCACGCGAATCTTTTTTCGTGACTAAAATATGGCGTCGAATCCTTTGGGAAATTTCGATATCACACTTTGTTCGTCATGCCTTCCCCATGTGTGGGTTTCTCTCTCTGTGTGTGTGTGTGTGTATGCTTTCCCACAAGCAATTCCTGCTGCCAGAGTTCATTACACATCGGTTTGTATACATACACACACACACACACACTCACATATATATAAAATGAAATGAAATGTCGAAATGAGCAAAAGTAATGAGCAATGCGATGAATGCGTAGAAGGAGCAAAAAGAGCCAAAGAAATGATTAACCACAGGCAGCCAGGCAACCAGTCAGCCAGACAGAGACAGAGACAAAGCACACAGTACACCCCCTTCCCTGCAGCGCACCACTTTACCATGCGGTTGCCCCACCCACTGAAATCATAATTATTACAGGAGCATCATTTTCTTGAAGGTTGAGTTTCCTGATTTGCTGCTGGAGTTAATAATTGACGTGGCTGAAAGTGTGTCGATAAAATTGCACGTGTGATATCCAATTAATACAAATAATTTGCTCGTTTTGTCCATTCGACAGATAATCTCCCAGAGTCATTTGCAATTAATGTCATTTGATTGATAAGCATTAGAAAAAAATATATATTATAGCAGTGAAAACTAATTTATATAGGTCGGCTATTTGTGTATAAAATCTTATGTTTTATAGTGTGCACTACGCGCAGAAATATCTCTTTATGTAATTAGACGATGAATCTCTCAGACATCCGAAGTATAATTTTTGGCTCATATCAACTTGTTTGCTCAAAGAAGACATAAGCGATCCACACCAAACCAACCATTTTAATAACTGTTAATCATAACTGTTCCTAGGCCACCACTCATTGCGCCACTTCAGCTATCTCAAACATTTGAGACCAAGCCAAAAAACCCTTTGGTACCAATTACCCAAACGGCTCCAGTTACACCATCTTTTCTATTCCACTGAACTTAACACCATTTAAAATTAATGTAATTTTAAGTGTTTTATCTGCAAGCGATTTATGTTCATACTGTGAATTACAGCTTATATATTAATATTAATGGGCTACTAAAATATATTAGTAAATCAGCTTTTTTTGTTTCTTAGTAATTATCAAGACAACTATATTAGAAACCTTTTAATGGATTATAAAATTAATTTGTTGTATTCTTTATAAAGACGAACTTTTACAATGGCTTCCATTCTCTACGCACAATAAATAAAATATAATAATACAAAAAAAGAAGATTTAATGATCTGATATGTTAAGAGGTTCTAATTCCACGCATTTTGGAGAAAGTTTCTAAAAAAAAACAAAACGCGAGAGAATCGATAAAGCTTTGTCATACTTGAGAAAGCAGAACATTAATTTGCTTTGCAGAACAGCCAAAAGAATTTGAAGATAGAACGCAAAAGCGGCTGTCAATAAATCAAATTGTATCTATTGTTGTCGATGGCTACATAGTCATAAGTATGTAAATTGCGAAACTAGCATATAATTATTCGATAAGATGCCAAATTTGCATATAACGAAAAACAAAACAAAAACAGCCAACGTGTTCTATGTAATTACGTTATGAAATGAAGAATCATCAGCAAATAACGCATTTGGAATGATGACTCAGTCTCAATCAGCTGACGGCTATAAACGGATTTTTTTTATTTTATCTGGCTGCCTGTCAACAGTTTACCACTTCGGATGAAGGCCACCAAACTCTACTTAAAGCACTTTTCAGATCACTCAAGATATGAAGCATAAAGCAGTTTCAATTAAATTTTTGGCCAACACATAAGTAAATGGGTTGGGTACTTTAGAATTATGGCTTTGTGAAACAGTTAAGAGTGTTGTAGGCAAGTCAGAGTATCAAATACTCTGAACTCAAAACTAAACAAAGAAAATGCTTGCTGCCATATTAATGAATTCAGATTATACAAACCTATTTTTATCAATCTAAAAACAAGGTCAATCATTTTTTAACCAAATTTAATAATAAAATTCATGCATTCCATTTTAAAAATTGCACACATTAAATAATTAATGAATAAAACAATGCTTACAATTTATAAGTATATGCAACTTTTTCTGAATAGTAAATAAATAATATAAATAAGCTGTTCAACTTTCTTAAATATTTGATTCGAATAAATAAATAAAATATTTGTTGATGTTGAAAGTTGACGCCTTTCTACTTTCTTAAAAACATAAGTCATATCCAAAAAAATCCGAAATTTATTTTTGCAACTCAAGGAAAACACAATTTGATGAAAAGTTGTTTAAATCTAGGGCATATTTTATTCCGAGTGCGGGTACAAAGTAAGTTGAAAATAATGAAATATAGATATTTTGCTAATAAGCAATTACATAAAAATAATGGTGAATAATAATTTATTGTTAAGCGCGCGTGCAAAATCACAAAGAGAAGCAGTTAAGCAACCGACTACCAACTAATGTCTAAACACCGGCGATCCGTCCTGACCCCTGAATTCGTAGCGTTGCGCTCGTGGAATGGGTTCCGCTTTGCTCTTGATCAGATACTTGGCGAACTCGGCGGGCGAGCCAAAGGATTTGATTGGGAACTTGCCAAAGCGACCATTCGTCTTGGACACCACATAGTAGATGGGATAGAGACCGGGTGTCATCTGGACGGGCAGGTCCACGAGATCGCCGCTAGACTCGGCGGGAAACTGGAGCTGCTTCTGCTGCTTCTTGTTCAGCTTCTGCTTGGGAAAGGCTTTTAGTTGGGGCGTGTACGTGAATTTCAGAGTACTCGGCGTTGCTTCACCACTACTCGGGATCCTGGCCGGACGCATATGTTTCGAGTCCAAATATTGGCGCGCTCGTTTCCCATGGGTGCCGGGACGCAGCGTTTGGATTTGGAAAAGTTCCGAATTCATGTTGTTGCCGGTGGGATTCTGCTTCAGGGGCAACTCGTAAGGACTGACCCGAATGACCTTTTGCGTCTTATTCTCAATCTCAATGACCTCCTCCTTGATGTTCTCCTCGGGCTGGTCAGCCAGGCAACCGATGGCCAACAGACTGATCCACGTCACGAGGAGCAGCAACTGAAAAATATTATTTATATATTCGCCAACTTCGAACACTCACCAAGAAAACCACAGTCCCGAAAAAAATTCAAATAACATCATTCAAATAATTTACCAAATATCGTCGAGTGGCAAACATCTTGTAAATCACAATTATAGAATATGTACTACGTCAAAAACTAGCTACTGGCGATTGACGATTGACGATTGACTCCGGGTTCCGGTTTCCAACGTTGCTTCCAGTTAAGATCTCAGCTTATTCTCCGAGTTTTGCGACTATAGTTAAATGATGCCGTTTGACGACTGAGCTCAGATCGCAGCTCGTATCGGCACTGTAAGCTTTTCAGCTGTCTAACGTTCTTTCTCTGCCCTGCCCCCAGCACTTTGCCTCACTCCCTTCCCCATCCCATATGCTCATAATATATGTGGCCTTTTGTTGTTCGCGCCAGATTGTTCTACCAGATTTGCGTTAGCGCAAATTATGAGCCAAAAATTTACGTAGCGACGAGAAATTGTACGTTTTATAAACATATATTTTTTTTAGATCTTTTTTTTTGCATTCACCTTTTCTGCCAGACAGAGAAGTATAATAACTTGGTCATTAAATTGGCGACGCCAAGCGGTAATTGGTCTTAACTCTTAGATCTGATTTGGTTAGCGAGTATTTTATTTCCTTCTTTCCCATTTGTGATATTGAATCATTGATAAATGATTTTTGCCTAATAAGCTAATATTATAGAACAAATAGAATGAAATTTGAACTTTTACTAAGTCTAAATACAGAAACAAAATTGCATTATTTTGATATAATTTATTGCTTTATCCAAAAAATGATTTGTCTTTGTGATATTAACAATAATAATAAATTGACAGCAAATGACGATAAGTTTGCAAAACTGATTGATTGTCAGGGCAGTGACATGCTTAAATATTGTTAAACAAATACAAATATATGAATAAATAATAAATTTATTATAGAATGTTGTCTGGTACCAGGTATAATAATAAATTTCGAAATTCAATCTAAATTATTTAATTTTTGTGTAATTAAAATATTAATATATAATAATATTATGAAGTAATATTAAATATGTATCTTCTCTATCCTAAAACAGAATCTATGCAACAACAAAATCAATATATTAGTTAGTATACCTTTATTGACAGTATTCAACAACAATTTTCTATAATATTTCCATTTAAATAGAAAGTAGATCCGTAATAATTGTAGACAATATTCAACTTCCTAGTTACAAAAATTTACAAAAATGTAGATCCGTAAATAAATAAAAACAGTATCTAAGAGTCGTCATATTTTTATGTAATTTCTACTATCTAATTTTTTGCATTTTTCTGTAATTTGTCATCGGCAGAGCCAATGATCGACAACACAGTGGGTCACAGTGTAAAACAAAGAGAAAAAAACCATCGAAATCTTCACCCAGCCTAAAAACAACAACAACAAAAACAATAACAAATGCAACAACAAACACACAACTTGATCAATTTGTTGAACAAAGTGTGATTACCTCATTGATTAATTTGTTTGTTTCGTGGCGGCGGCGACCTCAGTCGAAGATTCCATTGCCGGCAAACTCTAAGCTGCTTAATATACTCTCCCCCCCTTGCCACCTATATCAAGTCTAGCCCCCCCTCGCAACAGCAGTAGCAATAACTTGGCTTCTGTAGCCTCGCAACGTCTGGTTACTATATAATCGGGCAGTGGGCATTATAAATTATTTTGTAATGTTTGCAATTAGCAGATCGATAAAGCTATATCCATCTGATCAGTTGTCTATATATATGTAAACTAGTGAAACTAATAAATGTTGGATTTTTAGCTGTCTTATAAGGAATGCCGGATCGGATAACAATATCAAATAACTAATATATAAACCACTTTTGAGTCTACCAAGTTGTCCTAACCACAATCGACCAGGAAAAAATGTCAGCAAATTTTTGACGATATCAATTTGACTCCATTCTGTAAGTGTATGCAATATTCGTCAATGCAAATTTTAGAAATTCATTCTTGCTGTTATTGTAATTTTTTGTTGTAGATAAATCGACAATTATTTGATTTCAAGCATCATTAAGTATGCATTACTAATTATTGTAATGGAATTATTTATGATCATTGGCAAAGTCAACGGCGAATATCAGCTTGTTTGCGCACTCAGCGCGTGTTAAAAAAATATATAAAAATATATGTAAAAATAAAATAATAATAAAAAAAAGACTTCCCCATGATAAGCTGGCAATTCTAACGAAAATCAACTTAAAGTTAATTCAATTGTTTTTATATTCGTTTGTTATTGTTCATTCAATGCAAAAAATCGTTTGCCTTCCCGCAACGATTTTATATATATGCTTAATGGTTTGAGATTATCTTAAGTTTGTCTAATGAGTAATAAAAATAACAACCATTTGAATATTAAATTGATATTATTATGGCCATAAAGCTGTCAGCAGCAAATATTTTAAACTTGTATCTAATTTGCTAAAATGTGTAAAAGATTTTTTTGGAACATTTCTTTGAGAGCTGCAATTTAAATATACAAAAATAATTTAAAGCTAAATCATTTCTTATACAACTTGAATTTAGCTGTCAAAAGATTTAAGGTATTTTATCTTTAGTGTAAATCTTTTGAATTATTTGAATTCTACTTTGATGTATTTTAGTAAATGAAAACATATCTTTCGACCGATGACAATTATATATTATAGTGATGGGGTCCTATAAATGTACTGCCTGCAGAAATACGAATATATTATAATAAAATATTCAAATTTGCTCAATAAAAAAATTATATTTTTTTTTGTTCTTTTTTAATTGATTAAAAACCTAAATAGTTTTTTGTTTCTTTTTTTTATTGTGAAAAAGGTGTTTTTGTTTTGTCTATATTCAATTAATATGCATTCAAATTAAATTAATGAATTTAAAATTACCGAATCTGAACCGATGACAATCGCTGGCGATTAATTAACTTCATTAATCACACTTAATTAAATGGAACTAATGGAAGGTGGCTTTAAAATTAGAAGCATGCTTAAATTGGAGTGGATTTAAAAAAAATATGAAATTGAACTACTATTTTTTAACATATTAAATTCACTTTATTTTTGCATCGATGCCAGAAAAAAAGCTACAAAAATCACTTGGCCAAAAATGGAAAAGTTTGGCGTCAAACAAAAAACGCAAGTTAAGTAACCAAAGCAACTGCATCCAGACAGTCGTAAAATGTCAAGACAAAAAGGATATATGGAGCAGCAGCAGGAGCAGGAGCTGGAGGAAGAGCAGCCACTTCCATTTGCATTTGCCATCTCCATCATCATGTTCAATGGCATTGTCGCGCCATCGATTGTTATTCAAAGCAGCCCATAATATCCAAGTGGATGTCGCCAAGATGCCAAGATGCCAAGATGCGAGAAAGGGTTTGGGTTTGGGTGTGCGTTGGTTGGCTTTAGTTGTGGCAAGTGTTTGGGGAATTGAGCAAACGACTCAACAGGTTTTAGCTTTTAAGCCCTTTTGTTACACAAAAAAAAAAAAAATAAAAAACACCCAGCACCCCGCGGCACTCCCTCCCTCTCTCTCTCTGTGTTCTAGTCAAATTCTGTAATCGCTAATGGATTATTTAAAGTGCGACTTTAAGGTGTACCAAATTCTACTGCTCCTTCCCCGCGGCTATAGTAATTAGATTGTAAAAAAGGGTTTTTGCTGGTGTGTGATGTGGGTTTTACTTTGGCCAGAGGTCAGCGTGTGTGTAAAATGGTGACCACAAAAATAAGTCACTGGCTTTTTGTGGTCCCCGCCTGCGGCTAATGTACGCCAAAATCCGCCGCATTTGTTTCACGTGTTTCCTTTTTTTGTCAGGCCGGCCATAAATTACATATTAGCTATAAGGATCTCTATAATTTACGAGTGGGTTAAAAACATGACACTAGCTCCAAATAATTACACACACACACCACCCAAACTGGCTACACTCAAATCTATAAAAGCAAAACTTGGCCTTTTTTTTCCTTTTTTGTCTAGTGATAGATAAAGCTGACTCAGTTTTTATTTGAGGGGGGGTTATGCACCCCATTCTTGGGGTGGAAAAGTTCACTTCAAGTGGTAAAGTGGCGTTGGCTTATTGTCTCATCACATGTCAAGTAAGATTCTCACTCTCTCTCTCTCTCTCTCTCTCTCTCTTTTACTATCTTACTCCTCGTCTCACTCTGACTTTTATTACATGACAATTACCACAATCACAGACATATGCGAGAGCCACATTTACACCCGGAATGTAATCGTAAAAAAGAATGAAACAGCACTTTAGTTGGCAAATAACCGTTATGTGGCAGCCAATGTTCAAGTGCAAACTATTGTTGCCCCCCCCCCCCCAACAGGACACAGAGTTTCAAATATTGCTTATCATTATAGAAAAAATAATAGAAAGTTTCTTTAAGATGCAACAAGATGAAATGAAGTAAAGAAATTTTCTCTCCTGCAAGATTTAAATAAACATAAGTTAAAAAGTTACATTTACTTCTTAAATTTAAAATTTGAATAAAAAAATAGTATTATAAAAAATTACATTTACTTCTTAAATTTAAAATTTGAATAAAAAAATAGAATTATAAAAAATGATGTCAAATTATCATTGAAAGCACAGCCTTTCAAAAGTGACTTGTATGTTTAAACTAAAAATGATATGATGAAACAATGTAACTTTAAGTTATAAAAAAAGGAACTCAAAATAAGTACAACTTACTTTCTCTTATAACATAGCTTAACTAGTTAGTTTTAGTTTAAGAAAAACTCTTTCGCCTAGCTAAAACAATAAAATTGGAATTTTTTTACTTGACCAATGCAATAAATAAACAAAATGATGTGAAACTATCGTTGAAAGGATAGTCTTTTAAAAGGAAAAGTATGTTTAATCTAAAAATGAGATGATTAAATAATGTAATTTTAAGATATGAAAAAGACAACTTAAATTAAGTATTACTTATTTTCTGTTATACATGGCTAGTCTTAGTTTAAATAAATCTCTTACACCTAGTTTAAACATGATTGAACTTGATTTACTTGACCAATGCAATAAATTTCACAAAACTGAATCGATTCTTAAAGTTAAGCTGTTTTTCTTATTATTTCTTAAATGGGAATAGAAGATTTTTGAACAGCTTAAAATTGCATCAAGTCAATGTTTAGTTTTCATTTTTCATTTAAAGCCCCATAAAAGTATGGGAGTATTTTAATTTGAAAATCTTCAAGTAGCGGGTAAAAAAAAAATAAATATTTGTGCTTGGGAGCTTAATAAATTCGTTGGCAAAAATGCTTTTGTTAGCCATTAAATTATTTAGCGAAAGCAGCCACACTGGAGTAGGGGGTATAGGGGAGTGGGGGCCAAAACGCTTCTCCTCCCTGGCGGCTGCTGGCTGCTGGGCAGTCGCTGAAGCTCTCAAGCTATGCTGCACCTAATGTCGAGCATCCAGGCTCTGGTCTCCACCAATGCGACGATGGCTCCGCCCCTGAAATGTGTGTGTGTGGGGCGCTTACTTGGAAGCCAGACCAGCGGCGCCAACTGCGCAGCTGCAAAAATGTGTTGTTGGTCTCGTCCAGTTGGTCGAGAGGGAGGGAGGGAGGGGTGGCGCTGCTTGCTGCCTTATGCCTGCTGCCTGCTGCCGATGCCAATGCGGACCGGCTCCAAAAAGACTTTTGTTCCATTCCCAGATTGTTTCACTTTGCGTTGTGAAAGTCGAGTTTGCAGCGCGGCCCAGAACTACATACTCTGTTGGTAGAGACAGAGGGGAGAGGGGATTCATAAGCATATGGCTGTTTATATAATATGTATATATTGTTCTATGTTTGACAACTACAAATAAATAGTAGACATTGTTTAGTTGGCATGTGAAGGCGGAGGCAAAGAGTTGGCTGATTAACACAAAGATTAATTACTATTTTA
This sequence comes from Drosophila demipolita, assembly GCA_035042405.1. Classification (NCBI taxonomy): domain Eukaryota; kingdom Metazoa; phylum Arthropoda; class Insecta; order Diptera; family Drosophilidae; genus Drosophila; species Drosophila demipolita. The sequence continues at coordinate 2,941,566 of JAWNLI010000033.1, forward strand.
TGCCACGACAGCGTTGCAATGCCAACATTCTTGCCACATTGTCGGTTGCTTGATTTAGATAAAGTCTATATATATAGTCTAAGTATGTATAGTCATTCAACAGACATATATATGAGTCTTCTATAGTTGGCGTTGATCGTTTTTCGTTGGACAACTTCCATTGACAAGCCAAATGAAAAGTTGGTCTACAACTTCAAAATTAAGATTCTCAATAATTATTGATATGATAAAATCAAGAAAGCTATTGTAGCATTTAAGTAATCTATTTCGAGTTGGCAGCGCAAATAAAATCATCAAATTTTTAATGCAATCTCTGAAATCTAACTAACATATCTAAATATCAAATATTAAGAAAAACTGCGGATTTAAACGTTTAATATCACTATGAATCGATACTAAAATTGATCACAGATTGTTTCAATGTTGACGGTACAGTATATGAATAAAAATAGTAATTAAATGTAGCAGACCATTTGTAATACAGATAATAGGCTACTATGAAGACTGTGAAATAACATATATCGATATCGATAAATATCAATTATGTGCTAACCAACTTAAAAATGAAGTTAGTCAATCGTTGTAAAGTAAGCATAAATGATATCTATTGCAAATCAAAGTAAACTCCAGCTAGATTTTAAGCTCTTGGTATCTACATATTTTAGATAGATATACATATAAACTCTGAACTGATAATATGTATATAAATAGGCTTAGATTGTTAATAACTCAACATCTGAATGCGATTTGCAGATTGCATATGTGTTTCGTGCATATTAATTTATTGTCAACAAATGCCAAAGGACTTCAGCTGCCTACTATAATTAAACAAAACTAATGACATTTCATTTAAAATCTAGAAAATTTAGACAGTAAAGCAATTTTAAAAATGTGTTTATATATGTATTGCAATTATGTAATCAATATTTATCAATAAATCTTATTTTTTTATGAAATACCTGGTTAACGAAAGTCTTACATTTACAATTAATAAATATAATAATAATAATAATACAAAATTTGTAAAGATAAAAAAATAATTGTAGAAAAATTTAAATAGGACTTAAAACTAAGCCGCTTAATAAATAGTTACATAAAACTGTTGCTTCGGTTAAATGAAGGAAAATTCCTTCAGCCAGCTTCTGATTATTGCCCTTATAGGGTAACTCCTAGTTGCACCTTGCATTGCATCCACACATCTAACTATATATTCCATTCTGCACTACCATTGCATGACAGTTGTTGTTGGTTGTTACCAGTTTTGCTAGCTTTCAGCCATTTGCATGGCGAGCACGTCGAGCCAATTAGCGTTAATGCAAGGCTCATAATTTTCACACCTTACGGCAACTTGGCTAAAAACGGCCGCCAAAACACCTCGCCTCGCCTCCAGCAGACGACAACGGGTCTAACCAGAAAAGGAGGCAAATGAGTTGCTCCTGGAAAACCAGTTTATGTGCAACTGGAAGGAGGAAAAGGGGAGTTAGCCGCACATATGAACGCATGCAAATGAGCGAAAGAGAGAGAGAGAGAGTGCGATGAGGAGAAGGAGTGAGCGTGAGTGTGAGAGAGGGAGAGGGAGAAGGAGCAGAGGGAGCTTGTTGGAGGTTGTCCGGCAAATGGAGCACGTCAATGCTGCATTGCGGTTGCTATTCCATCCGTCGGTCTTTTGGTCCATAAAACAGGGTTTTTATGGAATCACCTTGTGTTTGTTTGTGTGAGTGTGTGTGAGCGTGTGTGTGTGCGTGTGCGTGTGTGTTGTGGCTTTTGCACCCAGGCATATTGTATGTTTGACTGTTTGGCAAGGTGTTGATTATGCCTTTGATATGCAAATGAACCGGTTTTACAGTCGGACTCCAAGCTACGTCCGCTCCCCCTGCAGCCCCTGCTTGTGGCTAAACAAATGGCGCTAATGATGGCTGAGCAGGCCAAGATGACACCGATGACACCGATGATACGGACACCATCTAAAAGTCTTGTAAATAGAAAGGGTTCTCTCTAAGCACACGTCGATTATGTGGCAGCTCTCTGCTTTTTCATCCCCAATTAGACTCATTAGGCACAACATACACACACACGCACACACACACATAATGTGGCCATGGAGGAGTTAACCGAAGGTGCGAATGGAACTGACTCCTTTGGAGTGATTTACGACACAAATTACGAGCTTAAATGGACAAACATGCGTAGTTTTAATCATAGGCATCCATTAGCACCCTAGAAAACTACTTGAAGGGACTATAAGCTATGAATGACTCCGGTTACGGGGGTCCCCAAGTGGGCATAAATGGAATGTGTGACATAAATTAATTAAGTTTTTCTCACGTTGCCACATTTCACGCTTGTTGGCCAGCCTATTTATGCAAAACTATTTCCACAGGACACGTCCATTGCACGCCATTTGTTAGCCAGTTTTTTTTTTAATTGTGCCTCGAAATTGCTCAGCGGGGTGAAGTTACAGAAGAGCTAATTATTAAGTATTATAATTACCCAACTAATGTGGAAATCGTGTTTCAAGTTGTGGGCGTAATTAATGAAAGGTTTTTGTTAAACACGTATTTATTCAAGAATGTATATTTACTTGTTGTTAAAAAAATGAATATAATTAGTCTTTTGGTTGCATGCAGATAATTATCTCTTAAAATTATTAAGATTTATATATATTTCTTATTTAGAAGAGAAAACCTAAATAGAAACCTAAAAAGAAACTATTTCTGCAAGCTTTCATTTTATATTTTATTTATACTTCTAACTCAAAAAGATAAACAAATATTAAAGTAAACATAAATAATCCTCAATTATAAATTAAAATTCTTTATTATTTAAATTTAGTTTTGAGTCAAGTAATCTGAAAAATGTCAACACAAACTATGTCAATGCATTTGAATATGTTTTTTGTTAGCTGCTTTTTTATAACTTCTCCAAAATTGAGGTCAGGCATCATTGTTCCGTTTCAGTTTTATGACCCAATTCTTGTCAAGCTGTTTTTCGCTCTTCTTGTAAGCACTTGAAATGCAAATAAAAATTCAAAAAAAGAAAACAAGTTGCGCTTAGAAATCGGCCTCACGGGAAATTATAAGCATTTCCTTAAAAAAAAATGAAACGCAAAAATATTTAAAAAGTTGCGCCTAATTGTAAACGGTTGCCACCGATGGATGACACTTTATGGGTATTCGGGGAGGGGCGTAAGGACTTTCGCATATTAAACACTTAAAAGCCAAGGGAAGAGCGGGGAGGGGGGGGGGGCACAGAGTGTGTGCGTAAATTGTGCACTACAATTGTGAGGAGGCATAAAATTGAATTAAAACGGGCCACAAAACTCTACCAAGCCAAGCAGGCGGAGGGATTGGAAAATGTGGGGATTCGAAATGTGGCCGCGCCTGGGGCGACGGAACACGGGACTTAACTGGCATTAATTATGACAGAGGGCGCCGGACGAGTGGCCAGCAATGGGACAGAACAGACCGACAGACAGTCGACAGACGCACATGTTCATATCCGGCGAGGTGGAGTGGGTGGGTTGGGTTGGGTTGGGTTGGGTTATGGTGTACAATGCAGTTCCAAGGCAGGTGCGTGCTCTGGCAAAACATTTAATTGACCAGCAAACAGTGCAAAAACCTACGAAGCCAAGGACTTTGCCACAACTGACACAGTGGCACAACCAGGTAGGTAGGACGCTGGCCAAAGCCCACTGATGCTACTGGGTGCACTTGCAGTTGGAGGCGGGGATACACACGCAAAAAATGTGACCTATAAAATAAAAATTATGAATTATAATTCTGAGAATTTTATATATTTGAATGTGGTAAAAAAGTATGTTTCTGAGCAAGAAAAAAATAAATTTAAATTATATTAAAAATAAGAAATTATCTTCAATTTTAGATGTTAGTTTGTCATTTCTAAATTCGATGCCACTTTTGCGCTGAGTGTACGAATTGCACGCATTACATTTACGTTAATTCCATTTATATTGCAATTGTTGTTGTTGTTGTTGTTTGTTTTATTTTTTTGTTGTTGTTGCTTTTGTTGTTGCCGCTGGCAACCTTTACGTTTTTGGAGCCCCACCTGGGAAAGCACATTAAATAATTACCGCAAATGGGCTTGGCGATAATTTTTGCACCAAGTACCAGGCCGCGGCTTGGGCGACAAAAATTTTAATTGTAATTGCGAAAACAATAAACAAATGTGCCACGCACTGCCCCACGCTTGCCCCTCTCCCTTGTCTCCTTCGACTCAACTGGAGGCCCAGCCCCAGTGCGTAGTGCATCCATAAATACACACGGGAAATGCCCTTTGGAATTCCATATATATATATATTTGTATATGTAAGTTAAACAACTGTGAGAAGTGGCAAAGGATTGCTGCACTGCAAAATATCCTAATTAATTAATTAGTTTAAGTCGGGGATTATATTTTTGTAGTTTTATAAATCTTAAAAAGGAGTTTTTTAAACTAACATTTTGTAGGTTAATTATTTATTGAAATGAGAAAAGTATCTGTGGCCCCAAAAAGCATATATATTCTTGCTCAGTGTACTTATCCAATGCCTATTTAATATTTATAAAATGTTTATATGTAAAAATGTAATGTAAAATGTAAATATAAAATAAATAAAATGACACCAGTCTTAATATGCCCCTTTTGGTGCAATTTTACTGGGTACAATTACAATTCGCATTTTATTTAATTATTGCCAAAGGGCTGCGCTTTATTCGATGTTGTTCAGCTGCATATAAAAATTGCTGGAAATATTGCAATTAATTTGCATAGAGCATTGCATACCTTTGGGCGCTGAATTCAGTCAACAAATTTAAAGTGATTAAAGCCAACTTCAGTGCAGAGGTGTCAACGATCTCAGCTGGTCGTCTACAAAGACGACTCCCAAGACGGTAATTTTCTACTACTATTTAAAATATTAATGCTCAACTGGAATTTTGAATGTGGCTAAAGCCGTTCACAGTTGCTGCCATTTGCCTGTTACCAGTTTCATCATTTGGCAATTAGTTAATTTTTGAAAAATCTATGTAAATTAAAACAAACAGTTGTCGCTGTCAGCTCGAGTGGCCCATTGTACACCTTTGCGTACTCTGGCTCATTGGCCAAGTATCTTTTAATTTCTTATTAGCGGCTTATTATCCCCGCGGACATTTCGGTCATTAATATGCACAGCCGTGTTGGCGTCATTCTTGGCATTAATTTTAATGAGCCAACAACAACAACAACAACTACTTGAGTTGAAAAAAGGATTAGGTCTATCTTGGCGCTCTCAGTTAATTACTTAATAATTTGGGCAGGTGTTATTTTTGGCCAGCCAATTTGTATAGTCGCCCTCTGCAATATTAAATGACTTGATGGAAATCTGAGAAAGTAGCTGGTTTAAGGGTAGGTAGAAAAGTAATTACAAAAAACGTGAGTTAACTAAAAAAAGCAGCAGAAGATTTTCAACTGATTATGAATAATAAGTAAATATTATTGCTATCAATCTTAGATTACTTATGTTTATAAATATAAGTTAAAATAAGTTTTGTATATGTATAGAATATTTTGGAAATTATTTTGGACAAAATAATAATTTGTTATGCAATATAGTGTATCTTCAAAAGATATATAAAAAGTATTTACCGCAAACAATGAGTATTCTATAAAATGCTCTAAACTTAACAGCAAATAATATTTATTATTTAATTAACATTATTATTATTAACAAAAGCATAAAATCGCATAAACTGTCGATTGACAGCCAACTAATAAGCCAGATTCCAATGTGTCTCTAATAATTTTTGTAAGGAACTCCATTTGTTTGCTGAACACGCACAGCTGTCTGCAAAAGGGATCTGAGTGTATATATCGATGATGATGATAATGACGATGATGATGATGCGTCGGGCGTAAGCCAATTGCACATTAATCCGTAATTTGCTCTTTGACGGCCGGGCGGCTAATAATTTTTAATAGGATTCGCATGCCATAAATGGTCATACTTGCCACACGTTTTTAGGCTGATTGCGACTGCTTAGCCTCGAGTTGGGGCAGTGTTGCAGACTCTCGACGCAGTCACAAGATTGTTTTTGGCTTTTTCTGGCTAAGACTTTGATGGAATGCCATTCGAAAATGCACAGCACGTGCAGCAGGCTAAGCTGCAGTATGTGGCAAGTGATTGTGTCGCTGGTACACTGAGCGAAAATATATTTAAAAATCAGAGACTATTTTTGGCTTTATAAATATTAAATATAAATAGCAATTTAAACAAAATTTTTTTTTTTTACATTTCACACAAAAAACTAAATTTTTAAAATATTATTTCTACAATTCAGAATAAATGCAATTTGTAACAGAGAATTATTGAAATTTATTTATTATACTTTTTGATAATAGAAAAAACTAGGTACATTTTTTTTTAATAATCTGAAGATATAAAAAATGAGTAAGTATAGAAAAATGTATCTTTGGCGGTAATAAATCAGATTTTAATAATTCCCAATCAACCTTTGCCAATTCTTCTATAAAACCACATTTTCTGAGTGTAGCATTGCTGCACTGGAGTCATGGAATACCGTTTAGTAGTAGCTAGTTTTAAGTAAGACCATCTTAGTCAGTAATTTATTGGCTTTAATTGCGTGCACTCTTGCCAAGTAATTAACAGTTAGTTGGCGACACTTTTAATTGAGTTTCAGCCCTTTATAATAATTTATGAACTGCCTCTGGCCATATTCGGCTAACATTAAAACATTTAATCAATGTTCGAATATCTGAAATCTGTGGTGCTAACCAAAGTTGTTGGTTCTACTCGAGTTCTCCTCAGTGCCTCCTCTTCTCGTGGCTTATAAATATTTATAAGTTGGCAGACCTAATGACAAAGTGATAAGGACAATTAAGGAGAAAGCTCACAAACGGCTGGCAACAAATAAAATGTGTCAACGCGTTTTGTGGGCATTCCAATTCCACATGGCGATCAGAGTTGTAAACACAACACAACAAACAACACAACAAATAACACAACACAACAAACAAACTGCCTGTAAAATATTACTCGCATCTTTGATCACTTGTCATCCGCGATGATGATGAACGATCTGCTGTGCAGAACACTCGATGACTCTGCCAGTGAAACTATGAACTGCTCCAGCTACAGCTCCCATCCATCCATATAGCAGTCAAGTGACTACAACTCGTCCTCGCATTGCATTCCGTTGCAAAACCAGTTGACAACACTTGCGACAAGCGAAACGATCTCGCTTTTTGTGCCTTTTCAACCGCAGACAAACACAAAACATAAAAAACATAATAAACCAAAAAAATACAAAAAAAAAAAATCAAACGTGCTGACCAAGGTGTCGATATCGCACAATGGTTTTAATGATGGGATCTGCAGCATCCAGTAGCCGGGTGGGGAACAGGAACAGGGACAGGGACATCAGAACGGAGACCCAAGTTGCATGCGCAGCAAAAAAGTGAAACGTGGCTTGTTGCAGCAAATCGCCGAGATGCCATCGCTGATAATCAATAATTTTTATATTTTTGCCACATCGCTGCCAAGTCAACATTTAGTCCGGCCCTGCCCCCTCTCTCGTCAGCGTCGGCATCAAAACTCACTCAAAGAAACCACAAACTCAACTTCAGCAAGCAGCAGGAGAAGCCTGATCTTCCTGCCCTTCTCTAATATGCGATTTTTTTTTTTTTTGGGTAAATGTGTGCAACGCGTGAAATTATTAGTTAAGAGTTTTGATATACAGTAGCTGCTATATATATATATAGATATAAATTCATGGCTTAAAATTCGACAACAGTTTGAGATAGATTGCAAAATTCAAATGGCTATTGAAGTTCATTGACAAAAATATTTATAGAATTCAGTTTGGCCTACAACTATTTTAACAAAATTATTTTAAGTTTAATTTTTAAGACATTTACAATTTTATTTATTAGATTTAATCTATAAGAAAGTGCGAGACTTAATACTACTTAAAATTTTTAAAGTAGTTTTAAACCATGACTTGATTTTTGAAAATCCGAGACTTCATATGAATTTTTGCTATTTTTAAGTAGTTTTAAACTACAGAACAAATCATGTCTTGGTTCTGAACATCGTGTTAGTTTTTAAAAATTTTGATTTGTTTCTGAAGGCACTTTTGAAGCCAATTATATTAAAATGAATTCCGTGCAAGAATAGCTTGTTCAATTTCAAATATAGTATTAATATATGGTTATTATAGTATCGCTTGTTTTTAAAATCTTTACACTTTTGACTAACTTATGACTCGACAAATTTCTAACTCATATCTACAATTAATTTTTGAGAGTGGTAAGCCTTAATTCGTGCCTCAACTTTAAGTGGTTTATAGATAATTACATAAATTAAGAAGTTTTCTGTTAGTTAGTTACAGTTAGTAGATGCGATTGAGATCCTTTATAGATAGTTACTAAGTACTCAAATACATATATACTAAACCAGTTAGCAGATGCGCTTGCCAATTTCTGCATTATTTGGTATGCAAAGTGACAGCCTGGAATTGAAAATCCATTTACGACTTGGTGCAATGCACATTTGAGTGTGCAGTGTAAGTTGGTCTCGTGTGGCAACAACACACTTAACCCCAACTACAGTTGGTACCTCCCCATCCCCAGTACAACCCCTAATCCAATAATAGAAGGGTTTTCGACAAAGTGCAAATTCGTGCAAACTGCGACAGGCACATTTCCAATTGGCATCAGCAGAACCCGCTTTGAGCTGCTGACACGTTTCAGATTTGTTTTTTTTCCAACTTATTTCTATGTTTTTTTTTGTCGAATTTATTTATTTTTTATTAATGCGCCGAAATCCAGGCAGTTTTGCTGGCAAAAATGCGAACATTTCCATCAAAGTTCGAATGGAGGCTGTTTTTTTTTTTTTTTGTTGAACCCTTTGATGGCGACACACACAAGCAGATGCGAGCTTGATGTGGATGTGGTTGTGGTTCGGGTTGTGGGTGGTGGCAGGTGGCAGGTGGCTTGCTGGTCTCTACTATGTCATGTCACGCAACCACCCGTTCCAGCTGTGCGAACATGAAAATCGCATCGGCAAATTTCAGCTGATTAGTTTTTTGTCGTGGGTTGTTTTTTCAATCAAAATTATTTATTAGTTTAACTTGATATTAATAAAGATCAATCATTTTTTATACTTTTTTTTAAACTTAATAGTCAGATTTTTATATTATTTGAAATGTTTTCTTGTACAAAAACAAAGATGAAAAATAGGAATGAGTTAATTCATAAACAATAATTTTTAAACAGTTTAATTTAACTTTATTCATAATTATTCAAACTGTATTTCCAAGGGTTTGCGTAATTGACTTGGCAACCCTCGCAACATATTATTGCCAGCCTTCCACATTAAAAACATTGAAAGTCTTATTTAGCTTTAGTTACTTGCAACCGAATTCGACTCCCAGCTCGCCCGACTCTGAGCAATTAGAATTCTGTCTGTTCGACTTGTGCCCCAAATCTAATGGTGATTGCCACACCGCTTATGAGCTGCAATAATCTTTGTATACGTTGCTAGCCAGCCCCTAGCCTGTATCATGTAGCAATCAAAGCTCGGCCGGTTCCAATTAAACCAACTCAAGTGGGTTTGGATGAGGGGGAAGAGTAAGGAACTGCCGTTCATTCCGAGAGTGTTCAAGTTACCCGTCGCTGCCTCCGCCGAAATGAAATCAAAAGTGCTTCTCCCATTTTGTGTAGATAGCGTGGGTGAGTGGGAGTAGAGCTTGCCACATTCGGGGGCAACACAGTCAACTGAGCCGCAGACATTGAGGCAATTTGACGTGCAATAAAATTGTTGGTTCTTTAGATTTGGCCAATGTAAGATTTTTGCCAACATGTGCGGCAACATGCAAAACAACAACAACAACTACGAATAAAGATTTGAAATGTTTGGGTTGACTAGAAAAATACCCTATAAACCTCAATTATTTTTATTATATATTGGCATTCATTTTCTATTAAATTAATTTTTTATTTTTTCTTATATTGTGAAACAGCTTAAATTAATTTATAGAAAATTATTTTTATTTTTTTTTTAGTTCAAATCTGATTTATACATTTTTATTTAACATATAAGCAAATCTAAGACCTACATTATCTGTTTTTCTTATCACTACTCATCCATAGTTCTTTCCCATTGCGAAATACATATTTTCACAGGGTACAATAAAAAAAGGACAAAACCTTTATGAAAATTTCTCAAATTGGATTTCTGACCCTTTGGTCAGCGATGTGTGAAGGTCCTTGGGCAAAATGCGACTGGGCATTTGTATTTGCATCTAATACATAAACATAATGCGTTAATTTAAAAGTATATTCTGGCCAAAAGGAAGACGGCCAAAGATGGCTGAGCAAAAATAAAAAACCACAGAAAACAAAAAATGCGCACAACCAAAATATGCAAACATTTGCTGTTGGGCGGTAATCAAATTTGCGATGTGTTTTCTGCCTCTTCTTCCTAACAAAAAAAAATGTAAAATATGAATTGCTGTGCAGCTTTCCCCCAAGGACTTGTTTTCTTTTTTTTTTTGCCTGGCAAGACCACAGGACATGAGCGATACAAATAAACAAATGATGTAAATTTCATTTTCACATTTTGGCATCAGTAAGAAAGCAAAAAAAAAAAGAAAATAAATTTCCCACTCAAATTGAAAATATGAAAAAGCCACATAAACAAATTACATAAATGTATTTGATGGTCTGAGGTGATTTCGCAAATAAAACTATCCCCCAAAAAATCCTGTAAAAAAAATACTGACAGCTGAGAAAAGCATAAGCCAACTTTTTGAACGCATTAGTTCAGGCTTCGAGGCATTTGCATGTTATTCGCATTTGTCATTCGATTTGTGTGACTCTTAAATGTCATCGGAGTAGACATTAAAAACCACTTTTCCCCAAAAAAAAAAAAAGTGTCAAATATTTGAAGCACACAAATGTCAACGTCAATTTGAAAAGAAAATACCAAAACCCACTCAACTTCTAAATGAAATGAATGATTCGGTTTTGATTTAGCATCATCAGTCCGAAAAGCACCTGCTTTGAAAATTTATTGATTTACGCATTTACAAATGACAAGCATAGCTTTGACAGATTTTATAAAAATAATTTAAGAATCTTTGCAGGGTCGAAAATTGAAGTTGAATGTCCTTTTTTTTGCGTGTCTGTCTAAATTAGCATATTAATTGGGTTTGATAGCGCTAGTTAGATGGCTTGAAAATGTTGCCATGATACACATATATATATATATATATATATAGAGATATGTTAGTTGATTGCCACAGAGGGCACTCGGGGGTGCCATAAAAAAGTGCACACACAACACCAATTTTGCACTTGACTCGTCCCGAAAACACACCCAATAAACCCCATACTCTGCTCCATTTCCATACCCATTTCCAGATCACAACGATTAAAATTATGCAAACACATTATGCGGCAAGAGCTGGGGAAGACTATAGGCCGTAAACACTCAATATTTGTTGCCGCAAGAAAAGATTTTATGGCACAGCAAAAAAAATAAATAAATAAATACAAAGCAAATGTAAATTGCTTAGCTATTTTCTATGCAAATTAGAAAATAACATTGAGGCTGAAATAAATCCGATAGGCAAACATATAAAGCACTTAAAGTTAACTTTCTTAAAGATTTCTTCTTTTGCAAAAATCTAAAATAACATTATAAACAAAGCTAGTTAAAAAATCGATTTTATTGAGAGGATTGTCTATAGCTTCAGTCTCAAATATCACATAGTCATAGGAGAATAAGGAAATATTCATTTAAAATTTTTTATTGTTAAAACCCTCATTTGAAATACTTAACAAAGAGTATTTTAAAATATGTGTTCTTAAATTAAGAAATTTTGAGTTGAAAATATATTTTTAGACTAGTTTTGGAATTAAAAAATAATATAAAAATATGATTATTGAATTGACATCAGAGATAGGAAAGTTTAGTATAATCTAGAGAAAAATGTTGACCGAAATGGGTAAAAATCTGATAGGTTTTAATAAAGTTATGTGGGTTTAAAGTTCAGAAAGATTTGTCCAAAAAACTTTGGATTTTTCAGTTTGAACTATAAGCAAAATATCTTGAAATTGGCAAAGAAATTTGAAGTGATAAAAATCTTAAAAGGTTTTTGGAATTAAAGGAAGTTAAAGGGTAAGGAAATTTCAGCAAGAGGGAAATATTGCTACTTTAATAGGCAGGATACTACTTAGGTATGTAAGCACACACAATTGTGCGTGTGTGTATGAGTATGTGTGTATGTGTGTAGCTGCCTATTCGAGTGTCCATTTTTAATTAACACTTTGACAATTTGACGCGAAATGCATTTTGTGTGCTTCTAACTGTGACTGCGATTGTGGATGCAACTGCGGACGCAATCCGATGAGTTTGCTGCTCCGAAAGCCACTGCGTTGAATGTAGCATGTTGCATGTTTAGAATGCAATTGAAGTGTCAGTGTGTGTGTGTGTGAGTGCCACATACTGAGTAGGTGTGTGAGGGGCATGTTGCAGTGGGAACACAAACAGAGGCCTGGAGTCTCGTCTCGTCTCGTTCCTCGTCTAATGCCTCGTCAAGGGGGTCGAAATCCCCATCCACAGGACTTGGGACTGCCTGATAAATGTTGCATGCGCCTGTGTAACCCAATTACCGTTACAAATTACTCACACCTCTTAAATGGAGGGGGGTTGGGTGGGTGGTGTGTACATGCCAAAGTTTATAGCAAGGGGTTACAGGTGAGGAGTAAGCACTAGACACGCTTTGCATAATTGATGACAAATTGAAATCATGTTAATGTCCCTCCATACACATATTTATATATATATATATATATATATATGTTTATGAGTATGAGTGAAGTTTGCATCTTTCTACAAAAGTATAGAAATTTATTGCAGCGTCCCTTGCAAAACTCCTTCTGTCTGCTCCTTTTTTTTGAGCAGCTAACTTGGCCATAAATTCATCAAGCAGCCAAAATCAAATTGCCAATGGATCAATTTGTGGTTGTCAGTGTTTAGCTACCAGTGTTGGACGTCTAAGCCCCAAGGGTCGTATTTGGTGGTCGTAAATCGAAATGAGCCTCACATAAATTTTCAATTGGTCAACTCGTACGTGGAACCTGTGAATTTCTGTCCGATTCAATGCAAATGTGTTGGCTTTAAAAACGAAATAGATACGAATTTTGGCAAAAAAAAAATATAAATAAAGAAATCCGATTCCGATTGCAGTTCTAGTTCTGTATTTATATCGATTTACTTCGCTTAGAGATTTGTGTTAATGTTGAATATCGATTTTAAGTTCCAGTTTCGGATTTGGATTTGGTTCAGATTCTTATCGATTCATTTCAAAGCTTCGGTTCCGGTGCTGGTTGTGAACCTAACCGTTCAGTTAACAGTTCCGATTCCAGTTTGATTCAGCTTTTACTACCTTTCCACAGAAGCTTTTGTTTTTTCTAATCAAAAAAAATTTATTAAAATTGTTACTGAAAAATGCTTGCACCAAAATTACCAGTTACGCCAGCAGAGCTGCTCAGCACGCTGGAGTTATCCGGCTCGCCGGACCTCGACAAGCAGATCACCAATTGGATAATGTGGGATAGGAATGAGGCAACGATGAAGCAGGTTGTGGATGCCGTCAATAAGAAGGATTGGGACGCTTTGCGCATTCGCCTGTGCGGCGAACTTTCCTTTGGTACCTGCGGAATGACATCGGTAATGCGGGCGGGTTTCGATTCCATCAATGATCTGGTTACCATTGGATTTGCCCAGGGCCTCAGTAACTATCTAACAGAAGTGTATCCCAGTTTGCAGAAGAGGGAGTCTCAGGGCGTGGTCATTGGGTTTGATGCACGTTACAATGGTCAACGTTTTGCCCAACTGATTGCAACAGTTCTGCTGAACAGCCGATTTCGGGTTTATCTATTCAATCGAATGGTTCCAACTCCATTTATATCATTTGCGGTGCTGCATCTAAAGTGCTTGGCGGGCATTGAGGTGACTGCATCGCATTCATCGAAGATTGAAAATGGCTTCAAGGTCTTTTGGATTAATGGGGCGCACATTTTGATACCACATGATAAGAAATTGCAGACGGCCATGCAAAATAACATGGAACCACTAAAGTCATCCTGGGATCTCTCCATACTCGATGATCACCCGCTCTTCCAGGATCCCTATCGTGAAGTTTATCCAGCCTACTATGAACAGATGAAGAGCCTGCTACCCACCACATTTCTGGAGACGAATGAGTGTAGTCAGCTGCGTTTCGCCTACAGTCCACTGCATGGTGTGGGCTTCCCATATATTCGAGAGGCATTCTATCAGGCCCGACTGAAACCAGTCATTGCTGTGCCACAACAAAAGGAACCGGATCCCGCCTTTCCGACTGTCAAAAAGCCAAGTCCCTTAGGTAAGAATTTAAATATAGCTTGAATAAAATTCCCATTTAAATTCTTCACTTTTTAATAAAAAAAAAAAGAACCTGGAGCTATTGATATGGTCATTAAGAAAGCTGAGGAAGAGCACTGCACCATTGCACTGATTAACGATCCGGATGTGGATCGTCTGGCAGCGGCTGAGCTCGATCCCCGAGGAAGATGGAAGAGATTCAATGGCGATGAGCTGGCCGCTCTTCTAGGCTGGTGGGCATTGGAGAGCTACAAGATCCGTGTAGCTAAACCCAATGTGTCAAATTGTATAATGATCAGCAGCATTGGTAGCTCACATATTCTGGCTGCAATGGCCAGAGCCGAAGGTTTCACCTTTGTCGAGACGCTGGTCGGTTTCAAATGGATGTGCAACAAGGCTCTGGAATTGGAAGCACTTGGCCGGACAGTTCTCTTTGCATGCGAGCAGGCCTCCGGCTATATGTTCTCATTGAATGTGCCCGATAAGGATGCCATCAGCGCCACCTGCCAGTTGGCCACCATGGCCTGCCATCTCCGCAGTACCCGCCGACTGACGCTAATCGAGAAGCTGCGAGAGATCTATGACACCTATGGCTATCATGCGACACTGGCCAACACCTTGCAGTATGAAAATATCGATAAGATTGTCAAGGTCTTTGATAGGATGCGCAGATTCAAGGAGAACACACCGGGAACATATCCAAAGTGCATTCTGTGCGGTGAATTCGATGTGGTTAGTGTGCGGGATCTGACCTTGGGTGTGGACACCTCATATCCGGATGGCAAGCCCCGTCTCCCAGTTAGCCCCAATAAGCAGCTGTTAACGTTTACTTTCAATAACGGTATGACAATCACATTCCGTGGCAGTGGCACCGAGTCTAAGCTCAGAATTTACTCGGAAATGTTTGGGCTGCCCGAGCAGAAGAATTGGGATGAGATCAATGAAACCCTACAGCGTATGACTCAAGCCATTATGTTTGAATTTATATCATCAGCACACGAGGATTGACGGATGACACTTTAGTTTAGATAGCCAGAAATTGAAATCAAAAATTTAAAAATAGTTTTAATATTGAATTTAAATTTCTGATTTCCTTAGTTTGTTAGCCCTAATTTTCAATTGAAAATATTACATATTAAAATTTGCTCATAAGTGTAAAATAATTGTTTAAATTATTAGTAAATATCTAAATATAAAATGAAAAAATAAATAACTAAACAAAAACCATGAATTTTATGTAACTATAAGTTACAATCTTAAAAATAGATGTTTAATGCTGAGAAAGGATTCTCACACAGAACCACTTCTTGGTTCTTGCCACATATGAGCTGATATCAAGATGGCAACACCAAAAATGAACAAACGTCGACAGCTCATTAAAGTGTCGGAATAGCAAACTGCGGGGGCGCCACAGAAGGCCAATTATGCGTACGGGGCAATTGCCCTATGCGGCATTAAAAGTATGTGGAGAGTATGGGGAGTGCGGGGGTTGCAACGATATAAGTATATGTGTATGTGTGTGTGTGTTTGCCTTTGAGCAGCAGCATATCTGTGCAAAAGTATCTGCGAAGACAAACACTGAAATTTTATAGTTCGCTGCCTAATTGCACTCTGGGGGAGTTTGAGCATCTCTTTATTTTTGCAGCAGTCCCCGTGTCCAACCAGTCCTTGTAATCGTTGGCGATTGTACGGAATCAGCAAGTCGGCAAAAATAATGAAAGCTGTGATTAAGAACGCAGGGAAAGAGCAGGAAAGAAGTGTCCCCTTTCCCTCACGTGTTATTTCAAATTTTGTGCGGCTGCCAATTTTGGGCGATGAATAAGATTGTTAACTTGTTTGTTTGGTTTTCCAGGTCAAACAGAATATTTCAATAGCCCAAAATGGAGTAAATTCATGTGTGAGTGTGTGTGTGTTTAGTAAACAGGTGAAACGGTAAACATTTTGGGTTCCCAAAGGCATCCGCCGATTTTATATCAAGTCAAATTTTAAGCAAAACAAAGCAAGATAAACGAAACGTGGACTCCCTAAATAACCAAGGACTCTACCAAAGGCCTCTTCTCTCCTGCTGTCAACCATTAAATTTTCCCAAAATACAAAGTGAAAAAAAAATATATATATATAGACATATATATCGCAACGCACACGAATTAAATATTAATCATTGTCGACGAAGCCCAGTCGTTTCCCATTTCAGTTCCCAGTTTCCAGTTTTCTGAGTATCGTTTCTTCCCCATTTATCCAACCCAACTCCCATCTCGATGTTTGCATGTGTGTGTGTGTTTATGTGGGCGGGTTGCACGTTTATTTGGTTAGTGAAGATACGCCAAGGTTAGTGCATTATTAAGCACTGTTTATGCGACATTAGGAACATAAAAGGCGACCCGAAGGTCGCGTAAATAACAAACGAGATCAGGAATCCCTCTCTAAATGAAATGAAATGAATGTCTTTGCCTCCTCAAACACGAAATGCTTGCAGACAATTTTAAATTTCATCCAAAATTGAATGTGGCACATCAGGCGTATCATCTATCTATCTATCTAACCAGCTATCTATCTTTTTTATTTTGCATTTTATTACACTTGGAGAAGGATTTTCTTTTGTAAGAATTTAACTACAACTTAAATGTTGCTCAATAATTATAAATCATTATTGATTACAAATAAGTCAGTTTAAATAAGTAGAAAATATAATATATAAAATAAGTAAACAAATTAACACTTCTACAGTTAAGCACAAATTACTTTTGTAATCAAAATAAGGGAATCGAAATTATACCAAATATTTTTGTACTTAAAATGTGTATTTATTCTTTAGTTCAGCTGAAGTTTTACTCAAAAGATTAGATAAGGTTTTAAGAAATTGGTCGCTTAAAATAAGAACTTAATATCTTACTCTTAGTAGACAAGTTTCTTATTTTAAAATGTAACTGAATAATTTTTTAGACTGCTTTAAAATGACAAAAAATCGCATCTAAACCAAAAGAATAAAATATTTATACAAAATTCGGTTCTTTTGTATTACATTTTAGCAACGTTTAAACAAGATTTAAATTTTGTTACTATTTTTTTCTGCAAGTGTATAAATATCTGTATTTATGTCCAAGTTAGATTACACTGCAATTGTGCTCGTTATGTGCTGATATTTATGAGCAGAATGGAACAGTTGCAGCAGCGTAGCCAAACCAAAGAATAGAAACCAATTGGACAAATCACCCCCTGCAGCAGTAAGGGGCTGCAAGGGGTGGTGCGTAGGTCGGATGCTGGGCGACTGTGTTGCAACAATGGCATCTTAAATTCGCATTTGAAATGAGGCGCTGCTAAATTGATTACGTGGCACTTGCTCACATCATCAATTTCAGTCCATATGCGCGACAGAATGCCAGCCGGCATTCGGGTCGGGTTAAGGGCTGCTCTCTGGCTCTGACCATCATAATTGTGAGCCACCACCCCCAACCCCACATCGACCACCCGCTCAACTTTTCAATTATATATATATATATATATATAGAGTGAGGAGTGCGGTGACACTCAAAAATTTGTGTGTTGCGTTAATTGCGAGCATTTGTTGACTTTGCTTTTTGCGGTTGCAGTTTTTCACTTGATTTCCCATTAATTGGGATAAGCATCGGTTAAATAATCTCTTGTTGCCTTTTCTATATATAGGGGGATGTAAAAGTACTTCATACCAAACAGAGCTAGCATATGTATAAAATACATTTGTTTTAATTATTGGATTTCTAAATTCTAGAAGCATTTTGAAATTAAATATTGTCAAATTGAATATTAAATTAATAATTTTATATAACATTGTTTATATTATAAACTATATTTATTATTATATTTATGTAAAGCCGATTATTGGCTTTTTAGAAATGTGAACATATCTAGCAAAATTAAAAAGAGGCTGCTATTTTTAACATTTATTTTAAGCTACCTTTTGAAAAGTATAAAATGTATATTCTTAATTTATATTGTTCTTCATTCTATTAATATTTTATCATAATGTGTTATTATATTTTTTTACGCTTAGATTAAAACTTTTTTATATACAAAAGTAGGCAAAATGTCTTTAATCTAAGCAATTGTACAGTTAATTTATTAAAATGTCTTATCGAAAAATATCTTATTTGAATCACATCTCGAATTGACTTGGTAAATTAGGAATTTGATTTTTTGACAGATGAAAAGTATTTCCATAATGTTCTAATGGCTTATTGGCAGCTGCAAAGATTTGTCTCTGCCACGATTTGTTTTTGTTTTCATTGTTGATGTTGTTGTTGTTATTGTGCTATTGGTTTATTATTGTTTTCACTTTTGTCGCATAAAAATGACAACAAATTAATTTGACTGCCGCGAGCGGTTTCCCGCTGTGTTTTTCACAGTCCTGTTTTATATATAAATATTTTTTCCGCTTCTCGTTTTTTTTTTTCCGTCAGTTTTATGAGTGCACGTCCTTGAGTACCCGCCAATAAATTATGTGGATGCAGAGTCGGAACTAGCGATTCGGAGGGTATAATATCATAGAGCAACCCTCACTCCCCTGGCACAGGGAGGAGGGTTTTTGGGTGTGGGGTGAGTGAGATTCGGTCGACGTGTTTGATTAGCTTTATTAAATATGCAAACAATGAAATTTTCGCTTTTTTTTGTTTTTGTTCAAAAAAGTGGAATATTTTTCGACGTTGTACAATTCAATTAAATTAGCGTGCAGCATGGATATATTTATTTGTAATACCATTGCCATTGCAGAGTCCTTCAGGACTCTATCTACCTCAAAATTGTTCTGACTCAACCCCACTAATATTCCAGGGGCGCAACAGACGATGAAAAAGTGTAAAATAAAAAACCTAATGCATTTGAATTTTTAAATATATTACATTTTTTTTTGGTTTTGTTTCTGGTAGCAAAGTTTACCGTAATAAATAAAAATGTTGCAGACAAATTTTTGATGTAGTCTCGCGCCCATAATTTAACAGGAAACGGAACATTGAAGATTTTGGCTGGGCTATGAATTCATTAATGGTCCGCTTGGATTTAAGGCACGAAATAAATAATTATATTTTTTTTTATATATTTATTGCAAACTCACTCTAATTCAAAACAAGTTCAAAATCCGTTTACGGACAAACAAAAAA
This sequence comes from Drosophila demipolita, assembly GCA_035042405.1. Taxonomy (NCBI): domain Eukaryota; kingdom Metazoa; phylum Arthropoda; class Insecta; order Diptera; family Drosophilidae; genus Drosophila; species Drosophila demipolita. The sequence continues at coordinate 2,961,126 of JAWNLI010000033.1, forward strand.
ATGGGCTGTGGCATTAGATTTTCTTAAGCGCTTTGAGTACATTCCAAAGCACCAATAAGAACGAAACTGAAGCAGTTACTAAGAGCGAATTGTGTGTTGAAAAGAGTGTGCGCCACTTAAAGAGAACTTTAGCACTGCTTTATCGACTCTCTCTTGTTCTCACTGTTTGACGGACTTGGCCCAAATGTGGTTTCGAGCTTTAGATTTAAGCCCAAATAGATTTATGCACTACTTTCAAAGGGATAATAAAGCACAGTTTAGGGGATTATTTTTTATAGTTTCATAGTTTTGAGCTCAATTTAAATAGGTTTATAAACATGATGAATATGAAAAATTAATAATCCAAAGAATAGCGCAATTTTTTTTGTCATAGGGGAAAAGTCTCCAACATCAACAATAAATGTCTCCAGAACTGTAAACTTGAAATTTGGTTTTTTATTTCATGTTTATATATATATCTATTTTTTTAACGTTTCTTGTCAAGCATTTCGAGTAGGTGGATGAATATTTAGGTATTCCCAGGGGTCAGTGGGCAAGGAAAATCGTCGTGGTAAGGATGTGCATATATATGTAGATATAGATACATGTGTGTGGATGCTGTCATTGTGCTTTGGGTCGGTTTCCACCCTTTTAGGCCTTTGCGAAAGGGATGCATTCACCGTTCGTTTCACACTGTCCGCCGTAAATTAACAAATAACTAAATGTCAGGAAAGTGCACATATTGTTGAGAAATGGTTCATTAACAATGTCAATTAAAGTTTGCCAACAATTCAAAATAATTATTTTTGCGAAGCATTTGATTATATGCGAGATCAGTTACAGAAATTGCATAAGGCTAAAGAAATGACTATCGAATGATATATATTTCTTTAAGAAAATATATTGTTTGATATAATAATTTGGAAAATTGGTCGAGTTTATCGACTCGGCTAGTTATGCTTGCCATTAATATTTATGCTTTAAGGAGTCGATAATATCTCATTTAAACTTTGAAACAATAGCCTCTAAAAAGCATAACAAAGATTACCAGCATATTTTGATAAATTACTCTTATCCCAGTTGACTTGGATTAATTCTTAACCAAAATAATAGTTAATTATTCACTTAATTAATAAAACAGCAATTGACATTCCAACTTTCTCCTCTATTTTTGGCTAAAAGTATAATACAAACTTAAAAAATAATCAGCATTCGTTTATAATTATAAATTATTTGTTTTACTTTAAATTACTAAGACTAGAAATAATCTACAAATATTATGGGCTATAGCTTAAAGCACATTTAACCATTTCAGTTATGTTCTATCCATTTTCTATAGTTGCTTGTCTATTTTCGCTCGTGTTTTGCTTCTCATCAATTATTTGAGAATCTGTCGGACTTCATCAATGGTCCTGGACTCGGATAACAGTTGACTGCTGCTGCTCCTGTTGCCTGTCTGAGCATTGTTTAACAATTAACGGTACAAGATTGTTTAACTTTACCTAAACGATTTAAGTCAACAGCAAACAGTAAACGAAGTGCATCCACTCGACCATTGGAGTACGTCTCCACATCTACATCCTCAGCCAGAGCCACGGCTTCATTCTCGTCCTTGTCAGCAGCTCATCGGAAAAGGCCGTCAGCATCAGCATCAGTTGCTTCCGCTTCCGATGTTGATGATGTCAACGGAGATTCGCTTTTTTTCCGTGCTTTTCTCAGTTCCAGGCAAATGGTTTTTTGCTGCTGCTGCTGCGGCTGCTCCTGCTCCTTCTGCAGCTGCATCTGCATCCGCTGAAATGGCAGAAAAAAAATATTGCCTGGCGATTTTCGTCAACGTTTTATTGTCAACAAACAGTTTTTGTTGATTTAGCTTCGTTTTCTGTTTTTTTTTTATGGCTGCTACTTCTTTTCGGACAGGTTGTTGGTTTTTTATTTGCACGTCGATTACACTTCAATTCAGAACCAAGGCTGCAAACCGGTTCCTGAAATGAACTGGTTACTGCTCGAAGTTTTAACTCTTTTCGTTCAATGAGTCACGAACTTTGAACGGAATCCCTGTGAGGAACTATTATTACTGTTATTATTACATATGTTTTTTGTGAACCAAGCCAAAGGCTGAAAATTTGCTGCAAATGGAGAATCTAACAAAGCAAAACTCCATTTTTTCTTCAAGCTGAGTTACTTGTGGCAAGCCTCGTTTGAGGCAGATCTTTGTCCGCCCACCCAGATTCCCCATTTCGCCCATCGCCTTCGATTCGAAGCAATAATTAAATTTAGCTGGCATTTTGGCGATCGGCGATCGGTGTTCGGCGTTCGCTCAATGGAATTAACTGTTGTCAATTATCCATGTGAGGAGTCGCCGCTGCTTTCATGCCTCTAAATAGCAAAAAGCAAACAAACAAAAAAAAAAAAAACACGGCCGCCAATAAAATGTCACTTGGCCAGCATTGAAGTCATCGTCATTGGAATTGGCATCGCTCGTGTTTGGCGGCAGTCTCAGCACTGAATTTGGATCGGTGTCCACTCTCTGGCCAGGTGGCGTCTCTGCTGCGGTGGCCAAGACCACACAAGTTGCTTAATTTGTTGCGCTCCATGCCACATGCCTCCTGCTACAAGTTGTCTCCGCTTGACTCCCCATCAATCAGCGGAGAGTGGATTTTTTTTTTGTTGTGTTTCTCTTGCTTTTTTTTGGTCTCTTTGCCAACGCGCCAATCTTGTTTCATAAAAATTCAGAACACGACTGCCGCAATGTGCTTTTTGCGTATTGCTCGATTGCTTGAGTATTCGATGGGTTCTCTGCCCAGTCCAATAGTCACCATGGTCACTGACAGTTCCACACACACATTGCGAAAGAGCAGCGAGCTTTAAGAGCACAACTTGCAACGCTGCAAGAACCAAAACAATTACTTAAATATCTTTTGATATTTACATATGCAACCAGATTTTGGAGATTTTCAATTGTTCGCCATTATTGCTAAGATTACTTGCAGAAAATTATGCCTATTATTATTAATTAATATTAATTAATTATATATAAATAAAATTATCTTTCCAGGATATCAGAGCCCCTCTAAAACTTACCAATACTTTAGCTCTGTCAAAATTAAGCCAATTTTCAACACAAGTTTTGTACTCTAGAATTTTTAAAATTTTTTCTATATTTATATTAGAATTAAACCCTTTTAATATTTAGACTTATAATCACGCATAGATCAAACAACAAATGAGATCCTTGTTCCTTGAAGAACATGAATTGGGTTTGATTTAATGCATGCGCTAATAAATTCATTACACTTTCACAATTACGTGGAATAAATATTAATAAAAGTCAACGCTCACATGGAGTGGAGTCTCACCAGGTTGAGTGCTAAGAAGGCATCTAAACGAATTACCCGCAAACCCCAGCATAATCAAGTAAATGAATAGTCGAGTCAAACAGACGACAGACGCCAGCTGAAAGGGGCAAGGAGCAAGGGGCATGGGGCCGTGGCCCCAAAAAAACAGTTGCGGCTGCAGAGATCAAAGTAATTAATTATAATAATTAAAAACTTTTGAAAAGCCGTGCGCCAAGTCGACATCCAGCCAAGTTGAGAAAAGTTTGTCTGTCAGCATTGGCAAGGTGGAAAGCGCGGCGAAGGCGGCAAATTGTGTTGAGGTTGTGCGCTCGTTTGAGCTTATTATACCCTCGATAATTGCTACAACGGGTATACACAATACACACACATGAGCTAAAATAAATTCGAAAGAAACTACTTACTTCGCAAGCCATATTTACCATATTTAGATTTAGAAAAGTATTTGTATCTAAAATAAGAATTATTCTGGAACTACGAAAAAATACTTACCCTTAAAAAAATACTTTCTTATCTCAAATTTATTAAAATTAGTAACGCTTGCACTTAATCCAAAATATTAAAGATATTCCAAACTATTTACCAGACTTCGATTTCGAAAAGTATTTGTATCTAAAATAAAAATTCATCTGTGATTGCGAAATAATACTTACCTATCAAAAATACTTTTTTAACTTAAGAAATTTCAACTTATTAAAATTAGAAATGAATTCGCTTAATGTATAAAAATAAATCTATAATAATACTTTTACTCTACTCTTTCCAAAAGATATAAAATTCGTTCTTGGAATTCTCATAACATAAACAAAATTTCTTTTTTATACAGAAATTAAGACCTGTTTCGAAAATGTTTTGTTAATATGGCTAGAATAAACTTTTAAATATCGATTGAGTCAGTTTTAAAAGTAATTAGGGTATTTATATAGTCGCTGAATTGATGTGTGGCAATTTTGTATTTGATGCGACTTTTGGAGGCAGTCAACATTTAAGCCGGTGCCAAAGTGCGTCTACCTGTTGAGATTTGGGCAATTCCCCGAGCAAATAACATATTCATATCTTGTCTTGTTGGCGGCTGCATCTTTTGATTTACATGCCTATGCCACCTACATACCCACTACACCCCCTTCTACCCATACTGGCATCATAGTTTGGCAGTTGTCAACGTGTTGTTTTAATCAGCGTTAACAGCCTGCGTTGGTTAGTTTCTTTTGGCATTTGGCATTAGTGCTGCATCGTTGAGTAGATTTGCTGAAAGCACTTACCAACACTGGCACCGTGCACATGCTCGCATGCCACGCCCACTTGTCATTGTCTGTGCCCAGTGGAGCAGGATGTGCACTTTTTGCGAGATTAAACCGCCAGGATGCAATCATCTAAAGTGTCTAAGGACTTAACCAAGCGGAGAGAATCGGTAGGCGTTCAAGTATTCCACGCCCACTTGCAACCAATCGAATGAATGTCCTTGCACAATAAAAAACAAATAAAACCACACACACATGTGTGTGTATGTTTGTTTGTTGGTTTGTGAAGTTTACTTCTTATTTCACATCAATAGGCTTTCGGCCATTAATCTAAAAGCCAGTTAATTACGTGGATAGGTGAAGCTGGTCTTATCAGTTTTCCACTTGCCATCTTTGTCAGTGGAGCTGATCACCTCATGGTGCTGTTGCTGGCCCTGGTTGTCCTTGAAGTGGGAGAAGGTGTGAATAATTCCCTGGGGAGCTGTAGACGAATGTCCAAAGCTGGAAGGCTGTGCAAAGCCCGAAGCAGAATCATCACCAAAACGTTGTTCAAATGTGGGCCTAAAAAGGATTAATGATGAAAAATTTGGCTTATGCATTTTCAGTTTTTGTATATTTTTTTTTTTGGTACTCACTGTACAACCTGTTGGATAGTTCCGCCGCTGTAGCTGGACCCATCAGGATTCTGCACATGATGCGTCGAACTGGTTACAACTTGTCCATTGCCCGACGAGGACGACGATGATGACGAGGATGAGGATGACGATGAGCTGCCGAAAGTCTGACGACGCAGACGTCTCAGCAAATGGGCATTCACAGGATGCACATTCGATTGATGACCCTCAGAGTCCAAGGTGAAGAAAGCCCTTGGCAGGAATTGGCCAGCATCTGTAAAAAGAAAAACATGTTAATAAAAGTTCAAGTTAATTGTTGCTGTTTATATATATATATATATATATATATGTACAAATTTATTTATAAATATATATGAGTAATTCTTATTATATTTCTAAGCTCTTAGCAATGTTAAATAAACAAGTATTTATATCTTCCAGCTCAACTTCATCTTTCTGTTTTAAAGGCTATTTTTTAGCAAAAAATAAACATTTTTTTTATGATTAATATTTTATGTGTTGATTGTTATTTAATTATTATTATAAGATTCGCTTTGCTTAGTCTTTTGTTAGATAAATACACAAATGTGGTTTGGACACAAGTCACAAATAATCATTGGTTATTTTTAGAAAATATAAATGAGGAAGAACAAAATAATTTTAGATATATTCTTAAGTATTTATATATTATTGACGGTACTTTCAGTCTTTAAACTTCTGATATCTCTCGTATAACGATTTGTGCAAAGAACATTAGCAATTTATTTTTATTTTTATTTAATTTTCTTGTTTTTAAATGAAAAACTCGTTTTGAGCTTAGAAACGCAGACACAATAAAGTCTTTTAGAAAAAATTATGCAAATTTGATTCTATTACTTTACACTTTTTTTTTGGCAACGTAAATCTTTATAAATATAGATTTTGTTGTCTGCGTAGCTTATAATTTTTTTAATCCCATACACACACACACACACATTAGCATACACGTCTTATAAGACTTTAATAATGAATAAAATAAAGATGAAGATGATAATAGCAATCGCTGAGTTTGTTTTCTAATAACTAAAACTCGTTACTAACAGGCGATGATGTAATTCAATCGTCAACTTTACTAAATTGTTTGCTAAAGTTTTTTAGTGATGACGCATGATGAATCCACAAGATTATTCACATGATGATGATTATTTTATCGCACTGATCGTACTCACCGGAAGCGGCATAGACGACAGCGAAAAGACTCAAAGCGATAATTGCGTACTTCATGTTGGTATATTTATATTTAGCTATAAAAAACACACAGATCTAAAGGCGTATTCACAGAGCACAGATTAATTAGTCAGTCAGGCGCGACTGATCAGCGAAGAGGCACGAAACGAAAGACTTAGGCGACGAACGCAACACTTTTAAGATCCAAAAACGACTAAACTTATGCCGTTGATGTTGCCGGCTTTTATATGGAAATTTGTTTAGCGCTTCGACGTCAGCGCAAATAACAAGAAGAGGAAGATGAATAAGCTGCTCACAGAGCACTCGACCCAAGCCTCAGCCCAAGCTGGCCAACAGCCGAGCCCAAGCCGTGACGCCAAAGCATAAAATAAAGTATGAAAAATCTTGAAGAACAAAAAATCTTGGAGAGCCAGCGGCAAAAACTTGAGTTACATTTGGCAATTGTGATGATTCAACGTGATTTTTTAGTATATTTTCTTTTTGTTCCAGACTCCTCGCGTAAACATTTTAAGAATAACTTAACAAAATTAACAAAAAAATCCCCATTTTGGAAATATAACTAGCAAAACAAGCTAATCAATACTAGACATCTGTTAATTTGGATTATTGGCAGATTTTTGTTAAACTTGATTTTGTATGTTTTTCGTTTTAACTTCATATTTTGTTTTTATCATTTTTTGTTTGTTTGTTTTATTATTCAGTGAATTTGCTCAGGGCTGCATGCGTCTCCCGTTCAGTTGAAAGTTTCTTTTTAGCCGACTCTTTGGGCCAAGTGTAGCTCTTGAGTATTGAGTATTTTTATTTATTTTCGCTGACCTTATTTGCGGTTTTTTGATTTTAGCTTCTTATTTTGCTGTTTCGGGCAATAACCTCGTTCTTTGTCTTGCAAAGAGAACAAAATGATTGAATTCAAAAAGCAAATGTACTTACAGCTTTACAAATTATATTCAAAACTTTAAAGTGAAATTTCTAGCTTGGAGATGAGTCGCACGAATAGTTAACGCATTTATAATTATAATTAAAAAATGCTCAAAACCGGACTGATTTGATAAGCAATTACCGCACAAATTAGTAAATCGATTTAAATGTTTGCGACACAAAATGTGAATTTATAATTCAATTAATATTTACCAGTTTCTTATACAACAGCAAATAATACAAAAACAGTAGGGTTTTCTCCTCGATAAAAACCAGGAACAAAACTAGTCGAAAAACGCATACCCTTTGTATTTGCTGTATTTTACGGCTTTAATTTGATCAGTTATACAAATTATCGAAGCTTCAGCATGCCCGATGAATTGAAATGAGTCTACGGTATAATAAAAACAGTAAGTTGCTCAACATGTCAATAAAAAAAATCGCAAACCAGTAAACAAATTCAAATCAAAAAATCAAAAATATTCAACAGACTTAAAGCATTTAAAATTAAGCCTTTTTATTTCTGACAACCTTTGAACTAGTTTAATCTACATGTCTTTCTCTATTCCTTTCACCTCTCTTTGTCCACAAACCAAAATTAGTCTAATAATGACTTTCTCTGGTTATTTTTTATTAATGATGGGGTTGATCCCCTCGCTTACTCTGAAAGCATAGATATAAGAATGGTTCCTAAAGAATGTAGTAACTGGAGGTCAAATCGGGTCAATCTGCTTATTTTTAATAAATTTAGAGCTCTGAAAGTTTATTTTAAATTTATTATTTACATATGATAATTAATTGCTAGAAAAAATCTGCTAAGATTGGTAGAATTATTATTTAAATTAATTATATACATATGAAAATCAATTGTTAGAAAAGATCTCCAAAGATTTGTAGAATTATTTCTACCCACCAACATCTCATCAACACTTCCTAGTTACAACAAGCCTAATTCTATAAACTAATCACAATATTGAAGAAGGATTAGGAAACTAATAGAAATTTATGCAGAACTGTTTTTGAATTTTGAGCACGTTTATGGCTAAAGATTAAATAAAAACGCCTCTGCAAATGGTGACTGGGCTCATTCTATGCTCATTCGTAAAAATAATCCCCTGTTTTTTTAGAGAAAAAATTGAGAGAATGGTGTGCTAAACAAAACAAAAAAAAAAGCGATTTATTATTTTCAGTTGAGAACTGTCGGGACATTAATCATTTGTGTCCGAGATGTGGACACTGGCGAAAATTTCGACAACAACAAATTTTTTGGGCTTGCGAAAACTTTTCGCCCTCGGATGTGTTGCAACGTGTTGAAATTACAAAAATTGTCTACAAATGTGTTAAAAACTGAAACGGGACCAGCCATAATAAAAAAAATAAAAATAATACAACAGAAATAAAACAGAAACGAAAATAAAATATTTCATTCACACAGAGAGAGACAAACGGCATAAATTTCCTTTGAGAATAGATTCGTTAGACTCTACAAAAAATGACCTCAACTTGGCTGATGAGAGGGTGTCTCCTGTTGTTGTTGTTGCTGTGTGTTTGCTGTCTTTTTCGGGGGCACTTGCGGCTCAAGGTGATTATGTTTGACAGGCGACCTGGGACAAATGCCTGGACATCTACGGGACATGGGTACTAAGTGCTAAACTCGAATTCGACGTGCCGAAATTGGCCTCAGTATTTGTGATTTATTGGCTTGCGTCTCCCATTTTAAGCAACACAGCCTCCCCCTCCCTCCACCCCCACACATTCCCTCAACTTTGCATTGCGTTTTTAATTGTATATACTACAGATATTTTTTAAAGTGTCCTAAAACTCTACCCACAAATTAACACATTTTCATTTTGTCAGATTTTCAGTTATTAACTTTTTACTTTTCATAATTTAAGCAAACAATTCGCCTGAGAATTATTGGACATATTTTTCTTATTTCCATATATCCAATTTTGAGTAATTAAAACAGCTGAATCTTCAGCTATAAATATATACAAAATATATTTGAATTTTCCAACGAAATTATTATTAGAATTATTATAATTTATAGATTAGCTGGGTCAGCATTGGTCAGCAATATGAGTCTATAATTAAACAATAATAATTCATTTTTATATCAAGAAAAAAACTGTAAATTTTAAAACTAATTCAAACAAAAAAGTACAAATTGATTTTCAATGTTTTGCTTATAAAAGAACAGACAAATTTGTTATACAAATTCTGATTGGCAGCTTTTAAATTGTCTGGCTTTATTTCCATTTCGAAATTGGGGTGGTAAAAAGTCAAAAACCGTCATCAAATTTGGCCCACTGTCGAAAATGGCTAAAATTGTTTACCGCTGGTTTTTGGGCTTGTTGACTGTTTTCCGGCATAGTTTGTCCGGCGAATCGTCACGCACTTTGCTGATTTCTCCGGTGATTTTTGCAATCAGAAAATGTGCACAAAATAATGCATGGCAGCTGCTGGGACATGATTAGTTTCTGCCCGGCACAATATGAATAGCAAGTGCCAAGGACCAACACACATCTCGCCGAGACCAATCCGTTTGTCAGCCTCGCATGGCAACAATGGCTGACAGTCCAAAGGAATGCCAAGAAATCAAGGAATTCACCAAATTAAAGTGTAATGAATGCAGCACAATTCCGTAGACTACGTGATGGTCAAACATGGATTACAGTGAGGTAAGTGAAATACGCCAAGTGCATAAGAATAAGTCCGACAAGATGATAAAAAAAAAAGAGGAGTAAGAGCTCAGCTGTCTAGTGAGCCAGAATACACTTACAAAAATGGGTAACCTAAAAAAAAAGAAAAAAGGCTGAACAAAACATGAAAAATAACGTTGAAGAACCTCAAAAACATATATATTTAAAGTAAATTTCATTGGAATAAATAAATCATGGTTCTTCCGAGCTAAACAAAATATTTAATAATATATAAAAAAAACATTATTTATAAAACAAAAATTCTAGATAATTGTTTTTGCAGAGTGCATAAGGATATCTTATGGTAAACTTTGCTTGGTTATATCTGAGTTTCTGCACAGATTACTGATTCAGTTACAGATAGAAAGCATATGTTTTTATCAATGGAGAACTTTTATTATTTTATCAGCGAGGCCGAATACACTTAAAAAATGACTAACCAATAATTAAACATGTAAAAGAGGGCTGAATAAAACATAAAAACTGACTATTTAGAACCTTTAAAATATATATATGTAAGATAAATTGCATTGGAATAATGAAATCATAGTTCTACTGTCCTTTTAAAAACATTTAAAAATATACAAAATACTATAACATATATGTTTTTTAAATTTTTGCAGAGTGTATAAGAATATTTTATAGTAAATTGTGCTTGAATATGTCTGAGATTCTGCAAAGATTACTCATTTTTAGAACCTCTAAAAAATATATATTTTAAACAAATTTCATTGGAAAAAAGAAATCAACATTCTGCTGCGCTTTTCAAAATATTAAAAAATAGACAAAATATTTCGTCTATTTTCTAGATATCTTATAGTAAATTGTGCTTGGATATATCTGAGTTTTTGCACAGATTACTGATTCAGTTACAGATAAAAAGCATATGTTTTTATCAATGGAGAACTATTATTATTTTATCAGCGATTGCATAATTCTGTTTCTGTGTTTTTCCATGGGAAACGCAAATAGTCGTAATGCCATTTTGGCAAACTGGGCACACGCCCAGACAGATGATTGCATCCGCCCAGGAAGCTGTTACGGTGCATACATCCTTCCATTCTTTCTTCCTTCCGGTCGGTGTATCATCCGCAATTTTCACGCCCACTTTGTTGTTTGATGATGACAAATGTTGTTGCGTGTTTGCCGATTTGCGACGTTTATCAGATTGAGACTTGCCTCGCGTCTTCTTGCACCATTCGCATTTCGCTTCATGCAGCATAATTATGTTTATTCTCCGATATACAGCTCCCGGCCTCATTTAGGTCACGTGGCGCCGGAAGACAGCAGACGGGGTAGACGGGGGTGGGTCATTGCGGAACTAGCGGCACGTGCTAATCGGCGGTTGCATGTTCCATGTTGCGAGCAACCCCCTCCGGATACGGATACAAGCCCGATACAAGGCTGATAATTGAAATCGCTAAGCCCAACAACGAATCCGAATGGCTTCATTTAAGTGGTGGCCAGCAGACATCTAACTGTCCCATCCTCCGCCAAAGCCATATAATGAGTTATATACTCGGTCTCCAGCTAAATATTAAAATGTTGGCCACTTAGCTGATTGTCTTTGCCCACTTTTCATGTGTTAATTGATGCACTTGAAATTAGAGTTAAGGCAAAAATAATTTTTTGAGATGAAAAACATTGTTTTGGGTTGCTCTATTGTTTTCAAGATGAGCATCTTTATATGACACTAAATAAATTGGGGGTTCTAAAAGATTCATTGTGCCCACTTCTGAACTTATAGCTCCTCCATCAATGCCAGAATCTTTGATGGGTTGAAGTCTTCTATGCCATTGACACTCATAGTATGCATCCCTAGGATGCTGCATCTTTTCCTGTATAAGGCGACACATTCTTTTAGGATGTGTGTTGAGGACTCCTCCTCACCTTTACAAAACCTACACTGATTGTACTATAAATACCCAGTTTGGATAGGTGGCTTCTTAGTCTAAAATGTCCTGTTAGTAGACCGACAAGACTGTTCCTATCCATGGATATTACTTGCTTAAATCGTTTATGTTTATAGCCCCGCCCAAAAGACATTTGGCCAGTCGGAATCCTGGTGTCTCTTCCCAGCTTCTTGGTCTCCTTTGTCTTTCTTCGTTCCTGAGTTGCAGCCGTATTTGTTGCCTTCATATGCCACAAAACGGTTCTAGCCCTGTTTTGGGGCCTCTCTGCACCCATTCTAGCCTGCTCATTTGCCGTTTCGTTCCCTGTTATATGGCACTATAACTATAATATCTATATTCTATATCGTCTTATGAACCAATCATAGTTTGTAGAAATTTATCGAAAATAGTTTTTATGTTTTTCTCATGCTAATTAAAACACAAAATTAGTGGGTTTTTTTTTTTTAAATTTATAGAATTTTTTTAGGTGCCGCAAAGTTGACTCCAGTCTGCAAAGCGAGACGAATCCAGATTCTGTATTACTAAAACTTCGACTCTTTAAACTCAACTTTAGAGTTCAAATTTTATTTACAGGTTCTTTTAATCTCCATCAATTGCAGATAATACTGCATTCAAGCATTTTTTTAATAGAACTTTGAATAAAATTAATACTAATTTTGGTAAAAAAAAAACACTCTTAAGTTGACTTTAAAAACGTTTTTTCTTGAATTTCAGCTTATTAAAGAAGATGAATGCCATATTTAAACACATATACTCATAATCACACCCACTCACACACACACACACACACACACACACTCACATGTGCTTTTGTTCTGTCGCCCTGTGGACTCATAAATTATAAATGAAAACCTCACACAGTCCCCCACCCCGCTCCCTCAATCCAACTGCTACGCAGTTTTCCACAAAAACTTCGCAGCCAAGAAGTGTGCTAAATATTTTAATACACGAAAACATAAACCTGAGTATTTATAAATTAACTTTGCCATACACACACACACACACATCGCACACACAACGCACACACATGGCACACACATCGCACACACAAAATGGCTGACCCAAGGACCACAAAAGGACATGTGCTGCGAGTGAGCCTCATCAGGCATTCGCACTAATGTGCCTGACTTAATAATAATCAAATTTATATGCATGGTTATGTGCTTTAAGTGATCCGTGTTGCCAACAACAACAACAACAAACACTAACAAACAAAAGGACGCAGCAGGACGACTCCAAAACTGAGACTCTGGCTGAGACGGAGACGAAGAATGAGGTTTATTTCTGCAAAATGTAAAGTGTCAATATATTCCACATAGATGCCAGCTCAAATGAGTACGCAGAAAATGCATGCCACGCCCACACAAAAGTGCCGTTAGGTTGTTTTTGTTTGTGTCCAGCACTAAATGGCCAAAAGGTTGCTCTCCTGGGAGTCGCCCAACAATATATCCGACTGCACTCCTCTGGTCCAGTGCAGTCAGTGTGCACATGATGAGTCTTCGAAATGTTCACAAAAATTAATTATGAATACCGTAAGGATATAAACAGTGCTATAGAAAACACACATACACACACACACACACACACACACAAAACACACTGTGTGTTTATTTAGACAAACATATTTTTTATTTAATTATTTTTGGCCATATTTTTGCTGCGAACTCCTTTTGGCTGTGTCGAAAGTTTGCCAGCCAAAGACAATAAACACAAATTACAGTTACAAATAACGCATATGACCACATTTTTTGGCCAGTGCGAGTAAGAGAGAGAGAGAGAGAGAGAGAGAGAGGGCGCAATAGAGTGAGAGAGATACAGTTTTGTACAGCAGGGCGCATTAACCCCTTTTAAAGGTATTTCTTCTGTAGTTTATGGGGTGGGTTGTTGATATGGCACAAGGACTCGCTTCTGGTAATCTATTGCCGCGCCACTCGACACGTGATAAAAAAAAAACGAGTAAGAGTGCACTAGTCGAGAGAGCTCGACTGGGAGATACTCAGTTTTTAACTATTGCTGTTAATAATCAATTTCATAAATATGAATAGATTTTTATTATTGTTTTCTTTATCGATGCTGATGATATTTTTAAAGCTAGTGCCAATTGAAATTATATATTCTATAAATTGCTCCATTGTTTGTCTATCGTTAATCGATTGGATTTATATGTATTTATAGAAACGAATGAAATGATCGATGTGAACGAAAACCTATATTCCAATGATGAAAATTGTAACTCTTTTGGTCTCTGAGAAGACATATTTAACTGAATTCGAATTTCTGCTTATTGCCCATTTCTACCACTACTCAAGTTGATTCCACCCTGTCTGGCATTTTTCAATAGGGTATACAAAAAAAAGAAAATTGAAATAAATTACCAAAACTAAAGGCACAACAACTGTTCGCATAATGAAGTCAAATTATGTTTATGCGGCACAAACGAGAAGGGCGTTGGATGGATGGGTGTGCCACAGCGAAGGACGCAGGACACAAAACGAAAGAAATTATGCAAATCGCGACGAGCAACAACAACATCAACAACAAGAATTGAGCCTCGATTTCGGTGAGGTGCCACCGATAATGTTGTTGCATCACACCCCCAACTGTGCAACAGGCCATAAATAGTGTTGATTAGCGTCAACATGCATTTGCCCCGAAAAAGTGACACAATTCACTTGAGACGTGAGAGAGACGCGGAGTGGGCGTGGGGTAGGAGTAGGGGCAGGGGTAGGGGCATGGTCTATTGACAACATCGTCCAGTTTGCGTTTTGGCGAGCGATGTTATCATTTAATTCATTGAAATTAACACGAACATTGTTAACTGTAAATGAGCTAATTAATCTAGTAAATGTGTCGCGCGAGTCGAGTTGTCTCCCCAGTTACAGTTACAGTTTTCATGTAACCCCACCCACCGCCTGCACAACCTAGAGTCATCCGCTTGCCTCACGCCACGTTGCATGATGCGAGGGCACTTCGCGTTTTTGTGGTTCTCCAGAGGATCCCCAACACGCATGTTTACAACTGTTTCACTCCCTCTCTCTCTCTCTGGTCTCCTCCAATTGCCCCCACCCCGTTTTATACTGCAGCTGGGAGGCACTCCCAGCGGACACCCTCTAAAACCCAAATGAGATGCACACACATCGTAAACTTACCCCGAATGTGCTCTAAATAAATTACTAATCATTTTAAGCACACAATTTTAAATTTTCAAAGGGAAAACAGTGTTATAACTCAGAGACTAGTTGTGGATCGAGAATACATATGTAAACATCATATATATATATATTTATATATATATATATATATATTTATATATATATATATATGTCTTCTTCAATAAATTACCAATCTAATTTTAATTTTTTTATATTTATGTATATCCTGAATATAATCAAAAATAATTATTTCCACTACTCAAAATAAACATATTAAAAAATCTAAAATCATTGCTTAAATTTTATTATAATGAGTGAGTTCGTTAAATATGTAAGTAAGAAAATCCCTTATTTGCTATAAGTCTAAATATGGTAAACTAAAAATAATATGTATTAGTTTTAAGTTATAAAAGCTCTAAATAAAAATTACTAATAATTTTAAGCAAGAAAAAAATAAATTTTCAAAAGTGTCAAAGGAACAGAACAACTTTGAGACTAGTTCTGGATCGAGAATATATATGTATATATTTTTAATATATATGGAGATTATGACTCACAAAAGTCTTCTTCAACAAATTCCCGATTTATTTTTATTTATTATCAAATTATTTATGTATATCCTAAACATAATCCAAAATAATTATTTCTGCTACTAAAATTAAATATATTAAATAAAAATTTGTTGTTTAATTAAAGAACTTAAGTTTTATTTGAATGATTGAGTGCTTAAAATAAGTAAGTAAAAAAATAGTCTAAATTTGGTAAACAAAAAATAATATGCAATTTTTTTTTAAGCTGTAAAAGCTTTCAGCCATAAAAGCAAAGTTGTTAAAAAAACAAATCCTGCATGGCGATATTGGATATGCGATTTAGTTATGCGAATAATTATAAATGCCTGTTATATTTTACTTATGGCTAACTGAAATCTATTGGCCGGGCCAAAATGCGCATGCCAAACTGTTTGCCACTTTTGGCCAACTGTTTGCTGTTTTGCCACTAATGAACTTTGTACCCCCGTCAAAATGTAAACCATTTTCAATAACGCATTTTTCATGAGATTTTTCAATTGATTTGGTTGCAGTTGCAGTTGCAACTTATTTGGCATCCGTCGTATTTATGGCATGTGGCTTCAAAGTTGTTTTCCCTTCTTTCGACTTTTTATCAGCAACGCCAGATCGCTGCGATCGACCAACTGGTAAATATTTATGAATAGCGCATATTTCGTTGCTGTTTTTTTTTTTTAATTTTTATTTTGTTATTTTTATTATTTGCTTTTGCGTCAGGTTTGTCGAAAAACAGGTTTTCCTCTGCCACTGCCACTGCTGCTGCTGCTGCCACTTCTTCGGTTTGATAAGCTTTTGCAGCCCCGGTGAGATGTGCGAAAAAAAAAAATAAAAAATCAGTTCAAACACCTTGAGAACAACTCAAGCATAAATCTGAGCATAGTAAAAATATATGTATAAAAAAAATATATACAGTCTTCCCTAAGTAAACGAAACATTTTTTTTTTTGGAATATATGTATTTTTGTTTGCTCAAACCTTTCCTTTCCCCTCGGCGACGTTTAGCAAGCGCTTTGTAAATATTTAAACTGTTCTCAATTGTTTTGCAAAATCGTTGCATTTGGTCAAACACGTGTTTGAGATAATTTAATTAAATTTTGCCTGGCTTTTGTGTTATGCTTTTGTGCCACGTGCCGCAAGCTGAACGGAGCTGCATAAAGCTGTAGCTGACCTAAACGTCCTGCGTGCCTCGTCCTTCGTACAACAACAAGTTGCACTCAAAACCCAAACTTGACTCAAGTGGCAAACACTTCGGCAGCCGTTTTGCAACGCTCGCGGGGCTGGGGTAATTTCTCAACTGTGGCAAGTGCAATTTGCCACACACACGCAGAGCCTAAGGGCGGCAGAGGGAGAGCACACCGATTTTGATATATGTATCAAAGTATCTTTAACTAAAATGTGCACAAAGAGAAATTATTGAAATTGGCTTAAATCAAGTGTAAAAATTGTCAAAGAAAATTAAAGAAGAAAAAGTAAAATTCTTATTTAGATTAGATTTTTATAAGCACGAAAAATTAGATATTTAAAACGTTTCAGGCATAAGTTGGGCGATTCTATTTATTTTAAGATATTTACTCTTATTATGAGTATGTTAGCTATAACATCAAAAAGCTTTATAATTCTCAAAGTAGGAAAAAATCCATTTTTACACTGATCGAATTGAATATTTGTAGCTTAATCTGAGAATTGTCTCCTGGCTGCTGTGGATTTTTTTGTTGATGCAGTTCTTTATTTATTATATTATATTATATATATTTATTATATTTATTAATAATTTATTTATTAACATATATTTATATCTGTTGTAACGCCCATTTCGCTGAGTGTATGCGCAACTTTCAATTGCTGCTATCGCATTACTATCGATGCCTCATCGAAACTTTGGTGGTCTTCGCCTCGTCTTTGTTTGGCTGACAGACAAAGCAACTGTCAAATGTTGTCATTTCCAAACATATATTTTTTTATTGTTTAACAATAAGAAGCGAAGGCATCTGGCTTCAAATCCGCAGAGAGTACAAATCCACAAAAACACACACACACAGAGAGAGAGAGAAAGATTGTGTTTAAACAAATTCCATGAATAGATGATGATGATGACTTGGAAGAACTTTGCAATGCTCAACTGAACCTCCAATAAATATTCGACTACGACTCGAGAAATTGTGGAATCTTAAAAATGATTTATGTTTGACGACTGCTGTTTTCTTCTTCTTCTTCTTCCCTTCACATTACTCACAGCTAATTTGCATATTGGTCTGCCCTGCCAGGATCCCCCATAGAACTCAAAGGACACTTGAGAAAAATGCATAAAAGGAAACTAATTAAAATGTTCGCGCCTCAAATTTCCACATTTTCCATTTCCCCGCCTGGCATATTTATTGCCTTCTCGGCGAGTGTCTTGCATATGGCATAAGTCAAAAAAGTATTCCTTTCCCTTGGTTCCCTTTTCCCTTCGCTTTTCTGGCTGACAAATGGGGCATTTACATGTGAGTCGCCTTTGTGCATCTAATTTATTCATGGCTACGTTTTAGCTGAAAATGGCGTCTGGCCAAATCATGTGGAACCTCATCAAATTTACAAAATGAAATAAATTAAATAAATTAAATCACTGCGCTTCATTTGCAATAATAGTTTTTGTATTTTGTATAATAAATAAATAAATATTCATTTTGTATTTGTCTTGCAGAAATATAAATTGAATGATTGAATTAAGGTAATATTTAATTGGTGCTAAAATTCTTTAAAAACTTCTTTGCAAAAGCAATGCAAAACTTATTTAAAATTAAACATATTTAATAATTTCTTAAGCAATATTAAATTAAATTAAAGTACTTTTATCGTGGGCGTTCTAAAAATTATATTCAGTTCGAATTTAAATTGCCAACTTCTGAATATTAAAAAAAAAATTTAATTTAATATTCTTAGCGCTGCAAAAACTTAGTTTTATGTGTATATAATAAATCTTTTAAAATATATTTTATGGGTTTCAAAAATGATTTTTCAGCCTATTGCATTTTATTTGTAGAATTTATGCATTTTTGAATTGATAGAAACCACAAACTAATCCTTGAAGTGTCGTCTCTGTCCAGTCTGTCACTTGAGCACTTCTCATGCCATCTCTTTCCCCCTCTCTCTCTCTCACTTTCTCCCTCTCTCTCTGCTGTTGTTGTCCTTGTCTGTTTGTTTTGGTTAAATGTCAATCCGCAGCATTTGTAATAATAAGTTGCCGCTTTTCGGTTGTTCAACAAAACAATTCTGCTAATCTCTTAAGTCGCAGGCACTGTTTGAGTTACAGTCACTGCAAGCATTTAATTGCCCGAGAGAGAGAGAGAGAGGGAGAGAGAGAGAGAGGGAGGGATGCCTTGAATTAAGTTGTGCGTCAAATTATTTAGCTGCTGCCATCAAATGTAATCCAATTGAAAACAATTCAAATTTGCTGCTGTTTTCCAATGAATATTCGAAACAACATTGTGAATTGGAAAGGGGGGGGTTGTGCGGGATGTGGGTAGGCAAGGACTGACAGCTGCTGGGCATAGGTACAAAATTTGGTCCCACAGAGTGAGCGAGTTCCGTGGAGAATACGGCGTGATAAAAGGGGTTAATCGAACGAGCGTCCGCTGCAGGTTGGCAGTTGGGGGAGGCACGTAGGAGAGGCAGTTGGGCGCTGGGAGTTGGACCCACAACTGGGATAACAATACGCTCGGGAGCATCCAAGTCGCCGTTGAGTTCACGGCACAGATTTTGGCGTTCTGTGGCGTTAATGAGTGCCGCATACTTTTCCATTTTTGGGTATTTGGTTTTTGGTTTTTCGATAGCCGGTAAATTCAAATTATTCTTGGGGTCGAATTTGACTTTGCCAGCCAAGCAGCCAATTGGCTAATTAGCGATGTCTGGGGACATCTTTTGTTGCCCTTTTAAATTTTGTATTTGTACTTTGAAGCGACTTATTGACACGCGTGTTCCCAATTCTACTGGGAGCCATTTCAACTGTCACTGGATTTTTGGAAAATTTGTAAATACCACTCAAAAAATAAACATGTCTTATACAGAAATATAGATCAATTTGATTTTTAATATTATTGTTTAAGTGTGAAGTATTTTAAATAAATGAGACGCACAAAAGTCAAGCTGAGTTCTTATATGGAAAACTTTATTGTTTACCAATTTATTCAGTTGTAATTCATTAGTTATATGTTTAATTATACTACTAATATTTCCAATAAAAAAATCCATTAATATCGGATTACTATATCATATAGCATTTATATCAAAAATCGATTGCTTTATATTAACTTAAATTTAGTTGGCTGCATTTTTTGTATTCTTTTTGCTACACTTGCAGCTATATTTTAGTATTGACTGTTCCTCTATATGTGTGTTTGTATGTGTGTGTGTGTATGTGTGTGTGTGTATTTGCTTGCAAGCATGCGAAAAACTAATGAGATTAAAACACCCCTCAAATTAATTCACAGAAGCGCAAACAAACTGTTTGACTTGCAACCCGTTCTCCCTCTCACTCTCTCTCTCCCTCCCTCTCTCTCTTTCTTTCACTGACCTGCAATCACTGTCTGGCTCTCTCGCTCCCTCTTGCGGACATAGTGAGAAACCGCAAATGCGGAAAATGCAAATTGTTTGCCTGCTCAACTGACTTTTTGACTGACTGACTGACTTCCCGTTGTTTTTCCTGATGAGCCGTGAAAATTTGTGGGCGGTTTCGCTGATGTTTGGTAATTTTCAACATGACACGGCCCGTTGCTAATCCGGGGGTAAGTTGAGGACGCGTTGCACGATGATTTTGAGTAGGTACTCGAAATTTGTTTGACAACTTGTTTATGGAATTGGGGGAAATCCAAAACAAAATATTTCAGTCTTTGTCTCACTTTTGTGGCTAAAACAAAGAATTAAGCAAGAAATTTGTATATTTTAATGGTAAATGTTAAATATAAAAGATAAAAAAAAAATAATCATTCTCATCTAAATTACAAAATAAATATAAATATTTAAATAAACTTTTAAAACCATTTAAATAATGTGTAAACTCTAAATAAAAAAGAAAACTAAAAAAAAGACTGCAATAAAGAGGCATAAATAATAAAACAGCACAAATGATAAATATTCCTATATTTTAAGAATTTTTATATAAAGCTGGAAATAATAGCCAACATTTTAATATTTAAATTTGATGCGCACAAAAAACATCTTTGTAGCGTTTCATTTTTCCATTCGTTTCGCTGTTGCACTGCTCGTTGACACTGCTTTGCCGACACACTGTGCTAAGAGCAACAAACCGCTTGCTCTCTCGCGAGCAATGTGTTATGCGCTCTTTGGCCGACGGGATTAAGTCCCATTGAAATGGCATTGGCCAATCAGCGACGCGCACACAATGACATTTTGTTCCGATTCCCAAATGGTTTTCCATTCGCTTTTTGGGATGGGGCGTTGACACTTTTTGGCTGCTGCTGTTGCTGGCGTTGCTGCTGTTGCCGCTGCTGCTCTCATTGCCACGCTGGGAACCGAAAAATTGTTGGCAGTCGCTGCCAGGGAATAGGCCATAGATAAGCCCGACCTGGACTTGGCACTAGGCAACAATGGCTCTATGTGGCACCCACTTGGAGGCACCTCCAATTGCCACTGTGCCAATTCACAGCGTTCCCGCAACTGTCTCTCTCTCTCTCTCGCTTGCTTTGCGTTGCTGCTGCTGCTACTACTACTGCTGCTGCTGCTGTTATTGCTGTGTCTCGCTCTGTTCTTGTCTTTCTCTCTCTCTCTCTCTTGCGCTCGCGCCCTCGTTTGGTGGATGCTCTGCTGACAGTTCGGTTCCCTTGTGCGCACATACAAAAACAACAACAACAAAAGGATCAAGAAAAAACCACCACTCCCAGCGATAGGTTAGCATTTCCATTCGTTGTTCTTAGCCAGTTATGTCTTATTGTGCACCCTCATACTACTCACACACACACACACACAAATACACACATGTTCACACGCATATTCAAACACACTTCTGCGCTGCTTTTGTCGCCTGTTTCGATTCCAACTCTCGTTGGTCGTTTGTCGGCGCTGCCGGCGTCGCTGTTTTGCGCTGCACTCGCTGCGGCTGCTGCGCAGTTGCCTTTTCGCAGTTTGCAGCAGCATCGGACGGCAGCGTAGTCGGATTCAGTTGGGGTTTAACAGCCACTCGGGACGGTAGCGCGCGACGCTTCAACTTGTGTGTCTTGCGACAGACCAATTTTTGCACGAAAATCCCAAATTCTCTGCGGTGCATTGGCACTTTACACCAGAGGCCTACACACACACATTGCATACACCCACACACACACCACACACTTACATGCATACGCATACATATATATTAAATACAAAAATCAAAAAGCGGGTCGAAACACACACAAAACCCCCAATTACAATTCAGTGTCGATTTGTGCGTTACCATTAAAATTAAAGGGCTAAACTTTAGTGGCAGCTCTAACTGTAACTGTAAACGTGCTCGTTCTCTCTCGCTCTCTCTTTCTCTCGCGCACTCTGTCTATTTCTTGCTCTCCAGAGAGATCGCGATAGTGACCCAGACATATATAAAAAAAAACCGCACACAACAACAACAACAACAACAGCAAATAAATAGTTGAGTGTGGCAACAATAAAAGTATTCACAACGGCTGCCACAATTGGAACAACGCCCGCGGCAAGTAACTATACGAAAGTGAGTGAATATCCGTACGCTGATCTCCACCAGCATCATCACTTCGCTAGCACAGCGCCCCTGACCAGCACCGAAAGCTTCAAGCTGCGCTCCGAGGAGCCGGTGCCGGGCTTCAGCTCGGCCTCGCCGTGGCCAACGCTCGAGCTGGGCATGGAGTGGGGCAGGAAACTGTATCCCACTGCGGGACCCCGATCGGCGGGCGGATTAATGTTCACATTGCCACCCACGGCGGCGGACATGAATCAGCCGCGTGGACCAATGACAGCCATGAAGGATGAACCACTCAGCGGACGCTGGGCAATGCAGCCAGTTGTCGATCAGACCAAGTAAGTGAGAAGTGTCCACTAGGACAAGTCTATAATCCTTATATAATTTTAATCCTTATCTAAGTTCATAAAAATTAAATGAATCCGAGGAGCCAAATTTCTACTCAAAGGATTGTCTCTAATCTGTCCCAGATTTCTCGAAATGTTTTCCTTTGTTTTATATGAACTTCATATGGTGAACAACTTTTTAAATTTATCCACATTTTATAAAAGGAATTTGTATTAATCAGAGTTAAATAATTCATTATTTAAATATACTTTGGTTGAAGTTAATTCACAAATAATATGTCGATTTAATTAGAAATGGATAAAGGCTTTTTTAAAGTCAAATTTTTCAATATTTTCTTCATTTTGAAAAGGAATTCGATATCGCATTGGGTATATCCTAAGTAGCTGTTTTCTAGTTTAGAGATATTATTTTTTTTATCGTATTTATGGAAATAAAATCAAACAATGATTTTTAGTGTTTTGCAGACGAGATTTATATAAATTGTAAGCAAGACAAATTATCATAATTGTGAAAAAAAAAGATTTTTACTCTTATTTATCATAAACTAGCATTTTGTTCAATTAATTTCATAATTGTTCTCTAGTTAATTAGGCAAGTTTGACTACCTTCTAGTCAAATACATTTTCAATTAATTAATCCTTAATTTAATTAAATAAATTTATAGATGATTAAATTTGAGCTACACATAATTTTCCACAATACGAATTCTGCAAAGTGAGTCAATCTGATTAAAGTGATTTATTCGACGAAAAAACAAACTTCAAATTCAAATTTATTGCTTGCGGAAGCTGCAGCAACATTTGCCCAAAAAATAAATGCCTTCAGCAACATTTTGCATGTTGCGGCAACAAGCCGAAAACTGAGAAAAAAGTCTCCACAAAAACAAAAAACGTTTGTTTACTTTTGCACAAAGCCGGCAGACGTCCAAGATAAAAATGCCCCCAGGGGGGGAAAGCATCAGTCAGTCAGTTTATTCATCAGTTAGTCATTCACTCAACTAAAAAGGGGGCTTTTTACGACACACAACAACAACAACAACAACAGCAACAACAGGAAAACATTCGCATTTCTCACTCAAAGTTCCACTCGGATTTGAGTTCATTTTTGGGGATGCCGCACGCACTTTCTGGGGTTGACTTCTGATGCGTTGGGATGTGCTCCCGGAGTGCGTGAGCTGCTCAAAGGGATGGTTTTATTTTCTTTATATGTTTTTTTGTTTTTTTTTGTATATTTCTTTTTTGGCTGTGGCGCCTCACTTTCGCTTTCACTGTTCGCCTTGGCGTTCATTTCAATTGAATTAGAAAGAAGAGCGCCCCCGGGCTATGGGGTTGCTAGAAAACTTGGCCCGAAAGCTTCTCTTTGTGTCCCGGCTGTGTGCCTGTGTGTCCTGTGTCCTCCTCTGTTCTGTTCAGCTCTGTTTTGTGCTGTTTTTGTGCTGTTTGTTTAGTTGCCTCTGAGATGTTTCTAGCGTGAGATGTTCGCGCCAAGAAGAAGTGCGCGTGTGGCCGAAATAGAAAATGCGTCTTCGAATCAAGCAACTACAACGAGTGTGAATGCGAGTGTGAATGCGAGTGTGAATGCGAGTGTGAGTGCGAAGATGACAGCGGGCTTTCATTCAGTGCATTTGGCGACGGCAAATCACCATCAGCAGCAACAGCAGCAACAGCAGCAACAACAACAACAACAACAGCAACAAGCAAACAATCAAGGACATAATCAAACAAACACTCATCATCATAATCATCATCAGCATTTGCAGCAGGAGGAAAATCTAAATCTCAATCGGGATCATAATCACAATCATAATACAAATAATAAAATAATGCGCTGTGATGTGAGGTAAAATCAAAAACATAATTGTGATATATATAATACATCTGGTATATATATATATATATATCTATATCCAGCTATGAAAGTACCAAAATAGCTTACAAATTATACGTTTCTTTTATTAGTTATCAAAGTGCAAAGTATTTGAATAGTTTTTAAAAATATTACTCTGTGTTTGTAATTAATAAACTAAACACAACTGCCAAAAAACTGAGGAATTTTTAAAAAATATAGCGTTTGAAATAAATAGGAAATTTTGCTTATTTTTGAAAATATTTGTATTCTGCTACTTATACAAGTATAATCAAAATGTACATTGCAAAATCTTATTTGTGAAAACAAAGCAACAAATTTCGAGTTGGAAAAGTTATTCAGCTAAAATTTCCAGCCAATTCTTAGCTCAGTCAAAGCCAAAAAAAATATCTTATTAAATCTACATTATTAAATTTATATTTCTAAATCAATATTATATTTTCAACGAATAATTTTATTCTATATAATTAAATATATATTTTTAAATCAATATTATATTTTCAACTAATAATTTTAAAAGTCTTGCATAAAAGCTATAATTTTATATCTGACAACATATATCATGCTCGCTAAACTGGAAAATGTCATAAAATAGTTTTTCTACATTTGTCATTTATGTGATTCATGTTTGTTAATACTTTTTTTAAGTTTTCAAAATAATATACAATCAAATTGAGTATATTATAATTAGCCCTTCAACGTAGCAGCGATTTCTAAACATTGGCGAATATATTAATAAAGCATTCAAAATTTTGTAAGCTTTAACTGCTCATATTTGACTTGCAATTATTGTAATCCTGTCACAAAAATAGAAACACAAAACTCAACTTAAAGTTCAAATTTGTGGTTTGAGCAAACTTTTTTGTGAACGAAAGCATTGGGAAAAACTTTGTCCGTGGCATAAATAAAGTGCACAATTATCGGTCGTCGTACTCAATATTTTGTAGGTAGACATTTTTGGCAATTTATTTATATATTTATCTATATTGTTACATATTGTGCTAAGTAGAAACGACATGCAACATGCAGCATGCGACATGCAATTTCGATCATAAATCAGAAATATTTGAAATTTATTTCAACAAAGATTGCAAGCGAACTGCAATCGAGGAAACAATGCAACAATGGCCATAAAATGCTCTGGCTCCTGCTCCAACAACAACAACAACGAGGCGCTACAATATATGGCAAATAAAGTGTCCTTTTTAAAGGACACTCGATGAGAGTACACAGAGAACAAAAAAAACAAAAAAAAAACACAAAATGGAAATGGAAATTCACGTGCGCGAAATAGTCAAAACGTGACCACGACTCCAGCGTCCTTTCCTTTCCACGCCGGTCCAGCGCTGGTCACCTGGGCATCGATTTCCGACAATTAAATGTTGGCATAATAAAATCAACAGCAAAACGGCCACAAAACGTTTTTCGCAAATTGGCGGCAAGTGCAAACAAAGAACCAAAAAACAAGCACAAAAAAAACGTTGACAATGCTGGCAACCAAGTCGGAAAAGTCAACAATCGAGTGCTTAGACACCCTTACCAATCCCCTCCACCTTTGCAGTGTGGGAGTAGGTGCTGGTGAGGAGTAGGATTTGGGGGGGGCAGTAACAGAGAATCGCAATTTTTTATTTGCTCGTTGGTTTATATATTTTGCTGTTCACTTTTTCTCTTCAGTTTTTTTTTTTTGGAACGGCGCCATAACAATAACCTTTCGCCCGGAATGTAACATGTCTCTTTGTCCGTCCGTCTGTCTGCCTGCCTGGCATTCATTTCTGTGCCGTCGAGAGAGCTCGGCAATTGTGTGTGTGTTGCCATCGAATCGAACGGGAATACCATGTTACCTTCCTCCTAATCCTTACCACTCCCAACTTGCTGTTGTTCTGTCTGTCTCCTGTTCCTGTGTCCTGCCCGAGTCCCTGTTGCACTGGCCGATTTTCAGCAACTCAGCCTCAGCAGCCACA
Source organism: Drosophila demipolita (assembly GCA_035042405.1). Lineage (NCBI taxonomy): Eukaryota > Metazoa > Arthropoda > Insecta > Diptera > Drosophilidae > Drosophila > Drosophila demipolita. The sequence continues at coordinate 2,987,650 of JAWNLI010000033.1, forward strand.
AATTGTCTAATTTCATTTGTTGTCGCAAAAATTGAAATTGCATTCATGTTGGCCAGAAATTTTGTAATCACATTTGGCTTAGCAACTGCAAAATTAGTTAAACCTACCAAAAACCAAAAGTTCTGCAATGAAAAATGACTCAGCAACAATTTTTAAATAATTGTTTATTTTCTTTATAAAAATAATCCTAAATCTCAAAGAGCTTATCAGAATTAAGTATTCATTTTATGTGCAGGTTATATTTTTATTAAATTATGTAATTTAAATAATTTTTTTGTTATTTTTACATTATTTATAAAAGGCTTGAAATGATAAAAATAAGTAAATATAATTACCTATATATTTATAAATCGAGTAAAACCACAAAAACATAAAACTAATCAACCAATCAGAAATCGCTTTGCAATGTTTATACTTCAGATTTGTATTATTAAACTTCAATATAGATTCTAATTTTTTCCCATATGTCGAAGGTGCAATTATTTGAGTCGAATCTTTGGGGAATTTATTAATGTATTGCTGCATAAAATAAATGTAGTTAAATCAGAGACATTTTCCTGCTGTTGACGTAACCCAAATTAAGTAGGAGTTCTCCAATTCCATATTTTTTTTGGGGGGTGTGGGATGGATAATTTTCAAGCGATTTATCATTAGGGAACTATCATTAGCTGCGAGTCCTCAGGCATTATCCTTTGGCAAATGTGTATATAATTGCAGACAAGCAGAGATAGGAGTATATATGCCGGGTGTATCTGGTGGGGATTGGGTATACTTCTTGACGTTACCTGAATAAATAATACAAATCTGATAAAATCAGCATTTTCTAAATTAAATTGTTCGTTATGCATATGAAACGAAGTGAAAGAGTGCGAGAGGAGGGGAAAGGGGAAGAGAAAAAGCGCAGCAGGACTACTCGGCCGTGTCCGAGGGTCGCATATCCTGCGGTAGTTAGCATTGTCCGGTAATTGCGCTGACAGGCCCAGACAGGACAGGAGACCAGGACTCGAGGCTGCCATAAGGTGAGCAGCCCACTCACCGTTGCAGGAGCAGGAGCAGGAGCAGGAGTAGGAGCAGTAGTACTCGCAGGAGTAGACACAGGAGTGTGTGTTGACATTTGGCATATGTGGAAAGGACAAGCCTTTGGCCCATGTTCAGGTCCTTGTGTGTATGTGTGTGTGTGTGTGTGTTTTGGCCTTATAATTACAGTGTTTGTGCTTGGCCCACATAACATAAACATTTGTCGTTTGTTTGCCGACTCGCCGAGTCGCAGTTTAAGTCTCCAACTCCTTTCTTCTTCCTCCTCGTTGCTTTCCTTGTTCCCCTCCCCCTGAAGCTGTTGTGTGTTAATTCCTTTGTTCATCAGGATTATTGTGTCACGTTGAAGTTGCTTATGCGCTTTTAATGATAGCTGTCACTGGACTCTGGACACTGACCACTAACCACTATATACACTAGATACTAGTCACTAGCAGTATACACTTAAAAAAAAAATTTTGATAAAATTTTAATTAATTGAGACAGTTTTTTAAATGAAAAACTAGACACGTTTTCCAAGCATATTTTATGTAAAAATTTAGTAATTTATATTTATTTATTTATATATTTATTTATTATATATTTTATATATTTATTTATAATTTATATATATAATTTATAGAGAAATTTCCAAAAATATAGAGTTATTTTGAAAATAATTGAATAATTCAATGAAATAAACCATCAACTTTCTTAATAAAGTTGCTAGAATTAAATAGTTTTTACTATTATTCATAAGTTACTTTTATTAGTTATAGTTCTTGCTCCTAAATTTATCCAAGTGTAGCCACGAGCAACTGTCCACCGGTTAAATGTCACTGTCAAGTAAGTGAGTTGTCCCAAAACAATGGGACATATTAGCTGATCTAATTGCCTCTAGTTGTAGGCCTGTCTCTCTAACTATCCCTATCTGCTGCTCTCTCCCTCTCTGCCTAATAGCATAATTAGAAGGAAACCTGCTCTTAACACACACTCACACACATATTTTTTCCATCCGTCTAATTGCAGTTTGGGCATTGGCCGCGCCCACTTTGAGAAGCAGCCGCCCAGCAATTTGCGCAAGTCAAATTTCTTTCATTTTGTGATTGCGCTCTACGATCGCTCGGGACAACCCATCGAGATCGAGAGGACTGCCTTCATTGGGTTCATCGAGAAGGATTCGGAGTCGGATTCGACAAAGACAAACAATGGCATCCAGTACCGATTGCAATTGCTCTACGCCAATGGTAAGTTGAGATGCGGAAGTGATAAGTGATTACTAGAAACTTATCATTATTCCTATTCCTATTTACAGGCGCCCGACAGGAGCAGGACATATTTGTCAGACTCATCGATTCGGTAACCAAAGCGGTAAGTTTTCATATTCCATTTTGAGTTACATATTCGAAAAACTATTTAAATTGTTATTAAAAACCTTGCTGGGTATTTAAAAAATATTTATCATTGAGCTATTTAAGATTTTTGTTAGTTAGATAAGCAAATTAGACAAAGAGTTAAAGTTAAGCCGAATTTTTGTTTGGAAATCTCTTATCCACAGCCAGTTAAGAACTGATTAAATTATAAATTGCAATAATTCTCATATATTAAAATATTAGCTATAATTTAAAATTCTCACATCTCAAACTTCAAACACAAAACATTGTCAGTTTTACAAAAAAAAAGTTCTACTTTAATCTTCTCATGTATAAATTGACAAAATGCTAAATTTTGCTTAATTTTAACATATCTTTATTAAATTTTATTAAAAACTCTTTTTTATTGTAGGTTTTACTTCTCAGAAAATGTAAAAATGAATTCTGTATTATCAGAAAAATCTGTTTTATCTGAAAGTTAATCATAAAATTAGTATATTATTTTCATTTAATGAAATTGCCAGCATTTCAAATTCAAGTCAAACATTTAAATTCTTGTTTTAAATTTTTAATTGTAATTTATATTAATGGAAAACTATGTTCAATCACCGATCTGAACATTTTGTTAAACTTGTTGTCAACTTTGACGGCATCATGCAAATTGACGCATTGCATCACTTTGAGGGAACAAATGGACAACTTTATTTGATTGCCACGATGACTTCCAACGAGATTAATTTCAAGACACTTAAGGTTCATTGCCACCCACCTCCACCTACCGCCCCCCGCTCATTCACAGCAACTGCTGCTGCTGCTGCTCATTTTTTTAAATTCGAAATGTTTTTTTGCCACGCAATCGAAAACTAATTTCTTCCACTTGGCTGTGCACTCGAATCCTTGCGTCGCATTGGGTTTTTTTTCAGAGTTTCTGCTGATTCGAGCATAAGTTGCATTTGAAATTGATTGTCACGGCTAATTAAGTGTGTCCTCTCTGTGTGTGTGTGTGTGTGTTTGTGTGTCCAATAAATTGAGTCGTCAAACGGTGATAGCTGGTCCTTGGGTTGCTGGCCAGCCTGGCAAACGAGCATTTTTCGTCGCGCCTCCAAAAGGGGTGTAACTGAGACGGGATCTGGGCCCAATCCAATTGAACATGGTTAATGCGCTTTGTTGTGGGTGCTCCGCAGTTATCCTTCTTGCTGCAGGCAAGGAACACAAGCCAAACGGTGCACCATATGTCAGCTTTGTGTGAGCCTAATGCGTGTACGCTGCCTTCTTGCCTCGTGCCTCCTTGCCTCCTTGCCTCCTTGCCCCCTTGCCCACTGCCTGCTGTTCCCCCCGTTATTTTCTTTTTTCAAGGGCAATTAATTTCTCGAGTGACAAATTTTTATAGACATTTTGCTCGTTTGTTCGCCTGTCGCTCGTTCGCTTTGCGTGCTTTCTTTCTTCCATCGTATTCCATTATTTTGTCGCCCATTGTGGGCGTGTCCATTTGCACCCCGATCGCAATAAATTTGCCCACAAATTATCGATAGCCTCCCCCTTATCCAGGAAAGACAGACAGACAGACACACAGACGGGCCACCAATGTCGGCAAATCTATTGTGTTTGTGTCTGCCAAATGGAATTTAATCGCAAAATATTTAACAAACTAAAAACAGACCCAAATCACTCCATTAATGAGCAAACTTGCTCTTTTGATTACCCAATAATGTTTTTCATTGCTTTAACCATATTTTTGCAACAGTTTCTTGAGCAGCAAATTTTAAAAGCACTAAAAAGCAACAGAAATAAAAATATTTATAGAAAAACTTCAAAGTTTGTTTGAAAGAAATTGCTGAAATGCCTATATATCTCTGAATAAATAACGTATTTATCAAAAAAAAATTATTTACAATATACAATACTATACAAAACCGTTTCTAAGATTGACAAAATAGTCTTAATAAAATTGATCAACTATAAATTTGCAGAAATAATTTCGCTACAAATTTCGTCATCAAAATTTTTATTGCAATAATAAATACTTCTTATTTCGTATTATTAAAATGTATTAAATTAACATGTGAATTAAATTAATATTAATTAAAATGCAAACAACTTTTCCATAATGAGTGAATAACTAATATTCTATTATCTGATTCATAACTACAATAATCTTCAAAAACCATACTTTTTTTAATAACTTCTGTCAACTTTGTTTAACAAATATGGATTTCCGGAACTTTCCCACAAACTTTAATGCAAGTAGCTACCCCTTAAAAAAAAGCGCCCTCGCCAACATTTAGATGTCTGTCAGAATTGAGTTTCAAATGTGTTGCCAAAGAGTCAAAAATAGAATGAGTTGCGACAGAAAAAGAACAATCATTTGATCGGATTAGGTGGGCTTAAGCTGCATTCAGCTGAAGCTAACAGAGTTACTGTTATATGTGAAACAAGACGAGCTGGTCAAAATGCCATCCCCTCATTTCAGTTTTGTGTCACTTTTTTTTGCATACGCGTGGCAGGCGTTGGCTGCTCTGCTTTTATCTGAAGCACAAACAGTGCGTAACAGGTAAACAGGGGCAAGGCAGGCGTACTTTATGCCCGGGATAAGCGAATGCCTCTTATCGGGGACGCAAGTGAAATTTAAAACTGTAGCAGCCAAATGCGATTTACTGATAACTCTCGGAGAGAGAGAGAGAGAGAGAGAGAGCGGGACATTGTCTTAGGCATTGATGTGAAAGCAATGGAAACAGAAAAACGGGCGGACAGTTGTCACGTGCCGAACCCTTGCCGCCAGCTAGTTTTTATGATTTTATCGCTGCAAGAGAGAGAGGCTGTAGTAGTAATGCAGCAAATCATCGTCATAATCATAATTACATTCGATCAGATAACGCCCAGCAAAGGCGGCGCAATTGCAATTTGAGCTAACGAGCAACAGCAACAACAGCAGCAGCAGCAGGAGTAGTCAGGAGTACCAGGATCAGAATGAGCACGACTCAATTGCTGCTCATATTTCACAACGTATTCGCGGCATTCGGGTCGTGGTTCCCGTTCTCATCCTGATGCCCACATAAAACAAAAGCGAGTGCCAACTGCGACAACTGCCCAAAATCCTTTGGTTTGCGCAGCCAGTTGCGCTTATCGCGATTTACACGCATTATGCGGCCAGCAAAAAAAAAAAGCGCAGCGAAATTCTAAACCCAAAAAGCGAACACCCAGCGAAAGGCGAAAAGGGCGATTGGCGATTGACGATAGGCGGCGATTAATGCACTCCGATAAGCGATGGATGCCAATATGAACTGCAAGCATATATGTTAGTTTGTTTGTGTGAGTGTGTGTGTGTGTATATTGTGCAGCCAGCAGCTAGCCGAAAAATGTATGCAGCCAGCAGCTAATGAGTTGTCTAACTAGCGCCGTTATTGTTCGCAAAAGCGAATATTATCATGGTAGAGATGAGCAAATATTAGAAATCACTTCTGAAGTGATTATGATCATGCTTTAAAAAAAGTGTTTGTATGTATATTTGGTGACAGAGTTTATGTTTATGTTTATACTAGAATACATTTTATAACAAAGAGCAAAACAGCCGTATAACTCACCCAAAGAATATCGGAATAATACAACACCGTCTTGAAATAATAACATGTTCTCAGATCCACTTTTACCCAAAAACTGAGCTTCCTCTTTCCTGGGTGTATGCAAAAACAAGTTTATGGCTGCCATGTTGTCATGTTGCGCATCACTAATTGACTATTGACACATGCAAAAAGCAGCACCAACAACAACAAAACCAATACTTACACATTCATCACACGCCATTGCGATATTTCTTTCTCGTTCGCTCTGCATACGCATTCTTCAGCCAACTCGCTCTCGCTTGTGCTGCTCCATTGTCTGCTTGCAATGTGTGTGTGTGTGTGTGAGTGTGCGTATGTTAATTAAGCGATAATATTAATTTGTGTGTCAACACTTAAAAATAAAGCGTGAAATTTTCGATTAATAACACATTTCACATTTCATTTTGCAATTTTATCCGGTGCACAAATGCTTTTTGTTTTTATTGTACGCCATTGTTGTTATTATTATTATTGCTGTTATTGTTATTATTGCTTTTGCTGTAGGCGACTCAATAAATTCAACAGATTGTGCAGAAAATCTGCACACTTTCATCTCGACAGTTGCCATTTGCTGTGCCGCTAATTTGTTGGTGTATGGGCATGTAAATTGTGTCTGTGTGTGTGTGTGAGAGAGTATTGTATGTGTTTGTGTGTCTGTTGTTGCAATGCGATTAAAAATGCTTTCACGGCAAGTGCATTTCCATTTCTGCGGTCGACTCTTTGGAGCAAAAAAAAAACTGCAATTCATATCGCCCTCATTATGCAAATTTACGTAGCAGTTGTGTGTAAATGTGTGTGTGTGTGTTTAAATATCACTTACATATTACATATGTAATCTCTGCACCCCAAAACCTTTACTTCTTTGAATTTCCGTTGAGCAACTCGAATTTGTCCTTTTGAAAACATTTCAAAATTCTTACCTTTGCTACTCCTGTTAATTCACTTGATAACTTAAAGTTGGATATTTATAAATCAGTCTAGATACTATTATAATATTTACAAATTTTAATATTTATTATAATAATATTATTATAGGTATTTATATTCTTGCTTAAAGCAATGCAGATGGGTAGCTCAACCGAATCCTTTTTAAAGGATTGCTTTATTTGTATTTTGTTGTGCCTGTCGGGATGCTGGGTCCTGGAATTTATGCGGTACCCCAGTACCGAGACCGGCGCTGATAAATGGCGCTTTAATAAATTAAGAGTAACCCTCGATGCCTTTTTTTTGTTGTTGCACATATACACAATGTGTTTTTTATACTTTACGCTTTACGCTGGGTGTGTTTTTTACAGTGCTTGCCTGCGATAATTTATCTTGTTTGGCGAGATTTTTATTTTGCACGTTAAATATGCAGGATGCAAGTGCGTGAATAATGCAAAAGCCGCTGCGCTTTTTATTTAAAAAGCGATAATAACAATTTGCGCAACAGAACAAAAAAAAACAAAAAAAAACAACAACAACCAAGAGAATAACAAACAAAGCATTTAAGAGCATCGTGTTTGCAACATTTTGATGCAAAGCGTTTAAATTTTAACAGTCACTGTCGATTGGCAACTCGTCAGTCGCCACTTTCATCATGTTCAGCTGCAACTCCCCTTTTCCCCTTTTCCTGCTTTTCCTCACTCGTCACATCATCACTCGACGTTTTTTTTATTGCTCTTGTTGTCTGTTGATTTTTGTTGGCTACTTTTTTTTTGTATCCTGTTATCCTGGCTGGTTGCCAGCTAGCCAGCTAGACAGACCAGTGCAGAGCAGAGCAGAGCAGCCGGAATGATAAATCGTAGTTTAAACGCTTTTACTCCCGTTTTAGTGTTTGTCCGTTTAGTTTTTTATTAGATGCACCATTTAGCGGCACTTTGCCAGTCAGATTTTCTCCAGATTTCTAGCCGCACTAATTGTTTCAGAGCTCCAAACGCCACAATGATTGATGGCTTTGTTGCCACAGCTTCAAGTTCAAGCCAAATGTTTGTGTGTTTTTTTTTCCATTTTTGGGGCACAGTTGAAATTTGATGTGGGCGAAATTTATTGTTTTATTAACTGCGCATTGTGCTCCATTTAATTGAGCTGATTACACACAACAAGAAATTACTTAATTCTTTATCCGTATATTTTTACATAATTTATAATTTATTTACGTAATTCCAAAACTAAATCGAAAAATTTTTAAAAGTGCGAAATTTACTTTTTTGATTCTTCTAATTGACTGCTGGAAAAACAATAATAGTATAAAAATATATATATATATATATATATATCATATGTATGTAAAGGTTAACCATTGTTAAGCTCCTTACACAACTAGTCCTGTTGGTCAACTATGGTCAACACCTATTCACTAAAATCAAAATTTTTACTATTAAAATACAAGTATAAAAAATGTATTTGCCAAAAACATTGAAAGTCCATTAGAACAACGCATTTAACAACAAACATGAAGAACAACAACAAACACGCACATTTGTCCCAAAAACAAACAACAAAAAATCTATCCTTGACGAAGGATGAGCTACGTTTCAGGGCTTAGATTTGGAATTGAGCCAGCTCTATAATTAGCTGCACTTGCTTGTCCCACAAAAAGCAGAGGCAGAAGCCGAAGCTGGTTACTCGAAGCTGGTAACTAGTATTTGACATTGAGCCCGCCAGGCGGCTGGTCCTTTGCCTTATAGTTGTTGTTATCCCAGGACTTAGAGAGCATCCTTTTTGTTAAGGGCAAGGCTGTTAATGTTGTTTTTTTTTTTCGTTTTTATCCTGGGGAGTTGGGTAGAATTATTAACCTAACAAACGGGATAATAAGGGATGATCATAATTTTACATGTGCTACCTTAACACAGCAGGGGGTGGGCGTAGTGCGGTGGGGTGGGGTTGGGCCACAGTGCCTGCCTGACTGGTTGCAGTGAAATTAATTTCTGATTATCTGTTTGAGGCTGGCCGGGATGAGTCTCAGTCTCTCGCTACCAGAGACAACTCGAAAACAATGCACATATGCTGATGACGTCACAGGGACGCACTCGGCCTTGACGCAAGTGGCAAGTGGCAGCATTCGCTGGTGGATGAAAAAACCATCTAGGTAGTTATTGTTATTACTTTTGCGTGTATGCATTTTTACGTGCGTCGCTGCAAGGACGCTGATAGTGATGAATGAGTCAGTCCCTGAGTGGCTTCCCCTTGTCGCATATGCCGTGTTTTTGGCCCAACTAATTCATTGGATGAGTGTTGGATTACACAGACACAGCGGCATGAACAGGGGACACAGGGGAGAGGCAGCAACCCGCTTTAATCATTTTTAAATTAGAGAACTATGCGCCTTTTATTTTTGCCCACTGCTCGTGCTGCGAGGCCAATTCATTTTGCAGTGGTTGCTTCTTGCCTCACATTTGTTTATCTATTTGTTTTTGTTTGGCCGAAGGCGCACACACACACACCACATACACTCGAGCGGCAGCACCCAACCCAACTCAAACCACCTTCGAACTTTAGCATCCTGCTGGAAATTGCAGCAGATTGTCTGACGAGAGTGAGTTGCACTTGCGGTTTCAATTTTGCCCCCGCCCTCCCCCTCTTGAAGTGCGTGTGCACCACACATGGCAGGATTTTCATTATTTTTTCTTACTGTGTAGTCATTGCCACTGCCACTGACACTAAAATGTTTTGCCCCCCCCTCAGCGTGTTTTTTTTTACGCCTAAGTAAATACAAATACCACCCAGTTATTATTAGCCAAAATTCGAGTGTGTAAATATTTGCAGTGTATGTTGCATGTATTTAGATATATGTATATATATATGTCCCATATGTCGCGACCTTCTGACCAACTCGCAGCTCTCGAGTAGTTGCACTGTAATTAGCATTTATGTGTGTTTCTATTTGCCCTGTGCCACTTGAATTGATAGGGGGAGGGAGGGGTAGGGCGTTGCTGATGGGGCAATGACTGCGCTTGATAGCTGGTTCACATTTTGGGGTAGACTAGGAAGGAGCTAAGTCAGTCGTTAGATATTATCAACAAAGGTGAGCAAACAGTTTAGTTAATCAATAAAAATAGAGCAGCTATTAAATGGTTAACAGATTTAAACTGAGAATTCGAACTATTGCGACAACAGATTGGATTTGAATTTTATAGGCCATAACCTAATCAATGCTGAACATTTTGAAAAGCAGCGTTTATTCTTAAGAAAAAGACTGCCTTTAAATCTGGAAAATTCTGTATATTCTAACTCAAAAAATAGTCAATCAATTTCAAATTATCCACAGAAATTACTCAAAACATTTTATGCAACAATTTCCATTGTATATTAAATAAATAAATAATAAATTAAATAACAAAATAACACCAAATGCTTGAAAAATTCTAACAAAAGCCTAGACTAAGTTTTGTATACATATCTCTACTAAAAAAAAAGAATCTAATCAGTCAGCTTAAACTAAATTCCTGATATCAATAGATACTAATCAGTCTCAATTCCTGATATCAATAGTTATATATATATAAAGCATTAGGTGTATTTTTGCAAAGTAAATCCTCATATATATGTTATTCAGTTGAGTCTATAAATATCTCTACACCTGCCTATGAATACCCTGTTTAGCATAAGCTCTCGCATAAGTAAGTGAGATATGTGGCTTTTGGTAGCTAATAAGCAATTACTTACAATTTGTATACGATTTTCTTCTCTTTGCAGGCCATCATCTACGAGGGCCAGGACAAGAATCCCGAGATGTGCCGCGTCCTGTTGACGCACGAGGTGATGTGCAGGTGAGTTTCAACCAAAATCAACAGTATAAATCAAGGATATTTTTCGTTAATAATCTACAAATGATTTCGAATGCATTCACTTCTTACTTCCTGTGCCTTGTCTTACTTTGTAATCCACACCTTTCGACTCCCTTGTCTCTAGGGGTGCTCCCCAGGGGGCTTTGGCTAAGCATTTATATATATATATATATATATTTGGCTTTTGAGCTTTGCTTCAAGCCACTCACTCACTCAAACTCAAATTGTTTGCATGCGAAATTCTCTTTTACCGTTCTCCGTTCCGCAATTGGCAGCTACGCTCATTTGTGTTTTTTAAGCGTTTTCCGCCTGATTTTTCAACTACGCATCTTTTGTTTTTCTTTTTTCTCGTTTTTGCTTTGAGCTTTTGTGAGCGCTTCTGCTTTAATATTGTTGATTTTTTTTAGTTTACCTCATCGCTATTCCTTTTTCCTATTTTATTCTACTCTGCCTTCTCTTCTTACCTCTGCTGTATGTCCAGTTCATGCTGCCTTCGTTTTATTTTTCCGCTCAAGCGCACGCGAGCTGAAACGTATAAATGGCAGCCTCTCACCAAGCCCCCCACTCTCTATCTCTACCTCTTCACCCCCATCCCCCTCCCACATTTTCCACACTCTCAATCTCTCTCTCGCTTGCTCACATCTATTGCCATCTAGCATCATCATATCTCTGGGCAGTTCACCCTTCTAGCGCCCAAAACAGAGGCTGTCAGTTGAAGGTTGACTCGAAATAACACAAATGAAAATTTCTGTGCTACTGACTGACTTAAATATACCCTAAAACGCCTTCAGCACTATGCGCAATAGAAACATTTAGAACAATACATAATTAATTTTCAATTTTCTACACATTTTAAAAGCATATTTGTAAATTTCATAATTTTTCAATTAATTAACAATATTCGCTTTCTGTTATTGTTACAAGATGAATATTATATATAATCAATTTTCAAGTACGTTTTGCTGCATTAGTGCATAATATAATAAATACTTTGCGCATTTCAAGAGTATTAACTACCCCAGCATTAACAAAGAAAAATGAAAAAAAAAATGATTTGCTGCTTGATTTTAGTATACTTTCACTTCTTAACGGGATATACCCGAATTAATCCTTCACAAAGTAAATGGGTATAAAAAAAACGGCGCAGCAAAAGCAGAAACAAAAAGCAAAAAAAATATATTACGCAGATTCGTCCCCGTTAGCCAGTCCCCTCTCCAGCCCGCCCCAACCCAGCAACTCCATTCAGCTGCAGCTTCAGGGTGCGCGTTGGCCGGCCATCTTTTATTATTTTGGATTGGCACCCAGTTTTTATGTTTGCGTAGCATTATCAAAACAAGGGGACAACGTACAGGGGTTGACTTTGGCACTCATCCCCCCCCCCCTTCTCCGCATGTACCAACTTGCTTGCCTGTAATACTTCTGGCCTTAGCTTTCTGCTTTCGGCCCAGAAAGCAGCAAAAATCAACAGCTTCGCGTAACACAAAGCAAATACAAACACAATGGCGACCAGCGTTAACTCTTGGCGACTCTGTCGCCGTCGCTGCTGCAGTCACAGTCGCAGTCGCAGTTGACGTCGCAGTGGTTGCTGGCAGCGACAATGGCATCTTCTTTATCGTTTGGCATTTCGCCCATTTTAGTCATCCATGTTTATGTTGCGCACAGGACGATGCCAAAGCTCAAGCTTTAGCTAAAGCCACCCAGTTAGTGTGCCACCCCTTGAACGAACGGCACAACAACCCCAATCCCCCATACCCCAAGCCCCGTACCCTTAAATATCATTTCTGCCCGGAGGCAGTGCGACCAAAAAAAATTACGCAGCCATTGAACTCAATGCGTGTGCATTTATGTGTGTGTGTGTTTGCCAAAAAAGAAAGGAAAAATGCATTACTCCTAGCGAAAATATAGGCGAATTTTCATATTATTTATTAACGAATACGTATATATTATAATTTATTTCTTTTTTTAATAAATATCTAAAGAACAAATGTGAAAAGAAGGTTATTAGATTTATTAATTATATTTATATTTAAGTATATTTCACCTTTTTTTTAAATAAATATCTAAAGCTAATTTTACATTTTATTTTATACAGAATATAAATTTCAGAGAATAAAAATTATTTAAATGGAGAAAAGTAAATAAAAAAATGTATTTAATACATATTTAAAGCCAACTAATATTTATTATAGCAATGCATATTTCAATGTATACTTTTAGCATTTCAGAAAATCGAAATTATATATATATTATATTTTTAGCACCTGTCTTTTTCTGATATCTTGCGGTTAGCTTTAAGTGTCATCAAACAAAATTGACTTCAAGTTTTTTAACCAATTGATTTTCTTTGTACTTAATTTAACTGCAGCCGCTGCTGTGATAAGAAGAGCTGTGGAAACCGCAACGAGACGCCGTCGGACCCCGTCATCATTGATCGGTAAGTAGCCGCATATCAAAATAAATATATATATATATACCCAGAGATATATATATATATGTATCGTTTGCAACTCCAAACTGATATGCCATAGCACAAAAGATGACATTTTAAGCTGCTTTTCATCATCGTCGCTGTGTGCGCTTTTTATTTGTGCCTGTTTTGCGGCTTGTATGCGTATCGTTGATTTATTGGCATTATTATCAACTGCAATATAAAACATGATGCGGCAACATGGCCAGGACAAGTACCAGGACCAGAGCCAGGGCCAGACAGCAACAGAGACGGTTGACAGTTTGAGCTCTGGCAGCACACGCTGTCTCCCTCTGTCGCCCTTTATAGCCCCCCTCTCTCTCACTCGCTCATATTGTAGGAAAAGCGTTGAAACGCGTAGCTGGCCAAAAAATGAAAAAAAGAAAAAACAGGTCGAAATTCAAAGTTCATCAAAAATGGCAAACGCAAATTCTATTTTCATAAATTGTGAATTGTTGGCATTGTAAATTGTAAATTGAGACGAGTGCTGCACTCGCACAAGGCAATCTGACACCCAAAACCACCGCGCACCCCCGCTTGAGCCTGTGCCTGTCACGTGTCAGGCGAATTATGTTAATTGTATGCACATCCTTGCGGCTGCCGCAGCCACTTCCCTGTCACTGGAAAGACTGGCAGACCGCCAGCCGGGAGTGCGTCGCTTCTAATTGGCTTCGGAAATATTATTAGAGGGAAACGCAAATTGTTTGCATACAGCCCAAAAACAAAAAAAACATTTAAATATAAGTAGCCACAGTAGGCGGGCAAAAGTGGGCGGAGATTAAGACTCAAGAATATACATTTCAACCAAAATTATTCAGGGGCTTGTGATTATTTTTGGATAATATTGTTTGAGAGCAAGTGAAGCGGGTACTTCTCAAAATACAAGGATCATTTTGTTGACAATGCATTTTGGGATAGTCTTCGTTTATAAAATGAAATTTGGGATTTAAATAAAATGATGCAAGCTATTTTTAAGTTGTGAAAGACAAATGGAAAGCTGCAGAGAGAAATAGTTTAATTAATTTTAAGAAGTTTAAAAATTTGAGTAGAGCTGAAAATTTAACTAACTATTTGGAAGTGATTATTCTCAGCAAGAAATCTTTTTTAAAATTCATATTTAAATTGAGTACATTTTCACTTCAATTAAATTGAATGTTTAATTTCTTAAATAGTAATGCTTAACACTTTTGCATAATCGAGTTCATCTTGATTGACTCGATTGCCTTATTGGTCAAATGGGTCCACGCGACAGACTTGTGAAACAATTTCCAATTGAATCAATTGAATCGCACCTTATGCAGATGACGATTGAGTGGGGATGGATGGCAGAGCCAGATCATTATCATGGCTATCATGGAGCCAACAGTGATTATCACAAGCTGTGGTGGTCCCTTCAAGAAACGGGTGTTTAAAACTATTTGCCTATTGGCCACATTTGTATTTAAGGCAAGTTGTTTGCCAACCTTGGTGGTATTCTGCGAAGCCTGTGGCTAAATACCAGCTGGCCTCGAGCAACCAGCCAACTCAGAGCTACAACAACAACAACAACAGACTTAATGATTCTATTACATATTACTGCAAAGCGTTAAGGGAGCCAAGACCAAGAGTCTTAGACTCGAATCGGAGTTGGAGTTGGAGTCGGAGATGGACTCATTTATGCCTTGGCTGGCTACTGGCAATCAGACCATAATTGGTGTCATAATTAAATTTAATTGATTGCTTCTTGTTGTTGTTTGTGTTGTTGTGTTGGCTATTCAATGTGCCAGAAAGAGAGAGAGCCTCAAAGCGAACTTTAGAGAGAGATAGATATATTTTGTCTACTTGCAAATTAGGCAATATATTGCAGCAACTGACTAAGCCAAGTTTGCACTCAACAAAAATATATTTAAAAATGTAAAAAAATAAAAATATATATATATAAATATATATAAATAAAATTATATTTTTGTAAATTAGTTTTATAAATTATAAATAATTGTTTTTTAATTCAAATTACAGAAACATTTTAAAAACACAAGATTCAACAAATAACAGTTTTCCAAAGAGTTTTTGGCATTTGTTTTATAAAATTGAAATGAAAACCATAAATAAAAATTCTTTTATAATTATCTTAAAAGAAATTATCTTTTTAATTGAAATTCATTTTGGTTTTTAGAAATTTATTTGCCTTATTTACTCTTGAAATTATATTCGCATCAGGCAAAATTTAAGCCAAGAGTTCTGCAGGTCTAGTTGATTTTTCTCATTTTTCTAAGCATGCCATATGAATCACAGTTTTTGTACAGTGTACTTGAATCAGTGCGAAATGCAATGTTTTTTTTTCTGGCCACATTCAATGGGTTCGGCAAGATCAGAGCTTTTCGCATTTATGATCTTGTTAAAATTGCTGAGCGTGTTTTGCGGCACGCTACGTGTTCCACGATGCCAACGGATCCGTTGCAAGAACAGTTATTGTGTGGCAACTGCAACTGGTCCGACCTAAACTGGGCTGCTATCCACGTGCGGAGGCGCGACACTTTGCGCTTGATATTTACGATTATTAATTCATTTTTCGCCAGCTTATTTGCGCAATGCGATCGCCTTGTTAGCCAACCTGGCAAACCTGGCAAACCTGGCAAACCTGGCCAGCTGGCT
Organism: Drosophila demipolita; assembly: GCA_035042405.1. Classification (NCBI taxonomy): domain Eukaryota; kingdom Metazoa; phylum Arthropoda; class Insecta; order Diptera; family Drosophilidae; genus Drosophila; species Drosophila demipolita. The sequence continues at coordinate 3,003,506 of JAWNLI010000033.1, forward strand.
AGCTGGCTAGCTGGCAAGACCAAATTGGTTAATCCCGCCGCAGCACATTCCCGAACAACATCCAGCTCCGGCTAGGCTGTGGACACTCGGCACATGTCGCATTTGTCAGTCGGGCTGTAACTTTTGTCGGCAATGGGAGAGCGAATCCGCATCAGAATCAGAAACAGAATCAGAATCAGAGCTGCAGCAACAGCTACAGCTTGAGAGGCGCATATCAATCACAGCTTCCCCAATCAGAGCTTTGGGCGGCATGGATCACAGATTGAGGTTTTGCTGCTGCCACCCCTCCCGCCGTCCCGCCCCTTCTCATTGATATGTATGCCTTGCCAGTAGATCATGCCGCCAACTGTGTGTGCTTCGTTCTACCTTTGCGGATAATCTATGTGGTCGCAACTAAATTTTGTGGCACAGCCGACATGGCCTAAAGCGCTAACTTGGCTGGGGGTCCCGCACATTTTGCCACTCAGCCAGCAGCAACAACAACAACAACAACAAGAATGATCACTGCCTGAAACTTGTCACTGAGCGCGCAACAATTGGAACTGATTGAAAATTCCGACTGTGGCCAAGAGTCGCCTGCATTTCAAAGTGGCTCGTTGCTCCGTTTGGCTTCACTTGGCTAAGCCAAAAACTGATACATATGACAACAACAACCAAGCAGACAAAACACCAAACACATCGCCCTCCCAGTTGTTGCTACTGTTGCTACAGTTGCTGTTGCTGTTGCTGTTGCTGTTGTTCATGCCACTTGCATGACGCTCGAACGTGTGCCGTGAGAGAGCTGCCACCAACAACAACAAGAGCAACAACAACAACAACAACAAGGAGTCTGTCAGTGCCTGGTTTGGTTTCCACATGTTTTATTGATGAATTTCTGTTATTCATGCAACGATCGGCAGTTCTCTGCCAGCCAGCGAGCTTTACAGATGCCGAAATTGTGCACACAATGCTCTGTGAGATCGCACAGTGGTACAAAAGTAAACATAAACTAATATATTCGTAAACGATTACAATAATAAAATCTACTCTTATATCACAAATATATTGACTGAATATAGATAAATAGATAGGCAAAAGTTTCATCCACAAAACTTGCATCTTTTTCAGTACTTAATTTTTCCACATTTAAAGCAATGATATTTAATTGATATTTACCTCTAATTTAATTTAATAAAGTGCTTATCGAAAGTTAATTTGATTAGCGTTATTTTAATATTAAACAAACAATATATTATAGTAGTAAAATTTGTACTTTTAGACGAAAATAGAAACAGTTTTGCGCTAATTTTTAATGTTTCTCAATTGAAGCAGAATTAGAAAGGATTTTACTATACAAAATATTCTTAGTTGCAGATTTAAATCAGGTTAAATTTGAGATACATTTTAATAATATATATTATATAATTCTTGCTCAAGTTTTATTGCCACACACAATCTGTAAAGCAGTTGCATTGCAACACAGAGCATTAATAAATATTTCAACAAATTACAACTAAAATCGTCTCAATCTAATTACGATTAAATTTAGTTGTAGTTATTTGAAGTATTAGTCACAGTACCTACATATATAGATAGCTTGAGGATTTGCAATTACCAGCGGCGTTTGTTGAAGACTCGCCAAGCTGCAGTCTCCCCTCTCCACGCCTCTCCCGCCGCCACAGAGTTGCTCACCTCGTCCAGCTCCGTCGCCAGTTTTGCTGCAAGTTGAGGCCAACTTTTATTTATGATTTGCGAGGACACTTGGATCATTGTGTGTGGATCGATTGCAACGTTTGCTACGCTGTTTTTTTTTGTTTTATTTTATTTTATTTTATTTTTGTTTTGTGTGTTTTGTTTGTTTTTTTTTTTTGTTTTTGGTATGCGCTTCGTGTGTGTTCCATAATTAAGTGAATTTAAAGAGCACTTCGGCGGTGGTCGCACTGTCGCCACCGTGGATTCTCTGCTCTGTGGTACCTTTGTGGTCAGCTGTGGCATTTGTTGTTGTTGCTGTACTCATTTTATTGGTTGTTGTTGTTGCTGTTTGCGACATGTTTCCCCTTTTTTTCACACATTTTCGGTGTTGGCTGTTAAGTTTGAGTTTGAGTTTGGATTTGGGTATTTTGGTTTTTTTCTTATTTGCTTGTTCAATTTTAATCTCATTTTATGTGGCCATTAAATAAGCACATCTGGCGTATGCGTAATGACGCAAATTATGCCAACACACACATACACACACACACAAGCACACTCATAATTCCAATGGCCATTAACGATTATCGCGTGTCAAATGTTCACTTCGACTTTTTAATTTGCGTAAATTGGACGCTGCACTTTAAGGCACAAGCAAACAAACATCAGCAACAACATCTGTTTTTTGGGGGAAAAATGCTGAAAATAGCCATTTGCAAGAGTGGCTGGTCAAATTGACAAAAAATAAGAAAGAAAAAAATAAAAAAAAATAGCTAGAAGCTTGGCTTGCGGGGCAGCCCAAAACAATCCGAAATTTGCCGCTTTTGCATTTATCTACGTCATTGGCATTTTCTTCGCTTCAATTTTTCCATTTTCTGTATTCCTTTTTTTTTTGCCTGCGCGACAAATAAACTAAGTGCAAACTTACCAACAAAGGTGGGCCACCCCCCATTTACCCCTTAAGCCCACTTCAACTCCACGTTTGGCGACAAATAGAATTGATGTTTTTGCGGTGTTCAGTTGGCTTACAGTGGCGTCCCAAAATATTGGTATAACCAATATGCGTATTGTAAATTAAAGTTGGGCTTGCATGGATTAGAAGTAAATAATACTTAAGTTTCTCTGGTTCAATCTTCAGTTATTTTAAGAACAACGTTTGTATATTATTCACATTATTTTTATATTAAAAATTAAGTGATTTACTTTATTAATGACTTTTCTTAAATAAAAATGTAGGATTACATATATTACAAATTAGTGCTTAAACTATTCGATCTTTAGTTAAATGCTTAGTTAAATTTCAGACAATCTTTCATTCATCACTTACTAACTGCCTTGCCTAATATGCCTGGCCACGACTGTAGTTTAAGGGTATTGGCTGCGTGTGGCAAGCAAATGTTTTTTGTGGCCATTGCATGCCTTGATAATCGCGCTAAAAATGATGACAAAACTGCTGCTGTTGCTGCTGCTGCCGCTGCTAGTTGTGGCTACAATTTTTAATTTTCTAAATGCATTCAGGCACACCATTCGATTCCTTCGCCAGGTGGGCGGTGTGGGCGGGGCGGGTTAACAAATGGACGTGGACGAGTTGGTTGCACGAATGTGCGAGTGAGTGTCTCCCCCACACACCTAGGGGTAGCTACTCAAATATTCAAAGCGACGCAGCAGCAGCAGCAGCAGCAGCAGAAAAAAAAGCAGACACAAATTTGACGGCAGTTGTGGTCAGCAATCGACAGGCATATGAAATATTGGGCAGACGCCGCAAACCGACAGACAGACAGACAGATAGTCGTAGAGTCCTGGCAATAACAGTTAATTATCTATAGAGATAATGCCACTCGTACATTTGGCATTTTATCGCCGCACACATTTCCCCATAGATATCTTTTGAAGTTGAACTGGATGTGTGCAGCCAAACTTGTAAAATTTCTTAGCCTGGCTGCGACTGCTGCTGCTGCTGCTGCTGCAGGATTCGCACCTCATAAATCAAATGGGGGCATCGAATTTGAATTGAATTTTTGCATTTCAAAGAGCTTGCAATTTGCATATTTGTTGCCTGTCTATTGAAATTGAATTATTAATGCAAATTTTCACACGAGCTCGCTCATTCTCCATCCCCCTCTCTTTCTCTCTCTATCTGCATATCTCTCCATTTAAATGGCATTCGTTGCGAATCGTTAACTCCTGGGAAAAGCAGTTTATTAAATCATAAATATATATATTTATCTATATGCATTTTGTAACTTTAAATTGCAGCTTAACATTTGCTCGATTTGTTTTGTGTGCTTTAAAAACAATTTTGCTACAAAATGTAAATACTCAAATTATTTGTTTTAAATTTCATATTGCTTAGCAGCTGCAGCAGCAAACTTTTAAAATTGGAATATATATAAAAAATATCTAAAAATATGCCAAGAATTGTTTGCATATTTTTATAATTAGAAATGAGCAATTCCAGCTTTCAATTAGTTCAGAATCAAATAGCTTAAATTGATATAAATAATCTGCAAGATTAAGATATTTAAACAAAGTTGAAGTTGCTTATAGAAAACAGATGCCATTTGAAATATATGATTTAAATAGTTTACAGTTCCACAACTTGAGAACGCAATGAATTAACAATCAAATTGTATTAGCCAAACTAACTGATGTGCATAATTGAAATGACCGCGAAGTTATTTAAAATTTACAGATGCAAACATTTCGTCTGATTAGAATCCGTCGAGTGGAGCCGAAGTTCAGCTCTTGTTTAGGCCATTTCCTTAGCCATTTACGCATGCTGCATAATTAATTACATTAAAAGCGTTAACTGGCAGTCAACATATATACACACACACAGTTACACACGCACACCCTTACATGTGTATGTAGTAGAATAGTTAGCATAATTTGCGCATTTCAATAAGGTCGATAATTTGATGGCTCAGTAGTTCGCCAAAGGTTAAGGAGCGGATGCAAAGACGCAGACCAGGGCGAAGTTGAAGGCGACGTTGTCGCTGACAGGACGCAGGGATAAGCTAAAGAGTAGCAAAAAGTTAAAGGCTGTAGGCACACACACACACACAGATACACACGTGCACACACACACACACACACAAAAGAAGATACATTTTGTATTTGTGTATCTTTGTCTGCTTGTAGCCTTTATCGATGTCTGATATTTAACCTCTATATATGGTATTTTTATGGTCACACACACACTCACACACACACACAGAACAACACACATGCTCAGCATGCGTGTGCTTACAGAAATAATCAGTTTAAAGATGAAGAAATCGCAAACAACAAAAACAAAAAGTTGCCATTGTTGTTGCTGCCCGGTAAAGCAAAAAAAAAACAAAGAAAAACAACAAAAACATTTACGAGGTATTTCCCTGGTCCCAGCGGCATGACATTGAATCCCAAAGCAACCCCCAACACACTCACACTCACTCCCACACACACACACACAGAGAGAGCTAAAATTAAGACGTACCCACAACACAACAAAAACACAACTCTACCAAAAACTGTGCGATTCATTCACCAAAATGAACACAACCAAAAGAAAGCTCTCTTTTCTCCTCTTTTTCTCTCTAGCGACAAGAACTCACTCAGCAATTATGACTCAAAGAATTGTGACTCACTTTCGCTTTCGCTCTCACCAAGTCTCTGTGAGCAGGATTAAGCGCAAGTGTTTTCAACAAGTTCCCTTACAAAATATTTATTCCTTTTCTTTTTTTTTTTGTGCTCTTCCGGCCAACAAAAAACATATATATATATATAAAGGATGAAACGCTGGCGAAAGCGAAAGCGTAACAAAACACAAGAAAACACAAAACACACACAAAACACACACAAAACTGAGCAGATGTGAAAAACCGCCCTCAAAGTCTATCTTACAATGCAAAGACCCCAAAAGCTATGAACTCTCAACCAAGAAGCCGGAGCAGAAGTCGAAGTCGAAGACGTTCAAGTCCAAGTGCGATTTTGATAAGGATTGTGTGACGACGCGACATTGAGCGGGTGGGGCGGGTAGTGGGTGGGTGGGTGGTTGGCAAGGAAATCTTTACAACTGCTTACGGGTTTTTTTTTTGTTTTGGGTCTGTGAGAGGCGGGGGGGTGTTACGTTCATAGAGATTGGGGTCCTGCGGGCTGTTCATTTTTGTGCGTGCGCCGCGAAGCGTGCAGCGTTAAGTCGAGAAAGAGCATAAATAAATAAAAGTTCCAACGACAATAGAAAACAACAGCAGCAGCAGCCCTGAACCTGAACCTGAAACTGAACCTCAACAAAATGGTGACGTTCGACGCCATCTTTTGACTGTGTGTGTGTGTGTGTGTGTGTGTGTGAGGTGTGTGTACATGAAAATGCCATGGAAATGGCGCCAAAGTAAGTTTTGCACAGTTTTGAGCGTCAGTGTCTCTCTGTGCACTTACAAAAATTATATATAAACAAGTAGAGAAAATTATTTTTTAAAATAGTATTTCAAAAATGGCAGGCTTTTATTTTTAAATTACAGCATAGGATTAAATAAAATTTAAAAATCGAAAGTTTTCAAAGCAATTTCTCAACTGTTAGCAAATTACAAATATATAATTAAAATAATTTTTTATATCTTTTGTAATTGATCAGAAGGTTAAATTGATTTTTCTTAAAAACAAATTACTTGCATTATTAATTTTCACAAAAAAACACCAAGTTGTTCAACTAAATTGTATTTTTGTGTTATTTGAATTGATTCCAAATTTAGTGACTAATAATTTGACAATCTGCTGAAGAGTAAATATAAAAATATATTTTGTTGGTTTAATTAGCTAAGGTATATCATAAATTTTAAAATGCTTTTAAATCTAAAAAATGTTGTACAGTTTTTAGTTTTGTTTTCTCCGAGTGTAGGCGTTCTTCTGCGTTCGTTGACTGCCATAGTCATTGAGTTTATGCGGCAATAAAGTTGAAAATTTTGAATATTATCGTTAGTGAAAAATTAGCGCCAAGTTGCCCGCAGCTAAAATACATAAACAGGCAGACAAAGAGACACAAACGGACAGACAGACAGACAGACGGACAGACAGACAGACAGTTAGAGAGACAGACAGAAATTGTGGTAGTAGCTGATTCTCACCTGTGCTTTGGCGCAAATGGCGTGCGCCAGAAACGCTTTGGGCCACATTCTGTTAACGCCATCTTCAGCACCCGCAATGGCAGCCAGATAACATCGCCACTCGACACTCGACACTCGACTCGAAGCCAAAGAACTGGCAACCCAAAGCGATTTATGTGCCCCGCGAATTCATCATTAAATTGTTGTTGTTGTTGTTGTTGTTGTGCGAGCGATGCGCAGATAATTTCAGTTCTTGTTGCTGTTGCTTTTATTGTTGTTGTAGTTGTTAATTTCATTTTTGTTGTTGATTCACAAATTCACAGTTAATCGTTGAAACATTTCACGAAAATCGCCCGCAGCCTGTTAACTTGTTTGTTTGGTTTTTTTTTATTTCAATTTTTATATTTTATTTATGTGTCTATAATTAACTTTATTGGGACAAGTGAAAATTTAAGCATAATTCAATCGCCATAACTCAAATGATTTAGGCATAACTAAATAAAAAAAAATAGAAGTGAATATTTTTAAAGCAATCGTTAAGTGTTTTTAATTAAAATATGGAAATTGTAAATTTAAAAAAAAAACTATATCTAAAGCATATCTAAACTATATCTAAATCAATCGGTAAATGTTTTTGATTTAAATATGGAAATCGTAAATTTAAAAAAATAATTCCATTGCCAATGAAAGTGTAAAATTAAAGCTAAAATGTATTCAGAAAAATATGTTCGAAAAACTTAGTTAAATGCTTACTTTTGCAAAGCGTTCTTTTTAATTATTAACGCCTTACACAAATTCTATTGGCCATTTTACTTAACTGAAACCAATTCGAACTTAAACTTAAAGCCGGGGCAGGCACTTAAAAATGTTGAATAACGATTGGCAGAACACGCAAACACGTCTTCATCCTCACACCCCACACCCCACCAACACCCACTGTCTCCAGGCAAATATGAATGACCAATTATGCAGTTCGTTGGCGCTACGTGCTCCAGCTGCCAATGGGCTCAATGGACGCCATTCTTGGCCATGGCCATTAGCTGCCCATGGACAGAATGTCATGTGCGGATCTTTGATGATGCGTAGCTTTTCATTAAATGAAAATTTTCGCGTCGCTGGCAATTGATAGAGAGCGGGGAGAGAGGGGAGTGAGGAGTGCCTGGACAACAAAGACGAGGTCGAGCACATAAAGAAGGCAACGGAAACTTTGTTGCTGCTTCTGTTGCCGCAGTTAAAGAGACAAAGATGGAGACACTTTGATTTATTGGCAGGACGCGAGCTGAATTTTTAATTGCAACACAAATCGCTTAAAGGTTCGAGCTGCCCAAAAAATCCCTGTCAGATTAAATTGAATCAGGATTCTCGAAGATTCTCGCTGCTATGCAAAGTGAAAAGTGAATCCTTCAGAAATGTTGAACAGCGATTTATGCTCCAAGCGTTGTTGTACATTCGAGGAGTCTGGGAATTTATGCGTCCTGTCAGCGTATTTGAAAACATTGTAATTCAAGCGTGCGACTCGAGATACTTCCGAGAAAGTCAATTAGCTGTACACAACAACAACACACACACACTCGCACACACACACACACAGATATTGAGGGTGGCTGCAAGTGAAATTAGTACCATGAATGATCCGTAATAGAGTTAACCTAAGCTGCTCTCAATATATATATATATATATATATCCACTCGATACGTATTCAAATTTCAGTTGCAGTTGCATCTGTGAGGGGTATCTGCCACAAAATACGTATGTATGTAACTTGATATTGCATCTGACAGATACACGGCGCTTCAGTCCCTTGAGGGACAACCGATGGCCGTGTTAATGATGTTTGTTGTCGATATTGTTGTTGTCGATATTGTTGTTGTCGATATTGTTCTTGCTATTGTTGTTGTTGTTGTTCTTCTTGTTGTTGTTGTTGTTGTTGCTGTCTATAAAAAAGAATTGTAGAAACACACATCTGTTTTCATTCCCAGTCCACTGCCCAAGTCAAACTCTGACTTTTAACAAGTTCACAATCAGCTCACAACTCAGCACGCGTGGCTCTCTATAAGTAAAATATTTATACATATATTTATATACACATACACATATATATACATACATATATTTATATAAAGTTCGAAATTAATTTCGCCTTCGTTTAAATTGACTGATAAGCAAAAATTCAGTCATGTGTTCGATTTGTGTGTGTTTTTTTTTATCGAAAGTGCGCATGAAATTTCACAGATTGAACATTTCCAAAACGAATTTTATTACTTCATATCGCCAAAATGTTGCTTTTTGATTTATTGAGTAATTTTTTTTTTAAAGACATGGGTCTTACAGAGAAATGGAAGTAATAGTCAAAACGGAGGAGCTTTATATAAATTGCACTTATTTAAAATTAAAATTTCAATTTTAATTGTTACAATTTCGCTACTTTATTTAAAAATGGAATGTTGCTTTTTATAAGATAAGACGATTTAAATTTGAAAATCAATTTTTTTTCAAGCAAATATATTTATTGTTTTATAGAAGTAGCTGTTGTAAAAAGTAGTAGTAAAAAATGATTTTACGGCAAATAAATCTTATAAAATTCAAATTATAAACTAGAAGCACTGTTTTTTCAAAATTTATTAAATTTCTACACTTAGCTGCAATTTGAACATATTCTAAAATTGTTTTCTGTATTCATCTAAAACTTGTGCAATGATTTAATATTTTAAATTGCTTAACACTGCTTCTACTCTTGCTACTTCCAACTTCTTTGGAATATATATATATATATAAATATTTCGTGCACCTTTCAACACATCTCTCACACCACTCTAGAGGACATCCTCTTGAGTAGCACTTGACAATAACGACAATAAACAAATTTCTGACACATTAAGGATACATATGTCCATATGCAGATGTGCGTCCTGTTTTGTTCCTGTTGTGATCCTGTTATGTACACGCTTGCCCCCAAAATTGGAATACCCAATCGAGTGACACGCCTCCTGCGCTAATTTGTCCAATTTGTCGAGTGAGAAAACAACAAAAATGCCTGCAAAAAAAGAGTCCCAAATATTGCCGCCTGCTGTGGCAGCAGCAGCCAAACATTATTTCGGCAAATAAAATCAACAACGAGTGTCCCAGAGAGGGGGTGGGGAGGGAGAAGGGCGGGTGTGCAGGCAAAAGGGCTGCGGGTATATTTTACCATTTAAATGCGCGACACACGGGTGTCAATTGCGAATATATACATATATATATCCTGCCTGCAGGACATTCCATTCGCATAACTGTCACCCCAAGTCCAAGCGCTTATCACACGCTGCGCTGTCGCGCCCGAGGCAACAACTGCGCAGGAGGAGGGGTGGCCAGGGACAGTAGCAGCAGCAGCGAGAGCAAGTGGATTGACTCGGGCCCCGAGGCCAGACACATCTGCTGCAAAATGCTGGTGTGGCAGCAACAGCAACAATAACTGCAAAAGGCGCAACCGATCATTAGCAGCCCATAAAGAACAGCAGCCTGAAAATGCATATATAACTGCCATATCTGGATCGTAAATCTTGAATTTCTATTTTTATGAGTGGCACATAAAAAGCGAAATATTTCAGCAATTATTAATTAATGTATTTTTTATTTCTGTTTGCTTGCAGCTTTTTTCTCAAATTCTTCTTGAAGTGCAATCAAAATTGCCTCAAAAATGCTGGCAATCCGCGGGACATGAGAAGATTTCAGGTGGGTCTCAATTATATTGAATATCTGTATAAGATATAACAACTGAGCTAAATAAGAATAAAGAGACAATAAAATTTGAATAAATATAATTTAATAAATAAATAAATTAAATAATAAATTAAAATATAAAAAATAACTTGTAATTTAAATCAAGATTTATATATTAAAATTAACAATTTTCCTAATGTTAAATTTATTCAATTTCTTACTCCAAAGGTTGTCATCTCCACCCAGGTGGCCGTTGATGGACCACTGCTGGCCATCTCGGATAATATGTTTGTGCACAATAATTCCAAGCATGGCAGACGCGCTAAGCGATTGGACACAACGGAAGGTACAGGCAACACATCCCTGTCCATTTCCGGTCACCCCCTAGCGCCCGACAGTACCTACGATGGTCTGTAACTAAATTCCAAATTAATTCGATCAGTTTAGTTTAATTTAGTTAGTTAATTTCTTAGTTAATCTTTTGTTTTTATTTCCTTTATGTTTTGGTTTTAATTTTGATTCTGTAGCAATTGGCAAACTGAAAACCCATTTCTTCAATTATTATGCACTGTACAAAAAATATGCCCTAGTCTAGAGAAAAATCGACCAAGAATTAACTAGTTAATTATGAAAGAAATTAATCAGATAATTTTCTTGCTAAAATTCTTATTTTTAAATGGTTAATTAAAATAGGTCGAATTTCCCAATTCTCGGGCATAAATATTTTTGCCAGTGTATAACTCCCAACCACTGCAATCTACTGACCCACACAACTAACAATGTTTTCAATGCTGACCCACTTTTAGGCCTCTACCCACCGCTGCCCGTGGCCACGCCCTGTATTAAGGCGATATCGCCCAGCGAGGGCTGGACAACAGGTGGCGCCACCGTGATCATTGTGGGCGATAACTTCTTTGATGGTTTGCAGGTGGTATTCGGCACCATGCTGGTGTGGAGCGAGCTAATCACATCGCATGCGATACGCGTCCAAACACCACCCAGACACATCCCCGGTGTGGTCGAGGTGACGCTCTCCTACAAGAGCAAACAGTTCTGCAAAGGATCACCCGGTCGCTTTGTCTATGTCTGTAAGTAGTCATTGTTAGACACCCGCACACCGCATCCTTAGCATGTTCAAGCTTTCCGTTTCGCCTCAAGCAGCACTCAACGAACCCACAATCGACTATGGCTTCCAGCGCCTGCAGAAGCTCATCCCACGGCATCCCGGCGATCCTGAGAAACTGCAAAAGGAGATCATACTCAAGCGGGCCGCAGATCTGGTTGAGGCTCTCTACTCCATGCCCAGGTAAGCGTCTCTGCCTGAAACTCTCAGCGCCTTGCAGCAGCAGCAGCATCATCTAATCCTTGTGCCCGTTGCTGCAGCAGATCGCCCGGTGGCTCCACCAGCTTCAATTCGTATGCGGGCCAGCTGGCGGTGAGCGTACAGGATGGCTCCGGCCAGTGGACAGAGGATGACTATCAGCGCGCCCAATCGAGCAGTGTCAGTCCACGTGGCGGCTACTGCAGCAGCGCCTCAACGCCCCACAGTTCGGGTGGCTCCTACGGGGCAACAGCGACCACCGCCAGCGTGGCAGGCACTGCGAATGGCTATGCGCCTGCCCCCAACATGGGTACGCTCTCCTCCTCGCCCGGCAGCGTCTTCAACTCCACATCAAGTAAGTCCAGCAGCAATTTACTCAATTCTCTTCCCAGAAATAAAATTTGCTAGTTTTGCACATTTCAAAGGCACTCAGGAAAAAAATAGTTATTGTTGCTTGTTCGAAGTACACTTAAAAAAATGAGCTTGAATCTAGATTTTAGGACCATTTTATTTTCATTTGAAGTACAAAAATAATGTACTTGCTGCCAGAATATCTCCATTTATTTGTGTAAAATTCCATTCTATAATCAAAGTTGCATGAAATTAAGAAAATTAAACACGTTCAAATTATATTTTAATTAAAAAAAATAATTCAAAAAATTAGATAATTTTAAAATTTAACAGCATTTTACTAAAAATATAGTTTGTACTATTTGTAGATGTTTTTGTTTTATTTTTATATTATTTAGCCCTTTCCATTGAATGTATTTATTTTACTTATGCTTATTAGTTAAACACTCAATGAAAAAAATACAACAAAATTGAATAAACCAAACAAAACAAACCTACTCAAAATACTACTAACTTAAACACCCCCCAAACGCCCCCCGTCAAAACAAAACAAACAAAAACTAAGTGAAACAAAATTGCTCAGCAAGTGCATTTTCGCCATTAATCCCCAACAGTGTCCATGACGACGCCTTGGCATTCAGCGCTCGTGCAGCATCATCATGTCGCCGCCGCCAACACTCACCCGCATCACTATGCGCATCCGCATCAGCCCTGGCACAATCCTGCCGTTACAGCAGCGACAGCGGCCGCAGTTTAAGTGCAACATCAGAAACAGCAGCAGCAGCAGCAGGGGCAGCAGGGGCAACAAAAGTATATAATTATGGATCAGGAGCAGCATGCAACATTTGGAGCAGCTAACACGCCCAAACAACATACAAACACACACACACACACAGACACATCACACGTACACTCGCACTCATAGAGCATTAGCTTATCGGGCAGCGACGCCCCCAAAATGTGGCAACAACAACAACAACAGCAGCGAAACAATCTCATCGCGTGGCGCCTGTTGACTTTGGGCAAGAAGAGTTCACTGATAAAAATGCTCCGCTCAACCAACTCCAGCGATAATGACTACGGTGAGTGGGTGTGCGAGTGTGTGTGTGTGTGTGTGTGTATATATGTGTGCTTTCGTCGAGTTGTGTCTATCATAAAAAACCACATTCACCACAACAACAACAACAACAACAGCAACAACATCAACACACAACCAACACAAAATTCAACGGTATTTATAATTTCATTTTAACATTTTTATTAAATACGTTGCGAAATTTCTTCTTCTAAGTTCTTAAATAAGTTTTTAAGCTGATTGATATAGAGTTAGTCCCAAATCTTTTAGGAACATGTAGAAAAATCCCACAGTTATATATATATATATATATAAAACTTAACAGCGTTAATGGGCATTATAATTATTATTTATAATATATTATTATGTTTGGGGAATAGTTAAAATTTTGAAAACAATTTTCTCTTTTTATACATGAAGTATTAAATTATAAAATAATTATGTGTATAAATATATTTATATTATTATATACTTAATATATTTTTACATATAATGATTATGTTTGGGGAACAGTTAGATATTTGGATACATTATTCTTGCTCGCAGTTCGTGTATAAATATCATCTTATATAATTGACAGACTTGCAACATATAAAAAGGTATAAAATGATATTAATTATAATTGTATTAATATTATATAGAAAACAATATTCAGGTTTAATTCTGGATTACTTCTTTATAACTACTTCTCAAGTATTTAATTCTACTAAGCAAAATCTAGTTTTAATTAAAAATTTTCATTTAGCTGAAGATTTCATTTATGTCTAGAGAATAATTATTCCACAAACAAGTATATAATATTTGAAAAATTATTTAATCATGCTGCAGATACAGAAAATGTACAATCAGCAAATTGTTAGATCTACGAATTATTAATGTTTTGGCTTGAATAACTTTACATAAATAAGAATTATTTTTTTAATGTTTTGATATTTTATTCTTATCGTTTCAGGGGTCAGCAGTTTGAGCTTCAATCCGTTTGCCCTGCCCACCTGCAATACACAGGGCTACAGCACCAGTCAGCTGGTGACATCAACCAAATAATATTATTATTAAATGAGGCTATTGGCCACTGCTCTTGTCTCTGCTGCGCCGATGCCCCAAGGACCGCAACGATCCTTCCATCCTTGAACCCGCCCCCCGCGGTTGTTGTCGTTAATCGCCAGCAAAGTAACCAATGAATAAAATCAAATGAACAAAAAAAAAAGACGCTCGAAAGTGCAATAAGCGATGCAAATGTTTCCCCAAATTCAACAAAATATTTAAAATATACATTAATCTATTTATTGTATAAATATGCAAAACCATACAAAAAAAAAACAAAACAAAATGTTGTTTATTTTTGATTGATTACTTTTTATAAATGTCCTTGTAAATTATTAAAAATTCGAAAACCCAAAAAAAAATAATAATTTTTAAGTCCATATCACAAATAACTGAATACATATGAAAAAAGCAAAACTCATATCAAATCGTGGGCTCTAAACTAAGATCTAAAATAATGCAGTGTCTATAATCGAAACCGGAATTAAATTTGCAGATGGTTCGGTTTCTAGTACACTTCAGATTTGCTTGATTAATCGATATATGTACATAAATATTTAAATATATTTATATATGTCAAATATTTATTGGATATAATAATCGAAACTGTGAATAGAACAAATTATACCAATTTACATACCTACCATATGATGATCTGAAAGTAATACGAAAATAATATTAAACAAAAACAGAATAAACATAAATCAATTTTTTGATATATCTAAATGCTTGTATACGAAAATTAAATACCAAAAAAATATAAAAACAAAAACATATATACAAAACAATATATCATGACATTTTTCGGAGATCGAATAACAAATTATATATTTATCATATCTCATATCATTTTTTCAAAAGATATACGAACAAATTTTGATAAATACGCATTATTTTTTTTGGTATTGCCGAAAACGATGTCGAACTGACAAAGTAGAAAAGAAAAACCATAATCAAAATGATATATACCTAAATAAAAACATTAAACAAATAAACAGATAAAAAAAGATAAGGTTGGGCTAGCTAATTATACCCGATTATATCCAGCCGATTGCACTGTATTAAATAAATTAAATAACATAAAGTAAGAGATACTTATCAAAGATTTTGGCAAACATATCGTATACTTAGTCGATCCCATCAGAACATATAAGCACACACATACACACACACACACACACCCACAGACACATTCATATTTCAAATTCATACATCATTTAGATTAGACTCCAATAACTAACACATCCGCTATTCAAAATCGAAGATTAATCAACTAACGATTAAATGCCCAACATTTGTTGACTAGAGCTTAAGCGTAAACATTTAAATATACACATGACAAATATATATACGTATAGACGATATTTGGGGTGCATATACATAGTAAGATCATTGTTAATTACTCGATCTGTAGGATTTATTGTAATTGATATTGTATTATATATGCATATTGCTATAGACACATACATTTATTGAAAAATATATAGAATCGAACAAAATATTAATAATAATATTGCATTAATGATACAAAACAAATATTTCTAGTTTATAAGCATTGCATAAGTCATACAAATTAGCTCCAGATATCGATTTGTAAATTATAATTCTAGTAATACTCTCTGTTTTGTAAATCTCAACAAGTTATTTAAATAAAATTTATTTAAAACATACATAAACTAAAACCATTCTCAACGTATCTCTTGGAATTATTTTTATTTAAGGTAATCGCATCATTAATCGGCCAACTCTTATGGAATCCTTATTCTCATTTGTTCTTCCTAACATCTTAAAAAATTATGCGGCTGCTGGCAGAATTGAGAGCAATACGAGAATATATTATATTTTAACTTTATTGTTTCTTATCCCATATTAATTCTAAACATTAATTAGTTTAGCATTTATTAATGATTCTGCATAAAAAGTTGTGGGGTTTATGGCGAAATATATCAAGAATCGAGGAACGGAGGGCAGTTTTTGATAAAATAAAGCAAAATTGAGCTGTGCCTATATTGCAAATTTAAAGCCTCTTTTAGAAGCACTTATAGACGGTTATGGCTATATCGACTCGGCTGTTGATCCTGATCAAGAATATACTTTATGAGATCGCAGATGCTTATTTCCACCTGTTACATACATTTGCACAAAACCAACATACGCTTTTTAACCAATTCTAAACACCAACTAAAATCCATAAATTTCTCACAATGACTTGGGATTTCTTAGGTAAAATTTATTAGCGGTCTGTAAGAGTTTTACATAAAATAAATGATTACATACATACGTTCTAAGTTTAAATATGTGTATAATTGTGTATATATATATATACATAGCCACATATATGTGTGCTTAATAATTAATTGATCCAACTAAGATTGAAAAATGTACGTAAGCATAATTAAACATAAACATTTGTAGCCTACTTGAATAATTGTTGATACGATAGAAAATTTTACAATTTGCTGCATTGTTTTTATTATGATTTGTGTTTTTCCATGTTGTTGGGTTAATTTAAAAAATGAATAATCATGTTTGTTTTTTTTACTATTCAATTTTAGTCGTAGTCTCCGCACTCTCTTTGTACAGTATCTCATGAATTTTGGAGCGCACGTACATCTTGCGGCCCACCGATAGTTGTCGCATAACGGGCACCAGGCTCAGTGCAAAATAGTAGTCATCGTCCTTGAGCTGCTGCTCATGCTGCTGCTGAATGACGTAGTTCAACTGTTCGCTGACTGTGGTCAGGCGTTCAATCGATGTTTCCAAGTTGTTTTTCAATGTTTTTGCCGCACTTGTGGTGCCAGAGACTACAGTGGCAACAACTGGTACTGAGCTTGTCCTGTTGCTGCCGCTACTTATCAGGGTGACTTTCTCGCCGGATTCGACCATCTCATCCTCCACCACTTGGATGGGACTGTAGCAGAGTGGATCTTCACTGTAGATAATATCCTTGATATCCTCACTGACCACCTCGCCCTGCTCGTATTCCTCCCACTTCTGGGGCAATGCACCCGTAATCGATGCGTGCACATCGATCTTTGGTTTCCCAACCCGAATCGGTTCGCGCACCACCTTTGCTTTTGTAATACGTGATGTTTTCTCTGCAACAAAATGGAAATGTAAATAGACTATTGGTTAAGCTATGCTACTGCTATGCGGTTAGTCAGATGTAAATATATATGTTATTTGCCGGCGCCAGGGCCAGATGTATTGCAGGGCTGGACGTCAATTTACCGATAGTTTCCAACGTTTGCGAAGAGTCGCTCGGGATCGATAGGTTCGTCAATAGGTCAATAATTGTATGTTTCGATAAGCCCGCCATTTTTTTGCTTTTCTCGCTTGCCTTTTGTTGTGTACACGTACCTTTCTTAATCGTACTGACCGCGGTTCGGCTAAGGGGTCGTTGCTGTATAGGATTGACGAGCACCTCGTCGGAATGCTTGTGCCTTAAGTGCGTCCATAGATTGGTTGTATTGTTGCCCTTCAGATTGCTAGCCATGCCACCACGCGATATATTATTGCCACAATAGCGGCAGATCGCAAAGTTTTCGCACTCTTCATTGATATCGTAATGCTGCCACACACTGCTAACGCGACCCTTAGGCATTTTAGTTTCGTTTTATTTTCAAAATGTCTTTGTACAATTACAATTAAAAATTTTTTCTCAGAAAACGCAATAGCGATGTTAGCGTTGCTGGCTGACCGTGTTGGAAAACTCTGACACAAAACAGTGTTGCACAATGTCTAAGCGAACAAAACAAAGAAAAAACAAAACTAAATTATTTATTAACTACAAATAAACTAAATCAACATTTTTTTGCAGTCAAATAATGTATTGATTTTTATTTATTGCACATTTTAGCAAAGTCTATTATTATAATTCGATGCTGTTAATCACAGTACACACGCACAGCTGACGATTGTCAATTTTTATTAACACCCCTAAAATAGGGAGTTAACATTTTTTATTTTAAAATCCAGTGCGAGCAATACCCGAAATTTCTCAGCATCCCGTTAATGTGGAGTACAACATATTACAACACTATTAGAACACATACGCAAACCAGCAGAAATTTTTGCGATGACAACAACACCTCAGTCCGCTCTATGAACACGCGTGGCAGTGTGAGGGGGCGTGCGTGAATATCAGATCCAAAACTTACCGTTAGTCGTGTGCAAACATTTATGGCGCAAAAGGCTCCCGGTCCCTGTTTTGCCGCTGTAGGATAAGAGATCACCACAGGTTTTACAGCAGGCAAATGGCTCAATGCGATCATCACAGGAGACCAGGTTAAAGAAACGCCAAACGCAGCTCTTTGCATTTCGTGGTTCGACCAGCTTACAGCGCTTGTCACCCGATTTTAAAAGAGTTCTTAGCTCCGATTTCTTTTCAACATGCATTGTTGCTGTCTAATTCCTTTCAAATCAACAAATAATATGTAAAACCCAAAATGTAAAAACTACTTTTCGACACGCATGTCACGATTTTTAGTCACGCACAAAACCGTGTTGCAAAGCACGATGCACCAACATATATGCGAAAGTGTACAGCACTGGCATGGTTAGCATCAAAAGCCGCTGTACCATTGAGAGCCGTTGAGTTTACCATTAAATAAAAATACATTATATGGCTTATAGAGGTAATCAACTTAATTTCTGTTAATAAATAAAGCTCACTAAATAATTAAGATTTTATTTTTTTTTATCTTATTGTTATATACCTGTTGTATGGTTTCGGAATTCCCAGGCACCGATAACAAGTGGTAGTCGGCCGATAAATAACTGAGAAATCTGTATTCAGAATCACAACACCAGCTGTTTTTTTTAATCCTTAATTTTATTTGGGAACGCTGTAACTTATAAAAAAATATCGTTGATAACTGTTTTGTTCGTAATTCTGCAAATAATAGTGAGCAGCACAATTGACAAAATGTAAATTACTAATTTATATGTATATTGGTATATGGTGAGCACAAATAGGTAGTTAAATAGGTCAATAACACATTAATTAAAAAAAATATTTTGAATATTTCAAGAATCAAAATGGGAACACAGTCGATTTGCTACAAGAACGCAACAGTACGATCTAAAATTAAAAGTGGCGAATTTAAGGTGATTTCCAAGCGAAGTCGAAGTCGAGTGTGGAATGTATTTTCCAGGATTGTGGATCAAAATGGAACGCAACTCAAGAATGTCGTTTGCCGCTCATGTCCTGGTATCCTTAAGTTCAATGGCCACAGCATATCGAATTTGGTTAGGCACAAGTGCTACCGAAATGGCAGCGATTTTGGACCAAGATCCTCTGATGTGCTTAAGCAAGGATCTAGCGATCTTGAAATGCGCACTGAAGATCAGGATTATGGCGAAGAAGATCCACTGGATGCCAACCTATTGCTGGTCGATGAAACAAAGGAGAGACTTGCTCAAGTACTCGCCGAGTGGGCCATTGAGAATTGCCGAGCCTTGGATATTTTCGAGGACACCGGATTAAGGAAGCTAGCAGCACAATTTATTGAATTTGGTGCTTATTTTGGTAACCAAATCAAAGTGGATGATCTCATGCCGCAGACAGCGGCAATAACTACGCATATATACAACAGCTATCAGGACACATTGGAGAAGGTGCGCCTGGATGTGAGCGCGGCAAGAACAAATGGATTCAGTATCACGTGCAATACTCGAACAGATAACTTCACGCAGAATACACAGCTCTGCCTGACCATGCACTATATCAAGGATGGTATGATGTTCAGTCAACTGCTTACTGTTGCCAGTCGAGATACGGAGTCCTGCACAGGTAATCATCATCAATTTATGCCAAATATACAGTCGAACTTGCCTAAATCAAACATAAACTTTAATCTTTAAAGAATGAATCTATAATAATTAAATTTGTTTTGGCAAAGCTAAAGAGTTATTCAAGACAAATTCGCTTGTTTATATTTGAGATTATTTCACCTATTTATATCTAATCAGAATGTTTTCGCAGGTTCGTTATTGAAAGCACAAATCAATACAATTTTGAGTGATTTCGAGTGCGTGTGGGACGAGGATAAACCCATTTTTGTGTCATCGAGTGAGTTAATCCGAGATGCCATCATCGGAGAAGGACATGTGAGTTGCATTAGTAAATTGCTGGGTAATGTCATTGTATCTGCATTTAAGGAAGTCGACCCTCTGAAAGATATGTTAAATCAGGCCAATGAGCTGGTTAAATATATGCAAAACTCTGGTGCATTCTTGAACTTGGAGACGCCATTGGTTAACTACTCGCCAAACGAATGGAAAAGCATATACCACATGCTAAAGTCAATCGAGTCTCATTGGACAGAGCTTATCAATTTATGCGGAGATTTAAGTGGCCATAACCAACAGGAAATTTCTTCGGTTGTCAACCTTCTTGAACACTTTGAGAAATGCTGCAGGACTTTGGAGGATGAAAATTTGCCAACATTGCATTTGGTCATTCCACATTTACATCGACTGCGAAAAGTATGTAGCCAGCCGGGTCAAAATGCGGTTGAGTCCAATATGAAGGTCAAACTGATGAATCTCTTAGAATCACTGGTCCAAAATCATATTGTCGAATTTCATAAGATGGCCATGTTTCTGTTTCCGCCAACTAATCAATTGCTTCAATGCACAAGCAAAGAAAAAGATCAGACAATTGAGGAATGCATGATGTTAATGAGACGCTTCTGTCCGCCGGAAAATAGACTTTTGTTAGCGGCCATCAAGCAGGAGCTGGGTGATGATCTCTTCACTGATTTTATAACCGCGTACGCGCCCGAGGATAGGATACCTAGGGAAATTCGCAGATATTCCGATCTTCAAGTGCCACTTTGCGAAGGTTACAACGTTCTCAATTGGTGGTATTTCCACAAAGATAACTTTCCACTCCTTTATCAAATAAGTTGCAGAATTTTGGGCACACCTGCGTCAAGTGCAGCTTCCGAGAAAGTATTAGCAAGAGCTCAAAGCTTATTAACCCACACGAATTCTAGTCATGTTTCTCATTATATAGCAAACAAAATCATGTTTTTAAACAAAAATTCTGATTAAACTACACTATTAGTTTAATTTTAAAAAATAATTTATAAATAAAAAATAAGGAAAATTTAAATGGATGTAAATATGTTATAAATAAAAAAAATAAGGAACATTTAAATTGAAAATGAAATTGGTTCAAAATTATTTAAATATATTCATTGAACTCAAATTGAAACTTGAATCAATTAAGCCATTGCATGGTATTCACATTATTCGATATTTGAACAATTTAGCTCTGATAGTTTGTGGCGGTTAGGCGATAGAGAATTGAGATATTTCAGTGTTAGCATACGACACCTCTCGCCGTTGTCCAATACTCGCGCACAGAGAAAATTTTGGAAGAGAAGAAGCTAGTTGTTATTCGAACTTTCGTGCATTTGAAACAAATAGAATTGTGTAAATTCAACTGCAAAGCGAGCGCGGAGCGTGTAAAATGCATTTGTATGAAATCAGGCGGTAATGCAAATACATAAAATAAGGAGAATGTGTGTGTGCACCACGCACACATTGTTAGATTTTTCGGTCCCCATTTCGCTGCTGCTCACAAACTGACGTCAACGTTGGCGTCGCTGCTTACGTCGCCGTCGTCGTCATCATACGCCTTGTCGTCAATGAGAGCGAAGAGCATAACAGTGTCTACCAATTTGACGGCATATCGTGCATAAAAGAGAGAGACAATGGCGAGCACAACAGCAACAACAACGAAGTCAAAAGAAAAATGTTTTCATATTTTATACTGCCTGTCATCGCGGAAAAGTGGAAAATTGCAAAAAACCGCAATTGCCACGCAAATAATTGTGCACTAATTAGCCGATTACTGACGCGACCTAACCAAAAAGTGCATTTCTCTGTCAACAGTGACCCCAAATTGCAACAGCTGATGCCGTGTGGCCAGGCAAAAAAAAAATTGTCACATCTCTGCCGCTGGTCCTCTGCTACTGCTGCTGCATTGCTTCTTTTATTCTGTTATTGTGCCAAGCACAGTTCCAAACTAGACCCCGCTCTCCCTTGTTTCCACCCACTGCATAGTTCGCCCAGTGAATGATTCACATTTTTCTTTTACTAGTTTTTCTTTTTTTGTTTCTCTTCTATGCTTTTTTATGTGAATTTTTGTTGTTGTTCGCTGTGCGCTGCGCGAGCTGTTGGCAAATGCGTGCGCGCAATTAACTTGCAAAAAAAAATTGTTAAAAAACCAAAAATAGTTGTAAAAGTGCTTATAAATATTTATGCATTGAGTGTTGTTAATATGTATTTATAAATGTGTGTGTGTTCGTGATTTTAGGCTGCTCAACGGCTGAAGTGAAAATTCCAAGCCAGAGAAAAAGATAAAAAGAGAAAAATAGGAAAGAGAGAGAGCGAAACATAATAAGGAAAGTGTGGAAAATACAACAACAAGAAAAGCGCGCTTGGCCAGTGAAGAAAGAAAAGTGAACTGCAAGTGCAGCGGAGACTGGGCGTCGGACAGCCAGTGTTGTCAACTGTCATACCGTCCGACGTCGGACTGCAACTGTTAATAGCAACAACAGCTGCAACAATATTTTAGTCAAAAAAATCTCTACTGCTTGGTAAAACTGTAGTAAAGTGCAGTGTCATCGTGTCATCTGCAACATGGATGCCGAAACACAGGAAATACGACAGGTAAACGTCTAAATATATATTTTAAGCCTTTACATACGTCATAACTCCCCGCTCCCAACAAACATGCCCAAATACATTCTTCTAATATATATGTTTGTTTGTAAGTATGTGTGTGTGCTCTCAAACTTAAAATCGCGCTCATTAAAATTCCTGCAGCGACTGCGACGCTAACGTCGACGTCGTCGCTGTCGCCGTTCAAGTTTGCCTTAACGCCTTTGCAATGCGCTCATCAAACGCTGCCAGCGTCTCTGCCAAAGGCCACAGGCGTAACGGCTTTTGCTGACGCTGACTTCGCTGTTCAGGCCACCTACTCTCTTTCGCCAAAATGGTGCGCTGAGGTAACCGACGTCGTCGTCGCTGCTCCCACTGACTGACCGGCCAAGTGCTTTATAGCGCCTAAATATGCGACCGACACCTACTTACCGTTTGACTGGTTTTTTAAAAGCCAATGCAAACAACAATATAGCAGCAGTCGCAGCAGCAGCACCAGTGCCAGAGCAATCAGTGTGGCCAGCTGCTGCGTTTTATTTTTATTGGCAACCCCCCCGCTGAATGCTGCTGCTGCTGTTCAATCAACTTTAAAACTCCATTCATGAATTGGTCTCAGCCGGAAAATGCTTGAAAAAGTGTTCTCGCTTATGCCACTTTGCGTAAATTTCTGTTGTTGTTGAACTGCTGTTGCATGACCTAATCGCTATGTTTATAAAACACGGTATACAGTGATCGCTCAAATATTGTAAACTATGAAGTTTTTCCATAAAAATTATAAAATTTAAATTAATTAAATTAAGGTGAAAAATGCTAAGCACGATTATAAATTGTATATATATTATTTTTTAGAAAAAAATGGCACACCCAAATGTTGGAATTATTCGCGAAGTACCACTATACTTAATTCATATATGTACATATGAATGTGTATGTGTATTTTTGTATGCAGGTTTAACGCACAAGAGAGACAAAAACGTAACTGATTAACTCTGTCTGTTGTTTGACTCTTTGACAGTTTGGCAACTTTCGGAGGTTCTCGGTTTCACACACATACACACAATAATGGCAGAGTGTGTGTGTGCTTGAGTGCGTGTATAGTCCGCCACTCCCTCTCCGTCTTACCCTCTGCCTATACGCCCCTTCGTTCACAAATGAACGAAGTGCCTAGAAAGTTAAACGCCTCACAAGCAGCAGCAGCACACAATCGACTATATTTCCAAATGTTTATCTAGCTGCCATTCCGTTTCTTGTTGTTGTTGTTGTTACTGCTGCTGCTGCTGTTACTGCTAAGCTCTTTAAGCAATTAGCGCATTATGGGCTTTCAAAAACACAAAGAAAAAGAAACCAATATCAATTTTAATCGACAGTTTCAAAAGTTTGCGCCCTCTCTCTCTCTCTCCCTCGCTCTTGTTCTATTGCAGTCGCTCGTTCTCCTCATTCTTCTCAAGCTCCAATTTTTTTGTGTGTTCCTTTTGCATTTAAATTTAGCCTATCGTCGCATTTGTCTGGCATGCCAGATAATGACAAAATAGAAATAAAGTCATAAATAGCGTTAATCCGCAATTTTTGAATTGTGAGCATTGCCACATGAGAAACGTGCATTTACTTAAAAATACACACGCACACATTAGCACTTATACACATGCAGTATACATACAAAAATATGTTAGTATGCGTGTGAAGCGTCAGTCAGCTGAAAAAACTATGCCATCCATGTGGGTGTCCAAATCAGAAGCGATTTATTGCCGCTGTTTGTCGTTGTTGTTGTTACTCCAGCCTGAAATGTTTACATTTTTGAAATTTGAGTTACGAGTATTTATGTAACTTTTAACACACACACAAGTGTGTATACAAGTGCAGTGCAGTTTTTCGTTGCTGGTGCGCTGTGTGTTGTATGTTGGAAAGTGCATGAGAAGACAAACTGGTTGCGCAGGAAGTGTGTCCATCTGTCCACCTGTCCACCAAGTTTCTCTCTCTATCTCTACCCACTGGTATTGGCCAATTCGCAGAGTTCGACAACGGTCTGCGACCTACGCCAACAAACATATTTGACACTACTAGACACGTTAGTGTTAACCTGTTGCTTGACAAATCAACTTGAATTGTAAATTTAAAATAATTATGCTTAATATTAATCATTAACTACCACATATCGAATTGTTCAATCATTGATCATAGTTGCATAATTTACAATTGAATACCAGTTTAGCTTTTTCAATGTTCAATTTAAAATTGACTTAGTTCGCATTATAAATTGAGCACGTTGCTTAACTTAATACGGTCAATTCCGAGCGAAAACTGGTAATTTTACCAGCTTTTATGGCAAAAACATAAATATTTAAAGAGAAACAGGAAGTTCTTCTCTCCGATTATAGTGTCTCAGGTTGGCACACTCGCCACTTGCCTTGAACATTTCGAGTTTTATCAAAGTATAAATATTTACAAATGACAAAGATAATATATATATATGAATGATTCACTTTTTGACACACCCAACTACTTTCTTTTTGTCCTAAATAGCTTTTTATCTTATTTGAAATGTAGCTTTTAGGTACTTCAACAATTATATTAGAAAAACATAGATAATATGTTTTAAAAATTTGCTATTTTTCTTTCCAATACATCCATTAGTTATTATTTACATAGAAATTAATCACAGTAAAAGTTGATAAGGTGTCTTTGTCAAATCTAATCTCAAATTAAATACAAATTGTCCAAAAGCGAAAGTAAACGCAGCTAATACTTTACTTATCAGTAGTCGCCACATTCCAAACATAACACAAAACTATACAAAATTTATAACTACAACAGAAGAAAATAAATTGATTTAATTGAGCGATAAGGCGACGACTAATAGAAACACTGTTAAGGAATTTCGGCTCTTATCTGAACGGCACTTAAGATGCCATGATGAGTTACAAAGTTGAACGAAACGCTGGAGCACAAGGAGTCCCATATAAAAAACTAATAAGCGGCTATTCTCAAGTTGCTTCTACGAAAATGGGCACCGATTGTTGTGTGTGGCAGAGAGAATGTGGAGACTGTGGTGTGTCGAAATGATTAGTGGAAAATGCAGTTGCAAATTGAAATCACTCTGCCGACTGACGATGCATTTTACTGCTGCTGCTGCTGCGGCTTCTGTTTTTGCTTTTGCTCTTGCTGTTGCACTTGAGATTCTAAAAGTTGCAACACCAACAAAAAACAACAACTTTGCCTTGGGTCTGGCCATTCCCTCGACTTTTTCATGCTGAGTGACCATCCAAACAGTTGAAGCAGACAGGCAGACCAACTAACTGATGGACAGACAGACAGAAACATTGAAGAAACGGCGCACGCCAAGAGCCAAACAGACAGCGAGTTTATCGAACTCATATTGAAGATTGTACGCATGGCTTCACACACACATACACACACACACACACACACATTGATGCAGCACAGATACAGATACAATTCATCCAGATACACATACAGATACTCAGACTAAACTACAGAGTGCACAACTTAATTGCTACAATATTAAAATGCACTGGAAGGTTTATTTCTCTTACAGTTTGGCTACTCCACAGCGATTGTATTTTCTCACAAAAAACGTGCTTTTAGCCGGATGTTAAATTGAAAGTAGTATGCTTAACTAAATTCCGCTCTTTTTCAACAGCAAATACAGCTTTGTTTTTGTTGCTTATCCAATCATTAAAATCGACTTATAATCTTGAACGTAAATTGGTAATTGCAACTTATGTTAATATGCATTACGCAAAATATTACTTTTGATTGAATTTTTGAATGAAATCAGGAGATCAATTCGATTCAAATGATTTGATTGCGCTGCTTTAGATACTTAATTTGGTTCACTTAATTAAGTAATAATGTAAACAGCTGTCAGAACAATGGGTTTTTATGTTCTCTAATCAGATTGAATTACGAAATGTGCACAAATTAAATTAAAACTCGCACTAAAACAAACCGTTTCTGTTTCTATATTTAATTTTACAGGCTCGTCAACGTGCTTCCGTCAAATGGCTGCTGTCGAAGGCGTTCAACAATCGCGTGCCGGACAACCTGAAGGAGCCGTTCTATCGCGATCACGAGAACCAGGAGCGCCTCAAGCCGCAGATCGTTGTCGATTTGGGCAATGCGACAATTTATTGTCAGACGCTGTCCAATCTGTACTCCGATCCCAACTACCAAAGCTTAAATCACTGGTCAATATTACAGACGCTAGCGCGCAAGGGTGTACCCGTTGCCGAGTCCTCGGATATGCCCATTACCGAAACGGTATTAATTCAAACGAATCCGTTGAGAATTGTAAGTTAAATTATGCAACTTAACGAAATCAAACTAAATTGGAATCACTTCACAGAATGCCCACATGTCTGTGATAGAATCGCTGATGGTTCTGTATGCAAAGGAAATATCATCGGGCGACCGCGTCATGTCAGCTATTCGAAGGTGAGCAGTCAGAGTACTATATATATATATATTTATATATTACTTGACTAAAATTGTGTTTTATTTACAGAATATCTGGTAGCAACTATCAGGTGCCTCCGGGCCAGAACTATGAGCATGGCCTACTTGCCTGGATATCGCACGCGTGCGCTTCCTTAAAGAAGCGCATCGTCAAGGAGCTAGAGTCAAGTGTGCCGGATGAAATCGTAAGAATTATTTTAAGAAGTCTGCATTAATTTTACTTTACATTAATTACTAATTACGGCTCTATTTAAATGATTAATGAGTTGTATACTCGATTAGAAACCACAACTGCTAATTTCAAGTATGTTTGTTTAAAATGAAATAATCGTTATTTAAAACTTGCTAATTCATAAACTTAAGTTGTTTATCAAGTTATATAAAGTACTCTAATTGTTAAATCATTGTGCATTTAAGTAATTATTTATATTTTCTTAACTTCTGCAGGGTACGCGTCTGCAGACGCCAGATATACCGCCCGTGCGTGATTTTCAGGATCTGTGCGATGGCATCTGTTTGGCGCTGCTCATCTCCTACTACTGTCCCAAGGTTGTGCCGTGGACAAGTGTGCGCATTAATTATCTGCCGGCGGTGGAGGACTCCATACACAATATACTGCTAGTGAGCAGTTTTTCACAAAAGCATTTGCCATACGGTGTCTTCCATATGACGCCCGAGGACATTACCTATATGCGAGGGTGAGTTGAATGGCATCCCAGTCCAAATCGATATATTTTCGATATTTAACTTGTTGTTTCTCTGTCGACAGCTCAATGAAACTGAATCTGGTCTTGCTGCTGACGGATTTGTTCAATCTGTTCGAGATACATCCGGCGAAATGTGTCTGCTATCCGGGCATGGATGGGCAGGGTAAGTAGCACAGTCCATATTCGAACATACCAAACAATGCACCGCATCGCATTCCAATCGACCCCTGTCTACCAAGTATCCAAATCCCTTGGCCCTTGTTGTGTGTTTTCATCCAGGGCATGTTTATTATTAGTCATCTTCGTCGTCGTCGTCATCGTCGTTTTTGCCTTCTTCGTTGTGCTGTGAATATAAATATGCCACAAGCATCTTTTGCCTTTGATTTGCCTTTTGCATCTTTTTATGTTTACTCTTTTTGTTTTTTTTACGCTGCAAATATTGTTTTTTATTACCAATAGGAATTTTGTAAAATAATTCGAACAAACGTTTTTCAATTTTATTAAAAACAAACAAACAAACTAAAGTTGAGTATCCTTTAAGCATATAAGCATATAAGCATATGTTAGGCACTGCTGGATAAGTACTGATGACTATAATTCCTATTTTGAAAGTATAGACTAAAATGTCATTAAATATCAATAAACAATTATTGGATGACACCACTCAAATTACATTCAAGCAGCACATAATACACTCAGCAATAAGCAATAATCAAGCAGCGAGAAAATAGAGTAATGCACAAAGTTTAAATCGCATTCACCTTCAAATCCCAATAAATCAGCGGTTGCCCTCGCATCACAAAACATTAATGATAATCACTGTGAATCATCATCATCGTCGTTGATCGATTTGAAGTGCACTCATTTAATTTAATTAATCATTATATCTGTGCCATAAAACGTAGTTAAGTTAACGAAATCGATTTGAAAATTTGATTCTTTTTCTTTGTTTATGTGCAAAAAACGCTTTGTGCAAAACAAACCACAAATTGCCAACACAACTGAAATGGGGTCTTAACACTATGTTTTTTCTCTCTCTATATATATATATACACACACATGCAACCACAACTACAATCCACAACAACGACAACTCTATATTTTGACCGATCTGTTTTCACGCACCTGATTCACGTATATATGTATATATATATATATATATATTAATATATATATATATTAATATATATATATAGATGTCATCGCCAGGCGTCACCTGGGCGCCAATGAGCACGGAATTTGCCATCGACGTGGGCTCACAATGCCGCCCGTAACGCCCATACCCGATTTACGGAGCGATCTTGACCAGCCGCCCATTGGCTCCCCCTCAAATCGGCCGCCGTTTCAAGGTTTTACTTCTTCTTCTTCAATTCTTTCTTAATTGATCATTTTTCGTTCGGACTCTTACCAGAAATCCAGAGATTTTTGTGTGTCTGTGTGTAATTCTTTTTTTTTTTTTGTTCTTGTGTGTGCCTGCCCCAAAATGCTACCCTCAAACCGCTCCTAGCCCCATTTGTTTGTTGTTTTCTTGTTTCTTAACATGAATGTTTTGCATTTTCATTGTTTGTTTGTTGGTTTGTTGATTGTTTAATTGTTAGTTCGTTCGTTTGCCTGTTCTCATGATTGACAACCACCCACCAACCCCCCCACACACTCTGCCGCCGCTTTGTTCTTGCAATTATGTAACAAATCGATAACTGTAGCAATTAAGTTTACTAACAACACAGATCTGTGCATCTTAAATATCATATTATGATGATTATATCAACCTTTATAAGAAACTTCACCTGTAAATAGCTTACATTAAATGTCGCTTAGACTTGTGGCACACATTTCGGCATTGTTTTCAAAAGTATCTTGCTGCACTTTCCCTTTTCGAACACAATCTAACTGATTTAAACTTAGTAAACAGATATAAATGAGCTGAAAGGGAAATTATAATACTTAATTTAGGCGGATTGTTTTTCGTATACACCTTATAAGTCCTGAGAAAATGTTATTGACAATATTAAAGCATATATGTCAAGAGGATGTATTTTAAACAAGGTTTTTATTGCTATCGCTATTCGATTAGTATCAATATAGGGAAAATGGGCAAAGTAATCGTGATAATGAAATAAACTTGATTTAAATATGATACAATAAATTTTATTCAATATTTGAAGTCTCTAGCTCAGTGCTCGACAGACGGACAAACGAACATGGCTAAATTGACATATATATATATTTTTATACTGATCAGGAATATCCACACTACACAAAATCGGAAATACTCCAATCTGCATTTTAAAACATTTTACAGAACTTTTTTAAATAGTTAATCAAATAAAGGTAGACAACTAATTTGAATAAGTTAATTTAGATATAAACATTTCAAATAGATTTCCAATTGAAATAAATCGTTTAATCTTAGGCCCCATTTTTTGAATTCTCTAAATAGTTTTTAGTTATTTTAATTCTGAATGAACTAAAACGTTGCACAAATTCTGCTTACCATAAAATGTAATTGAATCCCCAACGAATGTCGAATTTGCTTTCTATTTTTAATATACGTTTCTGCTTTTACTACTTTAATGCGCTTTTTTTGATGTTGCGTCAAGCTATTATTTTTATGATTTATGTGACTGTGTTTTATATGTTTTGTTTTTGTATTATCTTTTGTATTTTTAGTTCCGCCCACAAATTCATTTAGCGGCGGCTTAAATCGCAGAACAACACCGCCCACCGAATATCAAACGATGCAATCAAATCATTTTGATGGCAATCCAGGCGAAGGTAAATAATTGAAACAATTGAAACACTTTTTACATTTGTTTTTTCTGCACTTGAAATTTTTAATTTGCAAGCCCTAAAACCCTTAAAACAAAACCAAAAACAAAAATGTATTTTTTTTACTTATGTTTTTTCCTTTTGTTTCTTTCTTATTCTCGCAACCACCGAACTCGACCCGCACACACATGCCCAAAACCACTCACCAACGTAAAAAAAAAAATTAAAACCAACAATTGTAATTGCGCGCCTTTCCGCCCAACTGACTCCCAAATCCACAACCACGCCTCACCTCGATGTCTCGCCATCGCCATCACTCGCTGCTCGATTCGCATGTGGCATGTGGCCAGCAGCGTTCGTCGTGCACAAGTCGCGTGGCATTACCACACTCTCATCCATGCACTCGCAACAGCAACAGCAGCAGCAGCAACATCAGCAGCAGCAACAGCAGCAGCAGCCGTATCAGCAACAGTCACAGCAACAGCAGGAGCCATTGGTTCCAGCTCGTTTGCGTCAGGCTAAAGAAAAGAACAATGTCGAATCGAAGGCAGACGAGAGAGGTTTGGTTTCGCTTCCACTCTTTTAAACGCATATTTCATTTATTTTGTTGTTGCTCCACCTATTCACCTACCACCGCCGACTCCTCCTCAGATTGTCTTAATTAAGTTTCATGCATAATTATGCAGAATTTTATCTGTGAAATTGTTTCTATTTAGTTTGCATTAACAACTACAAAAAAATAATCGTATTCCGTTTGCAACACAACAAGTAAGATTACAGAAATTTTTACTGTTAAACTGCTCATCACACGTAGTCAGAATGCTTGCAACGATGAGCTGCAGACTTCTTTAATGAGTGCAACTAATGGATTCTCTAAAAAAGCATATGAAAAAATGCTCACAACAAACTTAGCCGACTGACAGGGCAAAACCAGCTTCTGAAAATACTAAACAAGTTTTCCGCAATAGCTTCTTTTCTAGAAAAAAAAAAAAACTTAGCCTAGTCATAAACTAATTTCTATGGGAAAGCAACTTTTGAATAGAGTAAAGACTAAAGTGTGCTTACTTTATATTTCATACGAAAGTATTATTGAGCTGGCTTAAGACTAAAAGCAGCAGCAGAAATTATTGTTTAGATTTTGCTGGTTGAAAGAATGTATTTTTCAAAATTAGCTAGATGAGCAGTGATTTGCATGAAATGTGTTTTATTTTTTGTCATTATTTAATTCATTTTAATTTCTGTAACTTCATCTTTTCATTTTTTTGACGTATTTGAATTTGTTGTTTGGCTTACTTATATCCTATATTTTTTTATGCTATTAATTTTATTCACAAATCAACAATCGAAACAGGCGATTTTGTCGCTGCGGGTCGACCGAGTAACTGGGAACAGAGCCGGCGTCCAAGCTTTGCAGGTATGCTACAAATCTCTACAGTCGCTGTTTTCCATTTCCCGTGTGCTACGTATGTGTGTGTGATGTGAATGTGCCCAAGATTAAGTTAACCAACTACAACAATCCAATGCGAATAGTTTTCTTATAAATTTTCCCAACTAATAATGGTCTATAATGTTTCAGGTCGTCGCTCTCGACGCAACTCCTCCAGCGAAGATTCACAGTTGACGATTGAGAACTTTGGCGGCTCACAGGATCAACTGAATACACTGGGTACGCGCTACGAACGCGAACGGGACAGGGAACGCAAACTGTCCAACACAAGTGTGGGTTAGTATCACTCAACATTATCTTTTAACTAAGATGTCAATAATTAACACTTTGTCCTACTTCCAGAGCCAGCTGTGGCAGTGCGCTCCTCTGTGGCAGACGCTCGTGGCACGCTGCAGTTGGGCTACGATACGGATTCGGGCTCCGAGAAACAGGATCGCGAAACGGAAAAGTATTCAATGCGTCGACAGGCAAGGTGAGTAGCCTAGTCGTTCATTTGATATATTTGAAACATTTAACTAATGCTGGAAATCCCATTAATTAGCAGTGCGGATAATGTGCCCACGGTTTCGGCGCACAATCTATCGAATGCGGGCAGTCCGTTGCCGGCGCGCAACAAGCAACATTCCATCGATAGGGATTACAGCCATGCACACGAGCATTTCAATGACGCCAGATCCACCGGCTACGATCCGGAGAGCACACCGGTGCGTAAATCATCGACCAGCAGCATGCCAGCGAGTCCGGCCGCCTGGCAACTCGAGATCTGTGACGATGATTTGCGCTCCATCGAAAATGCCACCAAGTTGTCGACGATGCGCATGAAATTGGAGGAGCGACGACGTCGCATTGAGCAAGATAAGCGCAAGATCGAAATGGCTGTGCAGCGGCATCAGGAGAAGGTCTGCCAGGTTTGTATAGCTTTGCTACGGTTAACAATAAATATTATTAAAATATTTGTATCCCACGTTTAGGAGGACTTGGAATCATGTCCCGATGTCTTGAAGTGGGAGACGATGAGCAACGAGTCGAAGCGCACGCCCGAAATCGATCCAGCTGACATGGACAAATACCAAGTGAGTTCCCCTCCGCACGCTGCATCCACGACAAATCTGTGTGCAACTCAAATGTGTCTCTCTGCCATCGCAAAAGCTTGATATTGTCTTAACCCTCGGATAAATGTTAATTCGCTTGTCTCTCTCGTTTTATACTCTACCCCACCCAACGCCTTCCCCCTTCATTGTGTTCGTGGTCGCTTCGAAAAACCAACATTAACAAATTGTACACACACACACATCCTGCCACACACATTAACACACACCCACTAAACACTGCTCATTGGATGTGTGGATGACAAAAACAAAAAAATACAAAAAAATAAACAAACAACAGCAAAGCATCGCCATTATGAACATGAATCTGCAGGATATCCAGCAGGATATCCATCGCCTGGCCACCCAGCAAAGTCAAATGCAGGCGCAGCACTTGCAAGCCCAGCAACTAATGCAGGCTCAGCAAATAGCCAACATGCTGAATCAGGTAAGCGCGCACCCACCAAAAGCCAAAAATCAAAACCACTACCACCCCAGCCCCCAGTCTACCACGACGCACACCATCCGCCGCCGCAGCTGCCGCCGCCGCCTGTCCACTCACCCAAAATTACCAACAAAAAAAAAAAACTAACAGAAATTAATCATTTTGGCTATGTTCCACATTTTTTTTGTTTGTTTATCTATTGTCTGCATTTTGTTAACATTTGTTTATTTGTTGTTTTTCACTAATTGTATGTTTAATGAATGAATATCTGTGTGCTTCCTCTTTCCCTCACCCGCCCGCTCTAACCGCAACCGCAACAGCAACAGCAACAAACATATGGCTCGCAACAGCATCTGGCTGATCATCACTATCAGCAGCGACCCATGCAGCAAAGCTTTGGCTCATCACCGCATCTTCCGCAGGCCTTCAATGCGCCAGTCAGCGCCTACAATTCCCGTCCGCCCAGCCGTGATCCCTACCAGCAACAACAACAGCAGCAACATCATCCACACCAGCAGCAGCAGCAGCCGATGCAAATGTCGCCGATGCAGTATGTCAATGAGCATGGCCAGTATATGTCGCCGCCCGCACATTACATGCAGCCACAGAGCCTCTACAGCGACAATGGAGCGCCGTACAACAATCACAGCCCTTATGGAGCTGCTCCACAACAGCCGCAGTATCAACAGCATCCGCAAAGGAATAGTGTCTATGATGAGTATGGTCAGCCGGCGAATCACTTTTACCTGCACGAATCGCCGCAACAGGCACCGCCGCAGCATTCGCATCCACAGCGACGCACCTGGGCGCATTCGGCGGCAGCTGCAGCTTACGAGCAGCAGCAGCAGCACCAACAGCAGCAACAGCAGCCACTCTTGGATGTGAATGCCTGGCAAACGCAAAAGAAGATGCAACAACAGCAGCCAAATTGGCCAAATCGACCGCCCTCCAGCGCTGGCGCCTCTCAGGGCTTTGTGCTCCATCAGAATGGTGGTGGCGGCAGCGGCGGTGGTGGCGGCGAGTTGCAGCATCTATTCCAAATGCAATCGTCGCCGCAGCACATGCCACGCTTGCAATCCGTCAGCGGCAACTCCAACGGTGTTCAGCGTCAGCAGTCTTTAACGAATCTGCGCGACAATCGCTCACCCAAAGGTGTGAACATGGGGCAAATGGGTCAGCAACAGCAGCAACAGCAACAGCAGCACCAGCAGCAGCAGCAACAGCAGCACCAGCAGCAGCAGGCAATGGCAATGGCGATGGGGCAGCACGAGGATATGATGGCGCCGCAGAGCATATGCTTTATTGGCGACGAGGAGGATGTGGACGAGTTGGAGCGCAACATTATCGAATCGATGCAGTCGACACGCATCTCTGATTTTGTGGTGCAACAGCAGCAACGATTGCATCAACAGCAGCAGCAGCAACAGTTGCCGGCGGCGCACAGCGGACGCGGCAGCAGCTCCGAGGATTATGATAGTGGCGAGCTGATTTCCAATAAACTAAATATAACCAGCGGCAATCTCACTTACCGCATACCATCGCCGTCGCGCCCCTCCATACAGGCGAACAGTTTTCAGGATCCGCGTGGTGGCGGTGGTGGTTCTGGTGGTAGCGGTGAGGAGCAGCAGGCTGAGAAGGGCTTCTACATATCCTTCGACAATGATCAGCCGAAGCGACCGAAGCCGCCGCTGCGAGCCAAGAAATCGCCTAAAAAGGAGCCCAGTCGTGATCTTGTGGACAACCAAGTTGTCTTCAAGCGTGAGTCGCTAAGTCAACTACACAACAACAACCACGCCTTCGCCGCCGGCGTTCAGCCCGGCAATGCCACCTACAACAAATACACAGACGAGCCGCCAATCCAGCTGCGCCAAATGGCCGCATCGTCGGCCGAGCCGGCTGGCATGGCCCCCGAGCGTCGGCATCTTGAGGACCTCACCAATCAGCCACAGCAACAACAACAGCAGCAGCCGCTCTCCCCCTCCCGATTGCGGGCAGAGCACAGCAGCAACAGCGCCGAGGCAGCCAAGAACAAAGCACTGGTCATTGGCGTCGATACGACCAATCTGGATCCGGTAATAACCTTCACTTGCCAGAGATTCATAGATCAGTTAATCATATTTATTGCTTGCAGGAATCTGTCGACGAAATGGAGCGACGCAAGGAGAAGATAATGTTGCTGTCGCTCCAGCGCCGGCAGCAGCAAGAAGAGGCGAAAGCGCGCAAGGAGATCGAGGGCTCGCAGAAGCGGGAAAAGGAGCGCGAAAAGGAGGAGGAGCGTGCGCGCAAAAAGGAGGAGCAGGTGGCACGACGTGCGGCCATATTGGAACAACATAGACTAAAGAAAGCCATCGAAGAGGCCGAGCGAGAAGTGGGTCACGATTTGATGTGCATCAGTTAAACAGATAAACTAATCCACATTGTGTGTTGTGTTTGCAGGGTAAAGTTCTGGATCGGCCCGATCTACATGTGAAACTGCAGCCGCAGTCATCGAACGCGTCCACGCCACGTCTAAGACAGCAGCGTGTGACGAGGCCTCGCCCCAAAACCATTCACGTCGACGATGCCAGCGTGGATATCAGTGAGGCTTCAAGCCTCTCCAGTCGGGGCAAGAAAGGCTCAAGTTCAAATCTAACCGGTGAGCGCTCGGTTAAACTCACCTTTCGAATTTGTACACACAACAACAATATTCACATGTGTTGAATTCTTTGCTGCAAGGCTGTTTAAAAAACTAGAAAAATTTAAATTTATCAACTAGATTATTGTCTTGAAATATTCAAAGAACTCGTCATACGAATCTGTAATTGGGATATCTTGTTCGTCTGCCTTATAATTTATGGCTTAAGCTACTAGTTGATAAAAACAAATAATTGTTTAAGCCAATTTACCCTTCTATATATTATCTCATATTTATTATTATATTCTTTTGAATGAGCAAGTACTTTTTACGAGGATAATATTTACCTTTCAAATTGTGTATAATGTGTGTGTGAATTTCGGCATTGTCGAAATTGCTATACTTTTGCTCTATTTATTTAATTAATTTACATTGTTCTTGTTTTCTTAAACGTATTTTTACATTTGTACTTGTTTCGCTAATTTGTTGAATTTTTCGTTTTTTGTTTTAAACCTGATTGCCCCATAAATATGTCCAGGCTACGGTCAACTAAGCTCAAACTCAATGAAAAGAGATTTTTATAGAGGCTCGCAAGACTCCCTCGCTGTTAAAGGTAATTTATGTTTGAATTGTTTGAATTGTTTTCATCTTTTGATTACCATTGTTAATATCATTTTGTTATTGGTTTGGTTTTAAGCATGCGTTAACTGGAATTATTATTATTATTAATTATTACAATGTAGTAATGTTTTTGGTTTAGTAGGGGCATTATGATTTCGATTTGATTTGATTTGATTTATATTAAACTAATACAATGGTTACAAATTGTATTTTATAAGTCATAACTACTAATCTTGTTCAACAGAGTCCCCCGATGATTATCCCAGCACAAGTTCAACTCCGATTGGACGACGGGGATCTTACAAAACTTCCAGAGGTTGGTGCTGGGTAACAAGTACTAAGCATTTTTTAGTTTTTCTTTTTGCCTTTGTTTTTCTACTCTTGCTTTTATTGGATAGTTTTGTGTTTAAGAAGAACACACAAAAAAAAAACCAACAAAAAACTTGGTTTTTGGCTTGGCCTTCTTTGTGGCTCAATTAACACACAACCTTTAATTATTATTATTATTAGTTTTTCCCTTTCAATAATTATCAATTAACGCGTGCTTAGCGCTAGAAAATCACGCTATAAATCACCCGAACTAAAACTAGTTATAAACAAAACGCATACTTAACATAAATATTAATATTAATTATACTAATTGCCAGCGCACAGTTTGTAAAGCATATGCACTGGGGAAAATGGCCAGTAAGTTTGGCAAATGCTGTGGTTGAAAAGTGCAGGTTTTTCTAGATATTTATATTTATTATATTTTAAGATTTGTTGGTTTTGGGGTCAAGTTAAAATTCTCTTCAATTGCATATTCATATTTAATTTGTGTTTTGTGACCTTTGTAAGAAACTCAATTTGATAAATATATTCGTATTATGCACTTGCGGCTCTTGCGTGTCTCCCGTGGTGCCAATTTTTACAGAGCCTGCTGTTGAAAGGGGCCGCACCCTGTCGCGCATATCAGTTGCTAAGGGGAGCACCCTTAATTTCCGTGGCCGAAAGTCCAATTCGCTAATGAATTTGTGCGGTAAGAAGCGTTTCACAGCTAAACAAATTACAAAAAAAAAAAAAAACAGCTGCTTGCCTTTTACTTTTACTCTCTTATCTATCCTAACTCGATTCCTGCTACTTTATGTTTCATTTCTGTAATAGTTTATAAATAATATATATTTATATATTATATTTGTCTGCTGGTTTTGGTCTCAGTAATTTCTATCTATTGTCTTTGTCACTTTACTGCATTTGGTGGCAGATTCTCTTAATTCTGTCTCCATTATTATTTAATTAGTCGGAGTTGGGTTGTTTAAATAATTACATTTATTTTATTTTTAATCGTACTTTATCATTAGTTGCGTAACTCAACTTTTATTTGGCTGGGGGCAGTTTTTTATGTTCTCTTTAGTTATTTATTTTTCTGTAATCTTTTTATTCTTAGCTTAAGAGTAATGCAAAAGAATTATAATCTAAATTTTTCTTCATTCGTTTCAAAGTCAAATAAAAAAAAAATAAACTATATTAATTTTTAGCATTATCTGCATTACTCTCGTTTAAATTGTATACAATTCTGCAAGTACTTTATTTTGTATAAATATAAAATTTATAATGCTAAATTGAATTTCAGTACAGTAAAATAAATAATATCAATGAATTCCATTGCCTATATATAAATATCAAATATCTAAAAAGACTTGATATTTAAAGTTAAATACAAAACTAATTTTGTTATCTAGTTTTAGTTTTACTTGATATCTTAGGTTTTATGTTTCTCATTTCTTCTATTAATTAATTTTTCCTTTGCTGACTAATTCGTTATGACTATGATTAGAAAAAAAAAGTGAAAGCGGTTGCGGTATTTCTAGCCGTATTTCTGGGTTTGTTGAACTGGCTGCTGGCCACGCTTGCAAACTTGTCCAACAATTTGTAAGGGGTTTTGGTTTGCTTTCGTCATGTACTGTCCGCTTTTTTGGGAAACAGGATTGTCATTCTTTGTTTTTTCCTCAATTGTGAATTAACTCAGACACGCACACATACTCGCACACTCACACCCACCCACATACACACACCCACACACGCACAACTCAGACTCAGTTCATATATTTAGGCCTTAAGTAACTTTATCACATTTTGAACGATTTAAGAAAGAAAATTGTTTAACTAAATTCAATGCGCACATTCTCTTCTTTTTTCTCGTTTCTTTCAATTCAAAAACTTGTGTACAAAAAAATCCCGAACTCTTGATTGATTGATTGATTGACTAACAACAAATGTGAAACAAAATCTATTAACTAAACTCGATAAAAAATAAAATGCCTTAACACCACTCATCGCTCGATCGCTCCCATCGATGTCATCCGTTGGCGACTAACAAATAATCATCAATAATGCAACCACATCAACCAAATGAATTTACTGCATGGCTGGCAACTCTGAAACTGGGTTGCCCCGCTCGCTCTCCCACTGTGTCTCTCAATCTCTCCCTGGTCGGTGTCTGGTTGTTGGTGCTGCTATGCTTTAATGTGGCTTTGTTGATGCATGATGATGCGTGATTGATGATGATTGATGATGAACACCTCGATATCCCCGCTTAACGGTTAGACACAGATTCGGGACTGGGACGAGCAACACCGCCACGGCGCGCACCGTCACCAGGAATGACGGCGACAGGTAGGCATATGCCATCACCCTCTGGACCAGGCTCTTTGCCGCCAGGTTTGTTATCGAAGCGTCGCGGATTTGATGATGGATCAAGCGATTTCTCTTTAACTGCGAATGCAATCATGGAATACTCGGGTTTGTACTTAGTTCCAATCAGAATCCTCAGTTATACATCCACAAAAACAACAACAAACAACAGCAAACAAACAAACAAAACAACCATCATCATAATCGTACATAAATACACCATATATATACACATATTGGTTCTTCATACTTATATACATCACTTGTACATCTCTCTGTCTTCTTGGAACGCCTCATACGAATTATGTCATTTATTATCTATATTTTGTCATTCCTCAGTTCAGTTCAGATTATAATTTTTCGATCATACCAATTGGTTTTCGTCTGATCTACATTTCTTATTATTTTTATCAACAACATAAGTCTTCAGTACATATATATATATTTATATATATATATATATATGATTACGATTTTCTGCATATGTGTATTGTGTACATAGGGAACAATCCATTCGTTCTTCCGTTGCGTCGTCAAATCCGCGACTTCGATAGTCAAACCGGAGATGTGTCTCCCAAATACAAGTAGTATTTTTAACTACCACAAAAAAAAACAAAAACAAATAAAAATTCAACTTAACCCCCAGATTGGCCCAATTAACCGCTTCAAATATTTGCAGACTTTAACAACAAAAATGATTTAAATGAAATGTAAAATTGCAAGCAATTTATTTCTAAGTTTTATTTTTATATAGTTTTGTTGAAATTATTTTTTAATTTGTAATTTCTTGGAATGTTTCGCATTTAGTAGCCAATTTAAGATTAGCTAGTTGAAAATGTAAGTATTTGCATACATATAAATAATTCAGCGCTTGAGGGGGTAATTCTTAGCGTAATACGTCTAACAAGCTTATAAACTTTTAAACGGACCGATTACACTGTGAAATACCCTCGAATGCTGCAGGTTCAACGAAGAATTGACAAGATTAAAATTTGGTCAATGTAACCTGAAGCTTTCGCTTAAGTTTAAATATCAGTGTTGATATTATGTATGCTCAAATTGCACGTAGCCTCCAGTTTGCGTAACGAAATTTTTATTGATTAACAGAAGTTAAGAAGCTTGCCATTAACACTGAGTAGAAATTCACAATCAACTCAAATTTCTTTAAGATTAAGCATAACTCATTGAATTGTGTTAATCGACAGGTCCAAAACTGTATAAGCAACCAGCGGCCAAATCGAATCGCGGCATTATATTAAATGCCGTTGAGTATTGCGTTTTTCCCGGCGCCGTCAATCGTGAGGCGAAACAGAAGGTGCTGGAAAAGATTGCACGCTCGGAGGCGAAACACTTCCTCGTACTCTTCCGTGACGCGGGCTGCCAATTCCGCGCCCTCTACAGCTATATGCCCGAAACGGATCAAGTGACAAAGCTGTACGGCACGGGACCTAGTCAAGTCGACGAAGTCATGTTCGATAAGTTCTTCAAGTTAGTATGCCAATCACATTACAACTGTATGCTTTTTAAATTCTTACTCTCATCTTCTCCGCTTGCAGATACAACTCAGGTGGCAAATGCTTCTCACAGGTGCACACAAAGCATCTGACCGTCACGATAGACGCCTTCACAATACACAACTCGCTGTGGCAGGGCAAGCGGGTGCAGTTGCCCAGTAAAAAGGATATGGCACTTGTGATCTAAGTCCAAGTATAAAGCATAGCTGAAACGAATCGGCCAACTTCTAAAAGTCAACTGCGAATTAAAGTCTTTTTTTAAATGGCACCGAGTGATTGCTGTACTTGGGCTTTGGGCAGGGTACAGCATATTATGGCTTAATAACTAACTGCACACGTTTGAGCGACAGCAAAAAAATTGGAATTTAAAAAAAACATATATATAGATATATATAGTATTGATTATTACAATGCGATTTGGAATGTATCCAGCGTTGAAAAAAGCTAGAAAAAGGAAGAAAAACAAAAAAATGAATGCAAACTCAATAGATAACTCCCGACACAGAAGCCAAAATAATATCCAGCGGATAACTTAATAATCATTTTTGTCACACCCACACAATACACATGAAATTCAATGAAACGGAACAACACAGATATTGTAGAAAATCTTTATTTTATTAATTTGTTTTAAATTGTTATGAAGTTTTTTATGCGAAATCTTGGTTAACCTTTGGCAGATGCGGATATTGTGAGGGCCGCTGTCAGGGGCCAAGGGCCCACAACTAATTTCGCCAGTCGACACTAATTTTAACGCCACTAGCTATTTATTTGTAAGACTAATTAATATTTACTTTTTATGCGAGTTTAAAAAGAAATAATA
This sequence comes from Drosophila demipolita, assembly GCA_035042405.1. NCBI lineage: Eukaryota > Metazoa > Arthropoda > Insecta > Diptera > Drosophilidae > Drosophila > Drosophila demipolita. The sequence goes on from JAWNLI010000033.1 coordinate 3,045,599, forward strand.
CAACTAATATTTAAACAGAGATACATACATATATACCTATGCAACAAACTGAAAAAAAGACTTTTAACTGGCTGACATTTTAAGCTGTCTTTGTTGTACAAATTCTATGAAAACACAAAATTGTGTGTGTGTTTTACTTTATATATTATTTTACTTATTTAACAATATTAAATACAGTCAGATGCTCCAATGAATGAATGCAATCGGACTCTAAAAATTGTATTACACAGATCAAACACACTAAATATTTTCAAAACTCTTCTTTTTAAGTCGTTTTTCAAATGTATTTTATATATATTTTTTGGGATTGGCTTCCATAACCCCCTTGCGCCTGTGGCCAGGGAATCTTTCAAGTGTAGCGGTAGGTCCTCGAAAACGCAGTTATTTCACCATGCTAGCGTTAAACTGCCATCAATCGAACTATAGAATTTATTGTCTATATGCTCTGTTTTAAAACTTATACACTTTTTAGACCGCTCAATCGTGCACCTTAGTCCCTAATTGACACTCATCCTGTTTTTTTTATTGACACATGCGTATTCATGAATAAAAACCAATCTTTTTTAACTTCTTTATCCGTATTATAATTTTAACTGTGTTCTTTTAGTGGCTGTTTTATTATATTCTTCTTTCTTAAAATATTATTTTTGCAAAACTATCAATAATAGATCTAATATAATAATATATGTGAAGAATTTCATAAGGCATCAAATCTGTTTAACGCCATAAGTAAAGATGATTATTTTCGGCTTTGGTCATGCAGCAATGGGAAAAGTCAAAGGGTTGATATAAAAAATTTATATATGTATGTACTATATTTATGTGTGGTGGCCCCAATGGCGCCCTTGGCGTGAAAGGCGCCCAAACATTACTGAATTATATTAATGCAATCTAAACATTATTATATGAAATGTAATAAAGTTATTAAAAATGATAATTTAACAAATCACAAATTGCCACCTTTAAAATGATAAAACTCTGTTTAAATTGTGCTTACTAAGAAGAGGATAATTTAATTGTCATTTACATTTGGAAATCATCGCGCATGTCATTATAGCGAAGTACATGCTCCTTAATTTTGGATCCATCCACCCAAGTGACAAAGTCTTGCAAGTTGCGAGAGACAAGAAAAGCAGGATCCTTAACCATTTCCGGGCCTACACGGACATGCCCCTGCTCAATGAGATCGGTGGCATGTTTTAGATTCTCCGACATTCGCACTAAAATAAAAGATATGATTAGACTGCTTATTCACATAATTTGCAATTTGCACTTACATTTGACCACGATGACGGGCAAGCGGCGGCGACAAAAGTTACTCGCTGACATTTTGCTAGCTGTCTCCAAGGTGAGATGATCGTTGGCAACACCCATCGCATGCAATTTGTTCATGAGCATCGCTGAAGCCTCGGCCTTAAAGGGATCCGTTGCATCAAGTTTAGCTATTTTCTCCGTCAGCTCTCGGATTTCACGAGCCAATTTGTTGTATCTAAACAAAGTGTCCATCTTATTATTAGCTTATAAAATTTATAAGACTGTGAACTCACTTTGTGTAGTCCTCTCGCTTTTGTATCTGATAGCGGCGCAGTATTTTGTTCTCCTGGCTGTTGTTGTCCACTTTCCATGTAATGAAATCGACCTTCTTTAGCAATTTCTGCTCATGATATTTCAGCTTTCGCACCATAATCGTATTTTATTTGATTTTATTTTATTATTATTTTCTAAACGCTGCTTGCACATGTGCGTTGTTATGTGTGAGTGTTGGAAAGCTCTTGTGTTTTGTTTGTTGACAAGCGCTCGCAGCTGTTCGACACAGTGTTGTAGGTTGAAATAAATCGAGCCGGCTGAAATAATTCAAGCGCGATTGTAAAATATTTTTGTGAGATTTTGCTTAAAGCGCTATGGCGACAACTGCAGAGGAAGAATCCACATCGAAGGCAGCCGTTACAAGCGAAGAAGATCCACTTGGCGAGGAACAACTTGGGTATGTCCGAGAAGTTGGCGCGCAAGCCGTTTGGAGCCTGTCCTCCTGCAAGCCAGGTAAGCTGAATTAAACATAAGAGATCGCATATTATTTACTTAATATTACTTCAACTTCTCAGGCTTTGGCGTTGAGCGATTGCGTGACAACATAATGGATACATACTGGCAATCGGATGGCCAATTACCACATTTGGTCAACATACAATTTCACAAGCGAACGAACATCAGCCAGATTTATATATACACTGATTACAAGTTGGACGAGAGCTACACACCCTCGCGCATCTCAATACGATCCGGCACGAATTTCAATGATCTGCAGGAGCTGCAAGTAATTGATCTGACCGAGCCAAACGGCTGGGTTCAAATACCCATCAAAGAAGGCAATGTGAAATCCCTTCGCACTTTCATGCTCCAAATTGCCGTCATTTCAAATCATCAGAATGGTCGGGACACACATATGCGTCAGATTCGTGTCCACGCGCCCTGCGGCGGCGAGGCCAAACATTATCCTTTGGAGCTCTTTGGAAAATTCGGGTCCGTTGACTTCCAAAAATTTGCTACCATACGTTAATTTATAATTATGTACAAATAGGTTAACTAGCAATTAAACACTCAATAATTTGTAAATAAATTATTTTTCTGAAATACAAAAATTCTAATTAATTTTCGGTTATGTATGTAATACATTAATATTGAATATATGACGCGTTAGAATAGTAAAGACAAACTCGTATTAGAATAGTAAATGCACTCAAGGATTATTAGGTCACTAGAGAAAAATTTCAGTCGACTGTAAGCGGAATTGGGTTCAAATCACAAAATTCTTATTTTGCATACGCCTATTGTCTGCAAATTTATTGGATTTTCAAATTGAATGGCAACCTATCGATTTCAATCAATTGAATATATTGTGTATTGTATAAGTAATCCTAGGGGCTTAAGTACAAATTAACAAATACGATTGTGTTTTTTCAGTGTTAAAATTATTATCGTTATTGCGATGCAAATGCAAATGGAAGTAACAACAAAAAAACATTTGTGTACAAACTCTTATGGAAGTTTGTGCGAAGACCGATTTGAATTTCTGCCCATAATAAAAAATTATCGTCTTATTGTATAATTCAAATAATGTGTGTTCGATTATTTAGCTGCAGTTTTCATTGCTTTGTAATCATCCTTCTCGTCAGCACCATCCGGTGACTCGCACTCATAGGAAGATTTCATCAGTAGCTCCTCGGAGAAAGCTTCCGCCTTCTGCAAATAGGCTACAACGCTGGCTAGTTGCTCGTACGGGCAATCCAATCGTTGCCATTTATTAAAGATGCGCAACTGGGCGCCAAGAAGTGAACACTTTTCAAAATTAAAGTAACCGTTGGCGAGTCTAAAACAGAACAGAAGTCAGTAAGTATTACAACACGAAGCACGTTCAGGGATGCTTGCCTGGTTGCGTGACTCTCATTGATCGCACAGAAGTCCTTAAGGAACAGCGAGAAGAACGGTATAATGGCACGCTCAATTTTGTTGGCATCCTCGCGTTCGGAGCGCCAAACGGCTGCTTTCATGGTCGATCGGTAATTGTGGAAATTAGAGCTGGGATCCATTTGATGTTCCAAGCCGTCAAATTTGGTTGTTTGCATCTTGGACCACTACAATTAAAGAGAAATATATACAATCAGGAAGTAAGTAATTTTTGGATTGCTGCTAACCGTTTTTTTAAGCCGTTTTATTGCCTTCATATTTAGAGCTTGTAATATAGCCATTAGACTGTTGAAATTGCCCGTATTGAAGCACTCTAAGGCAGTCTCAATCCAGAACTCAACCATCTGCACACGTTGTGACTTTTTGCAGAGCTTTTGAGGAAGACAAAAGGAGTTAAGCGAGTATATTTTAACAGTTTTAGATACACTTACCTTAAGTATCTCCGTGGCCGTCAAATGGGAGAGCTGATTGAACCACTGCACATAGGCAGCAATGCTGATTTCGAGCTGCTTGCCAGAGCTGCAATTGGAGCCAAGAGTGCTCGCCTTTGTTTGCGTCATGCACTTGTTTAACTCGCCTGTATTTAGCATTTGGACAAACTCCTCGAGTCGTAGCTGCGAGAGATAGGCGTATTCGATGGCATACAGCTGATGGGCCAGCTCAAAGGGGCTGCTGCACTTGCTCTGCACATTGTCCGATTTATAAACGTTGGCGGCGAAACGCTTCAGGGACTTAATACTACTCTGTCGCCCCAACGAGCTGGCCGAGGCCTGCTTGGCCAACAAGTACTGCAGTTGCAAGCGATTTTTCGCATCCAGTTGGTGCAGTGCGTCGGGAATGCCATCGAGAAAATCACTTAATCTTGCGTTACTTTGCTGCCTGCGTAGTTTTTGCAGCAACGTCTCGTTGCGAAAATCGTTGGGACATATGCGCAGCCAGGAACAGAGCAGACGCAGCAGGACATCGTCTTGTCCCCGGCACTGTTGGATGACCTTCTCTAGCAGCTCCTGCATCGGGACAAATAAACGTGCGCAGAGTAGAAGTGTAAATTCAATATCCTCATTGCTGCAGCTGGTGAGGAGGGTGACTAGCACGGTTAAATCACCAGCGGCTGGCAAGTCTTTGGCTTGGCAATCCTTAATAATGTCACAGGACTCTCTAATTTGTAGAAGCGTGCTCTGTAAATGAATAGAGTGAGGTACAATCGATGACATTTACCAGTTTATATGTTTACCGGTTTGGCGACAGACACCGCATCGTCGGCCTCATCAGCTGAGCTGGGAATGTCACAATACAAGGAATCCGTTTGGGTGTCGCGTCCCTGCCCCTGGCCTTGTCCCTGCATGTATGGCGCACTCATTGAGACACTGTGGAAGAGTCCGTCGTGGCCCGAGTCACAGCTAAGATTCGAAGACTTGTCGCCCAGTGTTGTGGCATTGGACACATTCGATGTGGAGCCAATCACCTGATCCGACCCAGTTATGGCTGAGCTGCTTGACACCAGTGAGGCATTCGAAAAGGTTTCATTCAATTGCCGGCCAAGACGGTCGGGGATTTTATGCGGTTCCCCATCAGTTGCTGTTCCTTGTGACGAGAATGTTGAATTCGAATTTGTGCGATATTTGAGTGCATTTTCCGGCGTTGCACGTCCCAAAGCGTTCTCCTGTTTGACTGGCTGCCAAATCTCCTTCTGATGCGACTGATGATTAAAATGCTCTTTGGTTTCCACGGTCCTTTCGTCCAACACTTTTCCGTTGCGTGAGACTAGCACCTCCTCTGTGGTCGTCAGTGACGATTTGACTGTCAGCGATGTTTCCACCTCGATGGGCTGCTGTGCCAATCCTGCGCGAAAGAGCAACTGATTCAGATGCTCCACAGCCGGCATCTGGCCATCGAGTAGGGCACTCTTAATGGCACTGGCATCGTCTTCCGGCAGGCCATCCAATTTAACTGGTACCCCATTGATAAGCAGCACCTCCTCCTGCTGCACCGACGACGATGTCTCGCAATCAACAATTTTCACATCCTTCCCGAAAAGAGATTCAACTGCATTCATAATGTCTTCGTCCATTTTTTTTTTTTTTTTGTTTTTGTTGATCAGTTAACAGTTAGACAAGTGGGTATGACAATTAGGTGCTGGTAGTGATGGTTGTTGTTGGCTTTGTATTGGTAAAATGCATATATGTATATATGACCCTGGGGGTGGTTTCTTTGGATTAATATCAATGCACGAGACTAGCAAGCACATTTCTGTAAATAGGAATCGGAATTAGAAACACACGCAACATTATTAATGGCGAAACGCAGCACAATGGGTTTGGTTAGCAAACGAAAACGAAAACGAATACGAAATTAAGAACAGCCTTGTGACAATGGGGTGGTGACAACGCCCACTTTACAAAAAAGTGGGTTGGGCCCCCCGGTTGCTTGTTTGCTGTCTTATTAGAATTCTTTTTTTGTTGTTTTTTTTTGTTTAACTACACACCTGCAGGAACAACATTGGGTATTTGCGCTCCAATCGACGCACAATCGTCATCTTTTATGGTTGCCACATTTTATTCAACATTAATTGCTCGTTTCCGTTTGGCAAATTAGCAATTTCGACTTTACTAGCGATTTATTTTTATTTATTTATTTATCTCCCTCACCAGACAGTGTTGTGTTGCTTTTCACGAATGAGTGAGCATGCAGAACAAAAGCAAACGAACTGATTCAGTTCACGAACAAATTGTACAACACTGGCAATGAGCGCGCAACATGTCATTCACAATATATATTTAATCGTTTTGTCAAAATACGGTCAAGGATTTTATTTGGTACAAATAAAAAATGTAAGCGAACATTCAATGCCACCTGAAATATAATCTTATGCACATTTGCATCGGTTAAAATAGTCGTTTACTAATGTTGCAGCCCTGAAATCTCTAAAACACATCAATATTGAAGCAAATATTGGAAAATTACGTTCACTGTCTTGAATTTTTTAAGAATTTCGATTTTCATACTTGAAGCAATATGAATTTATACAACTAGATAAACTCAAGCTGTATTGAAAAGTAAGATTTCAAATGTTTACCAATTCAAAAAATTAAAATTTATTTAATTGCAGAACATGTTGTGATTTGAAGAAAACAGTGTTATTGGTATTATTGAATATATTAGACAACTGGATAACTGCACTCGCTGGCAATGCCGCAAAAGTTTTTGCCACGTGGCAATCGGAAATAGCCCTCCTCGCCCCAGTTCTTGTCCCACGAGTTCTTCACGATCCAGTAATCTTTGCCTTTCTCGCTGCCATAGCCAACGACCAAGATGGAATGATTCACCTCACCCTTGTTGCACTCCTCATCATCATAGATGCCACGCTTGTACAGGAGCAGACTCTCCAGTCCATTCACCGAGCAGGCAATTGGACCCTGAGTGGCAACCACAGCTTTCATCGTTGCCTCGTCGTTCGGGGTAATGGCAGCAAATCCAGTAATTTGTGCACCCGAAATGTTGGACTTATATTTGCAAGTTTCCTTCTTATTCAAGTAGGGATAACTGTCGTCCTTGGCAATGCCATTCTGCTCTTGTATAAAATTGAATGCGTACTCCTGGAAGCCGCCATCACAACCGTCCAGACCCAAAACCTTAGGGCCACAGTCAACCAGATTCTGTTCCGATAGAATTGGAAGTCGGCCCGTCTTACGGAACACATGACCCTCAATGGCACCAGTTGTAGCGAAGGACCAGCAGGAGCCGCATTCGCCTTGGAACTTAACAGGTGTCACTCCTCCCTTCGTACGCCAATCAAAGGAGTCCGGGACATGAACTCCCTTTGCCACTTTGGGTGACAAACGACGGGACCTCGCGTTTTGCCTAGAATTTAAGTTAATTGGAGTTAACATTGGTAGATAAACTGAAAAGAACTATTTATCTAAGCTCCCAAACTTACTCGCCGCTTGCTGACTTCCTTAATCCTGTGAGCGTCTTGAGGAACTCTGCGTTCGTCAGATCAGAGAAGGCATTCACAGCCTGCTCAAAGCCGGAGGCACCGCTAGCGAAAGCCGCATTTTTGGCATCTACCAAGGATTTACGGGCACTGAAGATACCCTCGCGCAAAGTCCGATCTGCTTGATTCAGATAGGTTTTGCCCGATTGTTTCTGAGGGTAAGTTGAATTAGATTTCAAATGCAATTTGATGATGAGGATGTTAACTGTATCAGCTTACCACAAAGTCACCAAAGTTCTGCACATTGGTGAGCGTGGGTGGAGATGGTATTCTGTTTGCAATACTTGATATTCCTTCCTGAAATCTATTTGCCACATTACCAAAGCCCCCAAACTGGGCAGAAGCAAAAGCCACGCATAGGAGTAGAGCAAATGCCAATTTCATTCTGATCTATAAATAAAGAGTATAAATAATAAGTAAATAAATAATATAATATATTAAAAGTTTCACATTTTCCTTAGGCTACTTTTATTTTGTATAAACTTATACTTTAAATGTATGCAATATTCAGCGTGCACAGCTTAAGTCTAAATTCTGGATTTTAATTATACTCTGTGCATATTCTGATAAATATTTGATTTTCGTTTTTTAATTTTCACTTTAGCAGCGATTAGCCGGAAAAAAAAACCAGAAAACCTTGCACCTCAATAAGGTGAAGGTGATTATATACTGAAATGCACTTATGATTGATTACATGATGACTTGCTTTGAAGTGGCAAAAATTACGTAATTAATTTAATTACACATTTATATATATATATTTATATATGTTGTACATTCACATCGAGAGATTAGTTTTTGATAAACGTTTTGCACTAAAGATACGTCTACAAATCCTATTTGTATTTCAAACTATGCCAGTATTAACCTTTCTGGTTCTGATCCGCTAATTTTATTATTGAAGATTATATCTCTGATCGCAAATTGTTCTCAAGATTTATGCATATATGTGATTTATAACTGCTTAACTAATTTGAAATCTCGACTGGTTTGGGGATACATAGTCGCTAATTAGCGCCTTTTCTAGCAATGTATTTGTTTTTACCCTATATTCATGAATTTATATATTAGCATTTGTTGCAGATAAGTTTTTTTTGGGCTTAGTAAACAAACACACATAATATAAATTTCACATTCACTTTACACTATTTGCACTGAACATACGCCCACAGATACTATATATATGTTTAAATCTATTACAGTATTAACCTTTCTGGGTCTGATCCGCCAATATCAATGCGAGTTTTAGTTGCCGACGACTGCGCTTTTATAGCAATCGCGATCATCGTAAAATCAGTTCTGCGTTTTCATGCAAACTATATTAGAAAAATGTAAATACGAAGTTTATTTCTCGGCTCGCATATTATCGTCTAAATATGCGTTTTAATATATGTAAGACAGAAATATTATGATTTTATTATGAAATCTCGACTGGTTTTGGGATTTATAGTTACTAATTAGCGCCACAGTAGCAATGTATTTGATTTTACCCTATATACGTGTTTATATATAATATATATAAATTTGCTAACATCTTATGTTTTTTCTGATGCTTGAACTTGTTTTGTGTTCGATAAACAAATTTAGATTAGAAATTCAACAGCATTCCCAATTTGCTATAACATTATTAATTTGTTAATTATTCAAAAAAAGAAGTTGTCTCACAATTCCCAAAAATATATTACATTAAATTCGAGGCTAATTTTTATTCTAGAAAAGTGCATGTGCCCTGAATTGTCTAGTTTGGTGTCCGTACTGCTAAGAGATAATTACGGGTTCAAGATTCGACTCTCTAGCTATATCAAATTCAGTTTTCCGTATTCGACGCCAGCCAAATATGACTGACACTGCCGGCGATGAGCCGGATACTGCAGTTGCACTATCTTGGTGCTACTTGTCAGACAGAACTGCAGCAAGAGTTGTAGTAGTCTGTGTAGTAAGCCTACTGGCACATAGATGGCGCCTACTCTTGAAAATTGTTTATTGGGCGAAATTAGAATTATCTGTCATAAAATAAACAATGTAAGTAAATAAATCGATTTTCCTTATCAGTCAATCTACTCTCATTAAGTGCTTTTAGTATACGATTATAGTATATTAACTATATTTTTTAAGTTTTTAAATAAATGTATATAATTTAATTTGTATAATTAGTTAACACAAAGATATAATTTAAAATCATTTTTAAGATCACAAAATTGGCCGCATTGATGGTGTTATAGTTGGTCTCATAGTGGTTGCCATAGTTGGTACCATAGTTGGTAGAATCAGAGGACGGGCCGTGAGTCTCGGTTCCTGGGGTTCTTCAGTAATAGGTGTTGCCTCTGGCAGCAGTACAATGGGTTGGCTCAAATCGACTGGAGGTGCTGCCAAATTGTTGGTCATCTCAAACATCTGCAATTTTGTAATGTTTAACTGTTGCAGAACTGAAGAAACATTTAAGAGAACTTACTCCACTCGGTGCAAATATTGAGCCTCGTTCGAGCTGAGGCAAAGCCGATGCAATTGCAAAGGTTGCAATCAGGACCAGGATCATTACTTTCATATTGTTGTAGGGGGTTTGAGGGTAGCTTGATAAAGGATGTCCTCACGTTTCAAGTGATGTCTTTGCAATGATTCTGCATCATCGCAGATTCCACTTTTATACAAACACCTTTCTCTCATTGTAATTTGATGCAAGCGAAAATTGCAAGTGTAAAATGTTTATTTTAATTCTTAAAATTCAACGTACTTTTAAGCTTCCGCTTTGTGTATAACCTGATTTTAATGTGATGTAATGTAATTTGTGAGTGACTGCAATTGAAGTGAGTATTGTTTGGAAGGCTGCTTTAATATTAATATGTATACATTAAGTGATATTAAGTTAAATAATAAAGTTATGTTGAGAGTCCTGCTACAGTCCTAAATTACTAGTATCGGTCTCAATTATCGTAGGTATGTGTTGATGGTATTTGTTTTTTACTGTTTTCATTCAACCACCTCAGATATTAGTGAAGACTTGACTCGATTGTTTCTGAGTGGGAGTTAAAAGAGAATTCAATTTAATTTCAACGCTATTTACTCAGTTAGTTTACCAATAAGTCATCAACGATCGGACAATTTGAGAGTATAGGACTTATTCCTTCCAGCAATCTAGTTGCCACTTTTCCAAACATGCCAAGGCTGAGGCAACAGCCACTCATAAAAGTACGACAAACAACAGTTTTATTCTATTCCGTAAGTAAAATAATGTTAACAATTTCCGTTTTCTTAAGAAACGTTAAAATACATATAATATATATATGCATAACTATATCAGTGGTTACCTCTGATCTTCCAATAATTAACAACAATCGTAGCCAAAATCGTAAATAAATTTTGTTTTCTGCTGAACAATCAACCTTGGATTCTTAATAATTGCTTGTTTTTATTATTTGGGGGGAATAACATTTCAATTCGTCGTTTGTTCATACCCATTAAAAATAGGTAAAAGGGGATTATAGTTATTCTATTATGTTCTTTATCAGAATGAACAACCGAACCGATTTACCCAGAATCGTCTGTGTGTTCTCGGACAAATCAGGTTTGTGCCATTTGTTTAATAGTTTCCCCGCTTCCATCGATTTGCGAATAGGAATAAAAGATTTAATTTAAAGGTAGAGAATTCTAATTAATTTAATATACATATTTAACTAGACAAACTGGACATAACGGTTCTTCTATTTTATTATATTTAGTATATTATTTAACTACTGTTCATTTATTGACAAAAAATGCAAAAATGATACCAAGTATAAAAATACGATTTCTTCTGTTTTTTTATTAGGTCCATAATCAAATATTTTGTAATTTGAGTTTAACCAGTTAGTTAAGTATTTAAAATCAACCCGTTGATTTGTGTAGCAATAATAATGTAAATTAATTTCATAATATGTACTGTATATGAGACTTTGAATATTCATTTCCTTACTTATAAGTAATTTATTCATATTGTGTGACATAAATATGAATGGCAACTGAATATTTAAAATTAAAAAAAAAATTATTTTTACATTATTCATTCTAAATGTGAATAATAAAATGTTCCCTTATAATCTCATGATGTAACACAAGACATATTTAATAAATATATGTTATTAATGAAGTTAATCAATCGATGTTCTGCGATGTTGGGCTTATAACTGATAAAGCTTCTGTTGTGTGATTCATTTGATTTATATTGCAATTGTGTATAATGTATTCTTTTTCATTAATAACTTGGATTTTATATTAGCTGATATCACACAGAACGAAGATACAATGTATTTGGCATCACTAAGCTGGTAATAAAAAGTAAGAGAAAGCCCGACTAGCAAATACCCAGCACTAAATTAACATACCTATTTCCATCTATGAATCATATTTTTAGCGAAGAGTATGTGGGTAGCAACAGTAGTACGCCAACTGATACATAGATGGCGCACACGCACAAATGAAAAATTACCAATACACGCGATCAAAATTCTTGGATCTGAGTATAATCGGATTTCCCTAATCAGCCATTACTTTACTTTTCTTATGTTGAGTTATATTAAGATAAATATTAAAGCTATTTTGCCATAATTTAGAATTTCGGCTCAATTAGGCAACATTTTATATTATTTTTATGAGACAATTCTTTCTTTGTAGGACAAGTGAAAAGCAGGAAAAATTATGCCTAAGTTCTGCTCTCAATTATCCCAGTTACCTGTTGCTGATGTTCTTGTTGTTGCAAACATGTACATGAGGAATGTTTACCTTTTTGTAAGTGGTCTGAGATTGCCGTTTCAGCAAAAGAGAAACTTTTTATGTACGTTCGTTGGACCCTGCCATGCTTTTCAAGGTTGTCTTCAGAACTTCAAGTCTACGTCTCTCTGTCTGTGTCAGTATCTCCCAATATGTGTGTGTGTCTGTGTGTGTGTATATATCCACACACACACATATGCACAGCCGTAAAACTGTATAGACTCCTTTCATTACTTTCCGTGCACTCAAAAAAATATGTGATTTAGAACTAAAACTACTCTGAGAACCACAAATATTTTGTGACTTTTTGAAATAGATATCATTAATTTAATTTTTAAATCTGTTATATTTATCGTTAATCCTTCAAAATTACTATTTCTTTTTATCAATACAAAAGAACAACTTTCAGATAACTTTATTGCTGAAGTTCTGAAAATGATAAATAAACTGGAATGTTATCTGGAATGTTGGTATTCATATTGATTATTTTGAACATTCAGACAAGCTTCATTGTTTCATTCATGATAATTGTGTAAATCCCACACCTTTCCCTTTTTTAATTTTAAATGCTTTATACTTATTTATAGCATATCTAATATATAAAGTCAACGTTATGTAATGACATTTTCTCTGAGTGTGTCAGTCAGTGGCACATCAAACAAACTCAGTCCTCAAGTCAAAGTCAGAGACGCCTTCACCTTTGTCTGTGTCTGTCTCTGAAACACAATAAAAAAGAAAAAATTGAAGATGCTGGCAAATGCAGGGAAAAATGTTAATGGCGTGTGGGAGAGTCGTCTTCTGTTTAATGTGTTCCGTCCAGGTTGAGCTATCTACCAAGTGTCCAGTGTCTGGTCCATCACGTCTTCATTTTCAGCTTCGTCTACACCCAACACACAATGAAATGAAGCAGCACATAAAATATTGTGTAATGCGCCACAGTCAAACCTTTGAAATCCTCTTAAAATTAAGAAAAATGATTTGCACATTTGCCGGCCACAAACCAGGCACCAATCACAATGCTGATGATGATGATGATGATGATGATGATAGTTTCCAGCCTGTGGCGAACTAAGCCAGGAATAAAAGCAACAAGAACATTCCACAAGCCACACTTTAGAATTTAACACATAATTTATGGTTATTGGCTTTTAGGCTCTTTTCTACGATGAGCACAAATAAATCACAGATTGCCTTCAGGAAAAATAATTCTAAATTTTACATTTACCAAATTCGTTTTTATTAATCAAGAGTGTTTTTTTTTTTGTGTTTTGTCATACAATTAAAGCATATAGTATATGTATTTGTATAATTAAGCAGTAAGTAAGTGTGTATCTTAACTCTTTTAAGCTCTCCTTCTCTCTCTCTCTCTCTCTCTCGCTCTCTCTTTCTTTCTTTCTCTCACTCACTCTAAAGTTGATCATTAAATTTCTACAGGGAGAGTCTCGAGTAATAGTTGAAACTGTTGGGGGTCCGCAGAGAGAAGCGTCATTTCAATAGCCTACCAAGAAATGAACATTCCTCAGTGGAACCCATCAAATAGTGGCCCACTTATCCATTCCGCTCCTTAATTTAATAGCTGTGTGGCTCTGGCAACACTTTGAACTTGCGCGAATCCTCGTTGTTGTTGTTGTTTAGGACGACGGCAGATGTTTTGCCCAGGACACGCATGGCATTTGAGTAGTCGGAGTCGATCTGTGGAATGATCTGCTGCTCATTGGGACGCAGAGTGCGTATCAGATCACTTAGCGAGAGCGATGATTGTGGCGTCATTTCATCCTTGCTGACCACAGCAGCACGCTGCAGCTCCTGCGAGCTGGTCATCTTCTCAAAGTCCTGTGCGATCTGCTTGAGACGCACCTCAATCGCTTGCGATTCCGTTGTGTTGGGCAGCGCATCTGGCCTGGCCGACGACTCGTAGTGCGAGTCTGTCTCAGGATCAGTTTCCGCATCGGACTCGTGATCTGCATCCGCATCGGCTGTGTCCTCCTCGTGCTCATCATGCGATTGCTGCAACTGCAGCTGCAGCTCCTCAATCGAATGCATCTCGTTGTGCAGCTCATTGTCGTTCAGCGGAAAAACGTGCTCCTTGACGTCATCGCCATCGCTCAACTCGCGTGCATGTTCACCGGACGAATCTCCACCAACGCCATTATCGTGCTCGTGCTCGTGTTCGTGTTCATCGAAGTCAGTATCGCCGTCAGCATCGTCGTGCTCCTCAACATCGGCCTCCAGATCGGAATCCACATCACCAGCAGCAGCAGCCGCATCGGCCAGCGAGCGATCGTGATTCAGCTTGAACCACACCGTCGACGGCTGCTGAGAGGCATCCGAGGAGCTGTCGCCGACCAAAGATGATTTTGGCTTCGCGAACAGACTGCCGCTGGTGGACATGAGCAGGGGCAGCGGTGATGTCGTCGGCAGCTTGTCAAGTGCGGTGGGTGTGCGTGGAGTCGTCGAGGTGATGGGCCGTCTACAATCGGAGGCGATGAGGATGAGGCAATACACAAAGAAACAAAGAACAACTTCAGTTAAGAATACTCATGTTTTATGGCGTTTACTTATTTTTTATACACACACACTTACCACCCACATACACTCAGCGAAAAAAGTTGTTATAAAACCAATAAACTATATTTTTAATTAAAAAAACAGAAGAACAACTCTTAAAAACTTGTAAAAATTTGTATTAAAGATTTGTATAAAGAATACATAAATGGGTGTTAAATGTTAATTTAAATTTGATTTAGTTTTCAACTTAGATACTTTCTTGAATGATTGAGTTACTTGACTAATTTTTCATAGCTAAACAACTTATTCAAAGTGTTGTTCTTGATTTAAGAAATCATTTTTCATTGGTTTTCTTACTAAATTTACAAATGGTTCACTTGGTTTTCTCTGAGTGTATGTATAGTTATAGATATGTGTGCACATCTGTCGATCGACTAGCAGCGAGCTTGGCATAATTGGGTTAGTGCGAAAGAGCGAGTCTGAAGCTAAAGTTAGTTAGTTGAACACAAATCTTGGTGACAACAGCAACAATGGCAACAACAACAACAACAACAACAAATATGGAAAAGCTAAGCCCCAAACCACCTCTTTTTAGCAGGAGTCTCGAAAGTGGCGCTCAAATGGCCCCAAAATATATTTTGTGCAAACGGCAAAGGAAAATAATGTGTTTTTTAATTCATTCATAAAAAACCAATGTTTGCTAAGAGTTTATTACGTTTTTCTCAAGTTTTCTACAAACTTCAGATTATCATTTTTAGTTATCATTATTTTCCTGGCTGATTGCACAATATTTTCATTCATTTTTTTTGCAAAATTTTGTGTGATTTTTGTTCAGTTATTTTGAGATTTGATTTGTTGTGAATTTGAAGTTAGTAATAGGCTGATAGCTGCGCATTAGTCTTCTGTATTAGGTATTTAAACATAGATACAGATATCCAGATTCTGAACATATATCCAGAATATGCATATGTGTGTGTTTGTTTGTTTGTGTGTAGTAAATTGTATAGTTTAACGATTTGGGGTTTAGCTCACCTATTTGATTTAGTTTTGTATTACTTTCTGAACTGAACGCTTCGTTTAGCGTTTTGTTCCATTTTTGTAATCGTGTAATTTGGACAGTATGTGTTTTTTTCTCTTTTCTTTTTCTTTTTTCGATTGTGGTCAACTAAATTAACTTTGATTAATCACGTATTATTATCAATTTGCTCAATTGCGTTAGGTGTTTATAAATATATATGTATGTTTATTCGATTTTGTGTGTTTGTTTTTTGTTTTTGTTTATCTTAATTAAGGACATTCGCTTAGAGTGAAACTTAAGCATTCGTATAGCGATTTATATTGTGTGGTTATACTTAAGAAATGGGGTATATAGTTATTGTAATTCAGTTATTTGATTTAAGTTTATATATAGATGATTTTTATTTGTATTTTTGTATTTTTTTGCTTGTTTTATAATCGTGTTTTTGTTTTTAGTGGCGCCTCATGCTCTCATTCTCTCTCTCTTTCTCTCTTTAGTTGTCCTTACCCCTGCGCCGACGAGACAGGAATGCTGCCATAGTTGTAATAATAGCAGCGAGTCTGCTCGCAAATGAAATCCTTGACGGCCGAGCAGTCCTCGGGCATCCATTTGAGCGTCGGCTGCTTCAGGATGACGCAACCCTTCTCAGCACCACTGCTGCTATAATAACATAAACAAGAAAAGAGACGGAAAAAGTGCATGAAACGGTTTAAGGTAGCCTCAAGTAGCTGCAAACTGAAACAGGGGATGATTTCAAGGATGAGTACATCCAAGGATCTCTTACCTGTCGCGTGCCGTACGCTGCGGCGAGGTGTTGCTATTGTGATCAACGGGATCAAGCAGTCCAGCCTGGATGGCATCCGCCGAATTCTCAAAGAAATCAAAGGTCGCATTGAACGGTAGTCCGGTGCTCATCCATAGGAACATGCCCGTGCCCAAACGATTTCCGGATGTCCAGAAATCGTAATTGCCATAACCTGCATTCTTCAGATACGTGGTCATCGATTCAGCCTTCTCCTTGGTCTCGAACGAGGCCAGTTGCAGTCCCAGCGATCGACAATACTGATACGCCAGGAAGTAATTCAGCTCCGGGGAGTACGGATTCATGCGACTGATGAAGTACTGCACACCATCCAGATGTATGGTCGTAATGCGTTGACCTAACCACAAAGAAATAAAAATAAAAAATAATTACAAAAATAGAAAACGAATTCGTGTCCAAAAATAAAAAAGATACTATAAAAAAAAGAACAAGTTAATGTGGCTGACTGTGAAAATTGGGGAACTATGGGTCTACTGTGGTCATTGAACTCCGCCCAATAGATGGAAAGAGAGATACCGCTCTGAATACTGAGTAATCGCAATTTGTAACCGTAACGGTTTCGGCTTTCGGCATCGCATGCGTAATCGGCCGACAAAAGATATTCAAAGTAAATATCATTAAATACGTTTACCAAATCGAGCAATACCAATGACAAAACAGAACCATGTCTATAAAAGCAAATAGTCTTGGAATCTTGGAATGTCTTTGGGGTGTTGTTGTCGCTGGCTGGTTGTTTAATGTGTCTGGATGATTCATTAGACGCCTAATGATGATGATGACCAGAAGCTTTAACGGTCTCTGACCTTTGTGACGGATACAGATGCAGAAGATACAAAAGCTAATTACGTATAAATCCTATCAAATATAATGGCACTTAATAAGCTCAGAACGCACCAAGAGCCAAGAAAGTAACCGACTCTTAGATTTGTATTTTCTTTATAATTTGAGCAGTTTTTTCATCATCTTCATCTTCATCTTATATAATCGCTTTGCTTTCATTAAGAAGATAATTTTCAAGATGACAATGAATTGACTGCTTTGGGTTTCGGACATGGGGGCAACAGGTAGCTGCAAGGGTCATCTCACTTATTCTTTTCCTCTTTCTCTCTCTCCTTCTTTCGAAGTCGGAGCGTGCTAAACAAATACAACAACAATAAGTGGTCCTCTTTGTGTGTGTGTGTTTTTTGTGTTGGGCCGAAAGACAAACACCCTACGACGATTGCCGATTGCCGATGTCAATGCCGAAGTTACTCATTTTCGTTATCGATTTGGAATCGGTGCTTGGCTGCTAAAACGGAAGACTGCTTCGGCGGACAGTTGCCTATTTATGGAACTTGTCATGGATAGGTAAGCGAGCATGCTTTATGTGCAGCTTTATATCGACGAGATTCAGAGGGTCCAATGTTTGCCAGTTTGTCTGCCTGTCTGTCTTTCTGTGTGTGTTTGTATATGAAATTATTTCCGGCGATTTAAATGCAAGACACACACGAAGTCAAAGTCTTCTGATTTCATTAAGTAAACGAAGGACTGACAGGCACACACATTAATAATACAATGTATATCTGGTGTCTTCGTTCTTTTTTTTTTAAGTGTAAAAGAAATAAACAGTTTCATATTGGTAAATTTCGAAAATTAGTATATATGTGTATTATATATTATAAAGTTTTAGTATTCTTATAAAAGTAAAGAAAAATAAGTCTCATAAAAGCACAAGGAATAATCGAAAAAATACTATAGGTCTCGTAGATCAAGAAAAAGCGATTCTCTTTTATATCATAATTTCATGATAATAATAGCAATTACAATAAGGAAATGCAATTGGTTCGAATGGATTGGCAACTCTCATTGAATTAAACAAGCACAAATGCAGTCCAAATCTCCACAAAATAGCCACATTGAATTGGAGGCTTGGACTTGGACATGAACAACATGAAAACTTGAGCACTATAATTCGAGGTAATTACGATTCGCTGGGGCGATTCCGCTGCAGGTAGATGATAGTACCACGAATCTAGCACGTCTCTAATGATGCACTCAGAGTCAGAGTCAGTGTCAGAGTCAGAGTCAGTTCTGGTTGTATTTGGCTCAGATCCTGATTTAAGTAGCTCGAGGCGCAAATGTAATCAAATGTTGCTAAGCCTAGTTATTTGTTGGCTACTAAATTCCCTCCAGCTGCCAGGCAAAGTGATTATTATGCACGATCGCCCAAAGATGCACTTCGAGATAACGAACTAAATTCTAATAGAAAAAAATAGCCAAATCAGAAAACTGCTTTGAGCCATCAAATGAATATATAGACCAGTTGAATTACGTTAATAATCCAGTTAAAATTTGCTACATTTTTCAAATAAAAAATAAATTTACTGGAAAATAATGATGTGATTTCTTATATCCATTGCTATTGTCTATGAACCCCTGGGCATATCTTACAAATAGCAACATTCTTTCAACAAAATTATCTTGTAGCTCGTAGAATTGTCATATATTTTTTCTGTTCTTTCTGTATATTTTTTTTTTAATGAATTAATTTCTTTGCAACAAAAAATTAAGATTTTCAAATGTGAAAATCATATTTATTTCTTTTCGTTTAGTAAGCAATATAAAAAAAATTCTTTCTCACTTTAGTATTGTAATAAAAATGTTTTTTGAAATGAAGTAATCTTTTAGAAGAATAATTTTGATTTTTTGAAGAAGTCCTTAATAATAATAGTTAGCCGTTGATGTATTTATTAGTACTAACCTGCAGCGCATGCCAAAAGGCTGAGCACACAAAACAAAATGATTTTGGCCATGATTGGTACTTCAAATGGGTTATAAGAACGACGAACGCGATGAAGCTGTTGAGATCGAGGAAGCAACCGTTGGCACTTTTCGACGCGTTCACTGTAAGCCTTCGACTGAACTGACTGATATCCAGGCTATATCACGCAACCGCGAGCCGTCAAGAAGCTGAAGAAGCAACAGAGAACGCCAACACTTCCAATTCCAGTTTCCAGTCACAATGTGAACTTCCTCTTCCAATACGCGCTGCACGACACGAATTGACGACGACGATGGACGATGGACGATGGACAATGGACGATGGACTCGCACCCAACAGCTCTTTCTCACACACACACAAATAAATTAACACACACTAACACACACAAACAGCGAAGAAGAGAGACACAGAGAAACAGACACTTGAAGGCGTCTGGAATCCTTGCACTAAATGAACACACAAATAGAACTTGCTAACTTTCGGGTGAAATAGTGTTCGGTTCGGAGTTTGGTGATAGTTGTTGCCTAGCCAAGTACACAATGGTAAATGTCGTGAAGAGGGCCACGTTGTTAGCTTAAAAAGGAAATTGGCGGACAGAGGCCTTAGGGCCAATTCATATGCATCATATGTGTGTGTGTGTCTGTGTGTGTGAGCATGAATGAAAGAGCCAGCAATGGAAAGCAGCAAGCCAAAGAATACAAACACTAACATAAATGTGACAGTGCACTTAGAGAAACAATTGGTTTAGAACCTCAAACTGTATGCCACAATACTATATATTAATTGCTGCTTAAAAAGAGTAAATGTGAAATGTTTTATTCCTTAATATTTGAATTTTTTGTTATCAGTTAAGAAGTTTAAAAATCTATTTAATTTTTTAATGATATTTTGTAGCTAAAGATAATATTCTAGAAATTAAAATTGGATTCTCTGTTAGTATGCCCAGTTCGACAGGTTTTTCTCTGAGTGTTTTAGCCAGCAGCAAAGAAAAGACCAGAACTAACCCGAGCTCGATTCCAAACTCAAACCCGAACTCATTTCCATTCCCAAAAGCCGAACAGCTATTTGCGCATTTCGTGGATGTGTGATTGCTGGCCCAGGAACGTTTGGAACGCTGTGCGTGTATCAGTATGTGTGTGTCAGTATGTGTGTGTGCTAGTGTTTGTTTTGAGTGTGTGCGTGCTTGCGATCGTGTGGCTTGATGTGACTTCTTGGTCTTCTTCGCTGCGGACCGAGAACTCATGGGTAGACAAAGAGCGCAATAAAGCCGCGACGCTGCCATCGCTGCAAAGGTACAGACAAGCGGGCCAAAACCAAAATACCAAACACAAGCACACACATTCACATACACACAGACACGCACTGCACGTCGTCTTCGCTGCTGCTGCCCATCATTCCAATGGGAGTCGCAGTCGCAGTTCGCTGTTCATTGTTAGTTTTATTCTTTCTCCCACAACGTCGGGCTTGGTTTTAGGTTCTGCTGGTCCCCACTTCTCTTACCTGGTCTTGTCTCAGGGCTCCGTTCCCCCTGTCTCCTTGTACCCCTCCCCCTTTCCCTGGCACACAGCTACAGCAACAGCAACAGCTCCAGCCCTGCGCGATGGTTCCATTAATTTGGTACGCTATCGCAGTCAGCGTCGCAGCCGCTGCCGCAGTCGCACTCGCCGTCGACGCTGGCGCTGACGTCGCAGTCATCGTTCGTCTTTTCGACTGGTTTGTGGTTTCGGCTTTTACGATCCCTGCCTGGAAGCGTGAAATGTAATAATCATCTTCTCTTTTGCATTTTGACAATAATTCTGCGGGTGCCCCCACCAAAATAATAAATAAAAAAAAATTAATGCCATCAAG
This sequence comes from Drosophila demipolita, assembly GCA_035042405.1. Classification (NCBI taxonomy): domain Eukaryota; kingdom Metazoa; phylum Arthropoda; class Insecta; order Diptera; family Drosophilidae; genus Drosophila; species Drosophila demipolita. Next base: position 3,066,759 of record JAWNLI010000033.1, read on the forward strand.
TTGCAAGAAGACAGAACGAAAAAGCCCCACAATATAAAATGGTAATGTTCATTAAACGTTTATAGCAACCATTTACATATGTAGATACAGAATCGGTCTAAAACTCATTTAAGTTAATCATAAACTTTTGTGGACTTAACATTTTTTAATATTCCACATACAACACTGTTGAATATTTTAACAGTTAATTATTTTCTGTTTTAAGTTGCAATAAATTGTATCTTATTTAATTATATTATTTTAATGTAAGAAAAGCTGCGATGGGTAATAAAAACTATAATTTTGGTTAGTCTTTATCTTTTGTTTTCCTGTTTATCTATTTCGATATCAAAGCTTCATTTAAAATTGGAATGAAAATTGCATAATTATATATAAAAATCTTAATGTTGTTGACGTTTTTTCATTTGGCTTTAGGCTTAACAGGCATAGGGCTAAAAATAAAAATTTAAGGCCAAGTTATTCGTTTTAATTTATTACACCATCGCCTTGCTGGCATTATTTATTTACTGTGGCATCTTTCATGGTGTCCCATAGTCCGCAGGGTCTTCTTAATCAATAGCTAATCCAGTTCGACACATGGATGGGTAAATAGGTGGATGGCCCGGATGATCGGGTTAGCTGGGATTAGTGTGTGTATGTGTGTGTATGTGTGGGGTATAATTATGGTATACAAGCAGCGAATACAAGTAAATATAATAATGGCCAGGTGATTAACAGTCATGGGAAATGGAATGCATTAATTTTCTCAGTTTTGCCAGGCCCTCCTTCGATCGCCGACCACTGCCAATGCATATGGCTTGGCGATGGCTTTGGTTGTGGGACGGGTACTTAGTAGTAGGGCCCGAAAGGGCTGCGGCTTAACCTCAGCTTAAATCTAGGCGGCTGTTGACTGCTGCTGCTGCTGGGCGGCAGCAGCAAAACAAAAAGTTGGCGCTGAGTTTTAGCTTAAGATTTAGCTGCAGCCCTTGGGCGTGCCAGGATTTTATGTAGCGTGTGGAAAGGGGGGAAGGGGCTGGGCAACCCATCACATGCAAAGTACATCATCAAACTTAAATAAACTTCATAAAAAATCATGAAAAATAAGCCTTATCTATTGAGATCGAATATATTTCTCTAGGCCCATTTTAACATATATTAAATGACTAATAAAAATAAATTTATTATTTCAAAATATAATCTATTAGTTAATAAATACGAAAATATATAATAAATTATTATTGATTTAGTTTTCGATTATTATCTCTGTTTAAATAATTGGATTTTATTTATGTGTATGATTATTTTTATTCAAAATCTCTTGGATTAAGAAAAATCTAGTGGATAAAAGAAATATATATTTTATTTATAGTTAAAACAATCTTTTGGATAAAAAAATAAAATACATTTTCTTTATAGTTAATTCAATCTTCTCTTTGCGGCTCTTATTGTATGATAAGCTTTATTATTCCATAATATAAAAAAGTTTTTTATATATAATCGTTATATATATTCTCTAAGTTTAAAATAAAAAAAAAATAAATCAAAATCTTGAAAGGCTTATTTCGTTCAGGATTTGGGGATGGGTAGGCAGCAACCCAGTCACCCACCGCTGACTACACCCATGACTGGGACTGGGACTGTGCGTGCGTATGGCAATCAAAATTCTATCGAGGAACTCACCAAGATTTTGGGTCGCCCTACGTGTAACGTTTATTGACGTTGTTGCTGTTGTCGAAGCTGCCGCCGGGGCGACGCCGCTGTTGCTGTTGCTGCCGCTGCCACTGCCGCTGCCGCTGCCACTGCTGACGCTGACGCCTGTCGACGCATTCAGTTTAATGTGACCGCCGCGTCGCGTCAGTTGGCTCCTCGCTATCTGGATTTACTGCTGCTGCTGCCGCTGCTGCTGGATGGGGCTGTGAGTTTACCGTCTAAAGGCAGCTATTTGGATGGCCTTCGTCTTAACAGCATTCATCCATATCCATCTATACATGTTGCTGTTCCTCGCTGGCCTTTTTTTTACGGCTGCTACGGCTGCTTCTGCAGCTTCTAGTTGATCTTGTGATCTTCACCATTTGTGTTTGTGCTTGCTTTGTTGGCTCGTCTTCGTTTTCGACTTCATCTTCGTTGTTGTTGTTGTTGTTATTTTTGTTGCTCTTGTTGTTGTTGTTGTTGTTGCTTTTGTATCCCTTTTTTTCCTCTTTTTTATTTCATTGCTAGTTTTCGCAGTGACTTGTTCGGGGTCTAAAAATAAACTTGGCACAAGATTGAGGAATTTAATTCGCCTTTTGGTAGAAATCCTCGACTTTGCAAACGGACTTTGGCAACAGCACGCAGACGAGCAACGATCTGGCTACGTTCGCTTTATTTTTGCACACCAACCAATACACACACTCTCGCACACACACACACACACACACACACACTGGTGTAAAGAAATATATTTGAATCTGTATCTCTCAGGTGCGTGCATTGCTCCTGTATATCCAGTATATTCGCAATCCACTTTAGCGTCAACTTCAGAAATGACGATGATGACATGGCCATGGCATGCTACCTAATCATAAGCCAGCGGGATAGCTTAAAAAAAACATACTAACTAATGCAGGTAGATTTTCCGCATGAAGTCAAAGGATTAAGCATTGTACACTTGCATAAAAAGACAAATAATACAAAGAAAGAAGTTTGAAAATCATCTTATTTCTAGCAGGTCTTTTACTTTTTTAAGAACTATTTTAAATCCTCAATTAAATTTAATACGAATAGGAATTAAAACTTTTTTAAAAATTATTTGAAAATAGTAATAACAATTCCTTAGGAATTCCAATTTATTTAATTGATATTAATGTAAGGTCACCAATTAATAATTCGTTTTACTAAAATTAAATACAATAGATGAATAATATATTTCAATAAATAATGACAATTAGGATTTAAGTGGTTTCAATTATTTCCCTATGTCTACCTAATATTAAATTAATTAATTAATATCCACTTCATTTATTAGTTCAATTTTCATCACTTAAGTAAATTAATTGGGAAATTTTACTTGAATATGGAATAACATTAGTTTTTCTCCGAGTGTACGCTCACCGAATACGGATGTCTTTCTGGATCTCTTACTGCCATCAGAAATGACATCGAGCTGAAGTTGAAGCTGAAACTGTTCTGAAGACCACATCATATTTCCACATGCATGATTTCAAATCCAATGCCTTGATTTTGGGACAACAGCAACAACATGGGCAGTTCCACAATTCTGTTTGCCTAACTAACCCATCCCCATCCCAAGTGGACGCTGTTCAGTTATCGTGTCCTTGATCCACGAAGGTCATCAGCATTTGCATCTTGGGCAGCACTTAGGCCACGTGTCGTGAGGGCCAAGCCCACAAAATCATAAAATCACATAAACAAACCAGAACAGACCCTCCGGTTCATTCATACATAAATTCATATGCACAGCCATATCGAATCCTGTGCAATAAGTTATTAAAATATGCGGAATCGCGGCCAGCATTTGCAATAAATGCTTAGCATAACAAACGAATTATTAACTCGAACTAAATTGCAGATGCAATGCATTACAAAAAATATACAAACTAAAAAGCTTTTCAAAATCAAGATACCCTTGCAAAAATATCCACAAATATTTTTTATACATATAAATTGATTATGGGATGTAATCGCTCTAATATCAGCTGAAATAACTTTTGGTCTGGCATTATGTTCTACTAAATTAATATCGATATATATTAAATAGACTACTATTACTATTATAGAGTTGATATATATTACATATTAAATTTTTCTCACCTTGCTGCATGAGTCCCAATTACTTTAAATAAAAATTTCTTTTTTATTTCTGTAAATTTAAATGGCTTTTATTAACACATATATATAGCACCAGGTCTAATTATTTCCACAATTCAATCATTCAAATCTAATATCTGATAGCAATGAAAACTAAAATTGAAATTATACAAATACTGAAAATATCCTTAAATATATAACCCAGTTTTGAAATAAATAAAACTGAATATATATATATAATATATAAATAATTTGTAGCTTATCTTCACTGGATTGTGTATCTATTTTGCTTATATATCTATAGCTATAGCTATACGAAATATGTTTCTCATCTTAATTCAATAGTATTTTTCTATGAATACAGCTCATAAGTTGATAAATGCATTTATTCATGCGTTACATAAAACGTGACTAGATTGTTATATCTGCATGTTAGGGTATATTATCTGAGATCTTGCTGGGTCTGGGTCTGGGTTGGACGCTTTGATAGCGAGCAAGCGATTTCTTTGGCTTTTGCCTTGACCATAACCATATCAACGGTAAATAATTTCGATCACTAAGCCAAGCTAAAAAGACACAAGACACAAACGAGGCAAATGAGCTTTTCGCTTGCCCGATTCCCGATTCCCGATGCCCCATTCCCGATGATCGTTGGTGCCTGGTGCCTAATGGGCTATGGTTGCACAGTGAAGCTGGTAAAACTAGCTGGCAATCAAAGAGAATGAGGACGAGGCAAATTTGGCCCATGCCGATGATGTCTGAGCAGCAACAACAACAACAACAACAACAATAGCAGCAAAAATGTTTTGAGTCTTCTTTGTGTGATTCACGTCATTTCGAATTCCATGTCAAAAGGTGAAGCCAATTCAGCGTTTCTAGCGAACTGGGCACACAAAAATCACGACCAACAGGAACAGCTCACAACAACAACACTAACTAAAGGCCAAGTTAAAATAACAACTGCAACAGGGCAACACGAAAATCGCGTTGAATGAAGATTATTTAAACTAATTTGTTGCTCTTAACTGTTAGTTGTTAGTCTACATACTACGACTACGACTACTAAGTATACTTAACACGACTCACTACAAGATCTTCAACGTGTCTCAAATTGAATATACTGAATCACAATGGATGCAACAGAACACAGAATATCTTTCTGTCTCTCTCTCTCTCTCTCTCTCTCTGGGCAATAGACTAATGTGGCTATTAGGGCATTTTTATGCAGTGCCGCGAATATCAAAATACGAAATTCAAAGACGGAAGTTGCCTTTTACCGTTTAAATGGGCAGTAAAAACAGTTGAGACGATTATACAATACTTATACCTAGTCCAACAGATGGGCACAGGCCGTTTTTTTTTTTCGCGTTGCCCCGTCACTCATACGAGTACACTCAGAGAAATGTGGTATACTCCACTCGAGTACTATTTAATTTCAATTGTTAATTCTTTAACTCTTTGAATATGTGCTCAAATATGTATAATTTAATAGTTGCGTTATCTAATTTTCCTACAATATGTTGCACATTTTTCTGAGTGTACTCACACACACACACACACACTAGAGCATAACTAGTGGCGAGTCTATTTGCGTAATTGAAATGCCACCGCCAACATCTCGGCATTTTAGCCAACTTCATTGTGAGTGTGGCAACAAATGCGAATTGCGGATGCGATTACGAATGTGAATGTGATTGTGAATGCGGGTGTGAGTGTGACTGTGAGTGTGAGTGTATGAATGTGAGTGTGGGTAAGTTCAAGAACCTCTTTGAACCGTGACTAACTGAATGACTGATAGCTGAAAGCTAAAATGCCGTGCAAAATGCCCGATTCTGCACTTGACCGACGCCCAGAAGAAAGAACCCAGAACGGAGAAGCGAGAATCCAAAAGCCCAGCTGACATCAAGTACCGAGACAGTGTTTAAGCCATAATTACAGTTGCCAGTTCGCCAGTTGCCAGTTCGCCAGTTGGCAGGGGCTTAGGCCATGATGATGGACCGCTGGAGTAGCTGCTGGCTGACTAACTGACTGTCTGTGTTAGTGTCGCCTACGACCAAATCATTTGCTGCCTTCAGCCCAAGCTTAAAGTGCACATGAACAATATATATAAAGTACATATATATATGTATGTCGCGTTCTCACGACATCAGCACCAGCATCAGTGGAACACGCCGGTAGCCACACTGAGACAAGGGCCCCCAATCAACGTGTACAACTCTAATAGACACTGGGGCAAATTAACAATGACGCCCTCAAAATGATCACAGTAGCCAAAAACAATCCCTTAACTAACAGATATATATATTATCAATTTATATTAATTTAATTTACAATTTCTAAAAAATAAAATTGCATATGTTAAAATGTAATATCAGAATACCTTTTCACATATCATTCTTAGAAAAAATTTAATCTCTCGCTTGCCTAAAATAGCCTTTCACTTATTTTCTGAAAAAGCACAAAAACATATCCTGAACATTTTTTTAAAATAAATTTCTAGCACATCGAATGAGCTGCTAAGGATGAGTCCAAGATTTATTACTTACTTAGGCAAGCAGATATGATATTACTGACACTTTTTACAATGTCCAAGACTGACCAAGATGACCAAGTGTAGCAGAGCAGAGCAGAGCAGAGCAGAGCAGAGTGGAGCAGAGTGGAGGGCATATTTATCAGTGCGTGTCAGTTACAAAGTGTGGCTTAGGAAAACACACACTCTCACACACCTGTCTACACCCAAGGGCGGCTTAATATAGCGGAGGGTCAATGCACAAGCTGCCGGTGCGACGACCCTGAGACTAAAGTAATTAACAAATCCAGAAAAATGGGGGAAAAAAAAATAGTTAAGCTGGCGAAACTCCGCATTAGATGGCTAATGATCTAAAACTCAGAATGAGATGATCACATTACAAACATACTTACTTAGTCGCTGCTTTAACTATTGATGTCAATTAATGACAGCCATTAAGTGTAAGATCATTTCAAAAGAAAGACTACAGTTTCTCAATCCTAACAAATCGTTAGTCGTAAAAATGGCAGAAAAAAACCAGAACCCGTTTAAAGTACTTAAGAGATCAGCATTTAAGCATCTCCGATTCTATTAAGTATATATTCGTGAACAGCAGCACGTGTTAGTATTTATCTTATATTACTAAATTGCAAAATCATTAATTAATACTTTGTAGAAGATAGTTAAACATTTCGAATAGTTATTTAAATAAATAAATTACTAATATATTAATATATTGTAAGAACAAACTAGAACCCACTTGTTATACAATAGATAACTTACAAAAACAGACTAAGCTCAAGAACATATACAGAATATATAATATATAGAAAGAATGAAACTTCCACTTGGTTGGCCGAACTACGTCGTTGCTTTTTCTCCAAAATAGTTATGCGGTTGTCCATTGCGGGATAGATTATTTTGTGCTCCTGAAGGTATTTGGTTAATATATCGGCATCGGTAAGTACTAGAGGTCTTATCTGTGGATATCTGCGGTCCTTTAAATACTTGTAACCATCACCTCCACCCAAAAGATAGCTGCTAACTATTACCCAATAGTATTCATCCTGTTCTAGCTTCTCATATGTTGGAATCTTGCATTTGGAGCAGAGGACATAGACGGATGAAATGCGTTTGCCCTTTGGATTATTGTAGTTGATAACAAATCGAATACCAGACACTTGCAGAAATGCGCCACTTGCTCCTGATTTGCGCGACGATGCCGAATGCTCCAGTGACTTGACCAGATCCCTGCCCAGAATCCGGGTGGCCATCATTTCATTCTTATACGGTAAGACCGTGATAATATCCGCACTCGTAATAGTTCCCTCAACTCCCGCATCGATACTCGCGCGTATACCTATCTCAAGTTTATAATTATTCCATTGTAACAAGACAAATACAATGGATTCCATACCTCCACCGTTAAATAACGCTATTGGCGCATCCGTCCAAAAGAGACCACCAAAGTTCGCAGCCGCCCGAGCATAGACAATTGCATCGGTGATAAGGTTCCCAAGATTGCATTCACCTTCCCGACACCGATAACTATCGCCATCTAGGTAGGCCTTACTTACGCCCACCACTTGATCCTCGAGCTCATCAATTGCCTTCCTCTTGCTGTCCAAATAGGCCTTGATTTGGGTGTCCTGTTTCACCATGCTATCCAATAGAATGGGTTCTCCATCGAATGTGAGCAGTTGACCTCCATTGTCAAACTATTTCGTATACAAATAATATATTAAATGATGCCAAATAAACACGTAAGAAAGCTGTAGTCGTAAGAGCTCGACTAACAGATATGATATAAATCTTATCCTTTCTTAATGAAATTTGTATAGTTGAGCGATTATATGTTTGGGCAAATTGTACAAGGCTATAGATAAAAATAAATAGATTCTCTAATTCGCGAGTTTTGCTCTCATTCTATTGGTATAATATTATGCAGATAAAGATATAGCCTACGACTTTAGCTCCAAAGGGTTAATGTATATTTACATTTATTAGTTTCTAAAAACTTACCTCCAGGTCGATTACTCCCAAATATTTTGTAAACGCATAGGCCTGAACAACGGGAACTTGCTGACCATTTGATCTGATCACCACTGTTGGATAGTTACCCACCGGATTTTCTTTGTCCGGCGGACTCCCTGTGTAAAGGAACGTATGGGAATGTCCACCGACGACAAGATCAACATTCTTGCACCATTTGGCGATCTCTTGATCCATCTGATAGCCTGAGTGCCCAAGTGCGATTATAATTTTGACTCCTCTGTCTGTGAGCTTTTTTGCTTCGGCACTTGACATAAATAGAATAAAATCAGTTTTTTATAATACCACTAATTGAATAAAATTATTACTTAATCATTGGAATTTCCGCATAGAATTCCACATCGTTAATTACAGCTAAATTCGTTGTTTCGGGAGTTATATAGCCAATAATGCCAATTTTCATTTCAAATTTTGTAATTATTGTTGAGTTTACCAAACTCTTCATGGCTTTCATTTTGGGAACATTTTTCAAATTCAAATTGGCACACACAACGGGAAACTTCACCCTATTGAGAAAGGGTAGCAACCCCTCGACTTTGTCATCGAACTCATGATTGCCAATAGCCTGAATTTGTTGTTAATATTATATAATCAATTTCAAGTTAAGAACCACCTACCATTGCATCTGGGTTAAGCATATTCATAAAATCGGCAGCCAGTTCGCCCTTGAACAATGTATACCAGGGTGTACCCTGAAAAGTATCCCCAGCATTTAAAAACAACGTCGTACGCTCGGCTCGGATCTGTTCCACACTAGGAAAAACAAGCGGAATAGATACGACTATAGATAATATCGCATATTGCATTGTCTTCAAAGAAACTTACGCAGTTTTAACTCTAGCAAAGCCCCCAAAACATATTCCCTGCTCGTCTTCTCCTTTGTGGCAATTCTCACTGAATCCCTTCATGGGATCAAATCTAGCATGCATATCATTGTTGTGTACAACCGTTAGCTTAAATCCAATTCCACGTTTTATCAATAATAAAATTAGTATGCAAGTCCAGCGATATTTGCACAGTGACTCCATTATTACTCTTACAGGTAAGCTGAGAAACAGGATTAAACCTGTCATTACAAAATATATGCTATTTTGGTGTACTTTCTAAATATATATTCGATTATGTGTTAAATTGAAGCACAAGCTGAAATCCAAATTATTTTGAAGTCAATTTATAGGCTAGCTTAATTGTTAACTCTAAGCAGGACATGATTTAATATTAAAATATTTATTTATTTTGCATTTCTGCCTTAAATCAACGTTGAAACAAACAAAAAAAAACTTTGAAATTTTTATCCTTTACCAAATGATTAAGTTAGGTTATAAATAAGTTGTTAAACAAAATAAAATAATGGCCAACATTATCATTATTGATGTCCAAATCAAAACAAAATTGCACAGTTAAATTTATTAAAATATTTGTCACACAAAGGAATAAAAGAAATCTAAAATATAATATAAAATTAAATAATTACAAAAGACTGACATATTTATATGATGATTTGTTAAAATTCCCGACTGACTATCAATGAGAGGAACAGCAATGCCACGGAGCTCATCATGGTAATGGACGACGCAGCCGATTTGCTCTCAGCTGATCCTTTGAACACAATACGTCCCTCCAGTTCCGGATAGACAAAGTCATGGTATTTCAGATACTGGTGCACAGCTTCACGAACTGTTTTATTCATAGACATCGTCACCGGATTCGATGCATCGATCATAACATGGCCATCTCCACCTTCATATATGAACTTAGGCACAATCACATTGTAGTAGGAGGAATCATTTAAACTGCTATAAGCAGGCACTAAGCAGCTGGCACAGCGCACTTGCACAGAGACCACACGATGACCCTCGGGCATATCCAGATCGTAGACCACATGGACACCGGATACCTGCAGGAACCCCCCATTGGAGTCTTTATTTATCACTGCAGCCGCATGCTCGAGGGCATTCCTAATCGCTTTCCCACTGATTCTCGATACAAAAAGTTCATTCTCGAAGGGAATCACCATCAGTAGATCACTGTGAGTGATATTGCCATCGGAGTTCCTTTCAAGTGAGTTACGAATGCCTGGAATAGATATTATTTATAGAATATTATCTATACACATTTAATAAAACTTACCTCCACCCTGATATAGAGCAATCGCTGTGTCTGTCCAGTAATCTCCTCCCTGATAGTTCATTACTCGACTGAAGATCATGGCATCGGTGATTAGATTTCCCATATTGCACTCTATGGAACGGCAGATCTTACTTCCCTCCATATACACCTTGCTATGCCCCACAATCGACTTCTCCAGTGCCGTAACATTCTCCCGGTATAGCTCCAATAGGTCAAGTATATCCTGATCTTGTGGCACACTCGCATTGAGTAGTATCGGCGATCCATTGAATTCTATTAAATTGCCATCTTTATCGAACTATTATAAGAATAAAATATATGGTAAGTCATTTCTCTTGATGTATATGTAATCTCCGCTCACCTTCACATGTAATTTGCCCAGATACTTTGTATAGGCGTATGCCTGAACAACCAGCACCCGTTTTCCACTCTTTTGAGGAACTAATGTGGGATATGGACCATCTATTTTCTCCACACTTGGTTTTGTGCCATTGAACAAAAAGGTGTTTGTATGTCCACCAATAACAATGTCGACATCCGGACAATTTTTCGCTATTTCTAAATCCTTTTTATAACCAGAGTGACCCAAGCCAATGATTATACTGATGTTTTGAGCCTTCAGTTTTGCTGCCTCTGCACTGTGAGTATAACAAAGATATGGAATGTGAGTATATAAGAATTATAGAAGTTGAAATAATATAGTCAAGAAATATTGCCCAGGAAGTACCCTGTTTGTTATCGTAGTCGTACTTCCAAATACAGACAGACATGGCCAAATCGACTGTCGGATGTCGGTCGTAATCAAAAATATATATAATTTTATATATTTATTTTGTCACTTCATCATAAGTCTACGACTAAGTTAGATATCTCTACTAGTGTAAAAGTGGCCAACTTACTTGATAGAAACGATTTCTTCTTTGAATTCCACATTGTTTTTCGATGTAAGCACTTTCGTATCTGGCGTCACATATCCGATAACACCAATTTTAGTACCATTTGTTTCAATAATTGTCGAATTGGCCAAATGCTTGGTGGCAGCCATTGCGGGCTCATTAGTAAGATCCAGATTACAGGCGAGCACAGGGAAATTCACCTCGTCCAGGAGGGGTATCAGGCCCCCGACTTTCTCATCAAACTCGTGATTTCCTAAAGACTGTAAGAAACATTTTATAAATAAATTTAAGTATAATTTCAATGTTTTGGTCTTACCATAGCTTCCGGTTGGAGTTTGTTGAGAAAAGCGGTGGCGATTTTATCCTTAAAGATTGTAAACCAAGCGGTTCCCGTATACGTATCACCAGCATTCAAATAGAACACGGGAGTACCTCCATTTTTAGCGTCTGCTCGGTATTTTCGAACTCTGCAATGTGATGATGTTCATAAGGCATATTTATAAGATGGTTAAATGGTTCACTTACTCGTGGGCTACACGTGCAAAGCCACCAAAGCATTTATCCTTTTTGACATCCTCGGGTGAGCATTTTTCACTTTTCACATTCGTCTGCTCGAATCGGGCATGCATATCATTATTGTGTAGTATGATAAACTCAGTAGCTACGTCGCGATTCACTTCTATTGGCTTTGCAACTATACTGTTTCCCAGTAACAAAACGATACCCAAAATTCTCCATTTCGCTATCATTTTCGAGCTGAAGTTTTCGAAGCTTTAGGGATAAATAATAAATGAAATAGTTGGTTTTGAAATATGTTTTTTTTTAGAGATTTTAGTAGCTAACTTTAAATATATAATAGTTGATATCTTAAAAAAATCGAAGCCTACATCTAAAAACTCACCATAAAGTTGGAAAATCACTGACCGTTTGGGAGCTATTTTTTTAATTAATCCGATTTTAAACCGTTTGATTAAAATGTTGGGATCAAAAAACGATGCATAACTGATTAGTTTGGTTAGAATAATTTGTGAATAGACTAGTTTTGCTAATAAAAAATTTATTTATACTTCATCCGTTACAGATTTCATGGCAAAATCATAACACTCTTAAACGGGTTTTTTGCAAAGGGCAGTCTTTAATTATATATAAATTGTACTGAATCATAAGTGTTTATTTGTTTATTTAAGTCCCTTCTATAAATATAATTTTTCCTGTATAAATTTACAGGGCAATTATAAAATAATGCAGATTAGTAATCAGTAATGTATATCAAATCTTTATTAAACATTTGTTTATATGTAAGTTGTACTGAATCATAAGTGTTTATTTGCTATATAAGGAAATGATTTGCTAAAACCTATTAGTAAGCAACTGCATATAAAGTTGACTTGCTCTCAGACCGAACGAGTTGGTTTCAGATATTTATAAATATTATTTACAGTCGGATGGTCAATTTATAAAAACGAAGAGGGAACGAGTTTGGAAAAGTTTAATGTGGGTTTTTACAAATTAAATTGTTTGCATAACAAAAATTTTCCGAAAATGTTTCGGTGTCAATGACTTCAATTTTCAAAATACCTCAGATAAATATACAGTTATGTGTAAAAAAAAATTGCACATTTTTGAAACTGTAGCTGTTTATACATTTGTCAGCACCTCGAAAACTCGAGAATATTTATTAGCCCCAGATTGAAATTCCAAACGCTCAAAATAAAAATTATTTGAGCTCTCCTTGTTATATCAGAATTTTTAAGATATAATTACTTGTTGATTATGCACAATTAGAAAACTTTTTCAACAGAGATATAACTTAAGGCAAATTATAATAATTGAATATAAACACTTTTACAATGAGTACTCAAATTTCACAACAATGAATGACAACTGTAAAATAAACAATCGCAAAAAAATAAACAATTATTTTAATGGTATCGGCAACAAAACTAGTTTCTGTTTATTTTTGCAGTAACTGCATATGGTCAGCACTATGCATTATCATCTGGTACATATATATGTGTGAATACACACAAACACACACACACACACAAACAGCGTGTGCCACAATTGAGGAGTAACAACTTGTAGATTCAAATCGATTGTAAAAACCTTAAAGTAAGAAGTTGCCTGGTAACAGAGCCACAACAAACCAAATTAAGTAAATTTAGGAAACAAAAATGTAGGCATATGTTCCCAGTTGTTTTTTAGTATTTAGTACATACAACAACTGCGAAGATCACAAAACACAACCGCTCATCGAATAAACCGCTTCCAACGACGTCCGCAGTTGCACTGCCTTTTAAAAGGATTATTTGCGAATGCCGGCAGAAAATCGAACAGAGATTTCGATATTTGACTTCGCGACGCTGCTTCAGTTCTGCCAACTGATCCATCACTTATCGTACTTTTGTTAGACACTTGAAGCAGCAATTAAAGGGAACGCAGCGCCCACACGCATAAGGAGAGAGCCCTGAGAGCTGAGAATGAGAGAGTAGAAATGGTTTTCGTTACATTTATCGAAGTTGCTTAGACACTTACGCTCCCATTAGCTTCGTATATGGCGAGCATCGATTGTAAAAGTGTTTGAGTGTGCTTAAGAGAGGCTGAGTGATAGTGAGAGTGAGAGTGAGACTAAGACTGAGAGTAGACGAAGTGCAGTGAGCATATTAACATACGTTGTTAGCATGCTGTATTTTGCTTGCGGGTCACTCTATCAAACAGTTGTTATCAGTATCGTGTGTTTGGTCCATGCGATCGTAGATATATTATATAATACTATGTTAAGGAATTTTATTAAACTTTTTTAGAGAACTAATATTTTAATAAGGCGAAATTTGTTTATACTGATTTTTACATTTTATTTACATATTTTACATTCATATACATAAAAACTTTTAAATAATCTTTATTATGTTGAAACTGTGACTGCTTCTCACAATATTCTCCCGACTGTTGCGACTTTTCCTAGATTATTACATATTTACTTATGCTACACATAAATACTAGATACATTTTGACGACACACATAAGCCACAAATAGATGTGAAATTTTCAACTCATGTGGATCATTTTAGATGAAGAAAAGAAACCAGCAAAAGGCATGGTTCGCTTGTGCTACAGATCTAATAAGGGCATTGGGGTATTTATTTAGACATTTAAATATGAAAATTCAAACTACAACTTTTTTGCTATATGGCGCTGTAACTAGTAAAAAAATTGCGTAATCAGGGACGACAGCATAATTAATACTATAGAGCCCATTATGCTAGTGGCCGAATCTTTGCCTGCTGCGATAACAATACGTCCCTCGATTTCTGGATAAACATAATGACGTGCTTCCAAATACTGTTTAAATGCAGACTGGTCATTCTTCTGCAAGAGTACAGTAAAGGGGTCTACATCTTCGACCAGTTTGTAGCCATCGCCACCATTCAAGATAAACTCCGACACAATCACTTTATAGCTGGCTGATTCATTGACCTTGCTGTACGTGGGAACATTACACTCGGCACAGCGGGCTAGCGCGGATACCACATGTTGTCCCTCCGGCTTATCGTAGTCGTATAGCACTCGAATGCCAGCGAACTGTAGAAAACCTCCATTCGAGTCCGTGTTTCGGACATGAGCCGACCGTTCCAAAGCTTTTAACAAAGTTTTACCCGTTATACGGGTTATGTATAGACTGTTCTCGAACGGAAGTGTTGTAAGTATATCGCTGCCAGTAATGGAACCATTTGAGTTCTTCTCAATGGAGCTGCGAATGCCTAAAATTGAAAAACATGCATAAGATTTGGAATTTCTACAAGCAACGGTTGACTTACCGCCGCCCTGTAGCAACGCAATCGGTGCATCGGTCCAGTAATCTCCATCCTTAAGCTCGAGGACACGAGCGTGCACCATTGAATCGGCAATGAGATTGCCCAGATTACATTCCCTCAAGCGGCAGACATTGCCCTCCAGCTCAACCTTGGTGTAACCAACAATCATTTCTTCCAAATGCACGATATCTGGACGATATACCTCCAGTAGATCCAACAGTTCCTGCTCCTGTGTAACTGATGCATTCAACAGTATCGGTGATCCATCAAACTCTAGTAAATTGCCCTCGGCATCGAACTATAAATACATTTAATGGGATTATTATGTATATACTATATATATATATATATATATATTTATATAATCTTACCTGCACATGTATCTTTCCCAAATACTTTGTGTAGGCATAGGCCTGCACCACTGGCACCTTTTTGCCACTTGGCTGCACCACTGTCGTCGGATAGGGTCCTCGCACAGCTTCAGGATTGGTGTCGTCCTTGTCAGCGACGGGTTGATTGGCATCCAGGAAGGTGTGCGAATGACCACCAATGACTATATCAATGTCGGGACAGTCTCGCGCTATCTCCTGATCCTTCTGGTAACCAGAGTGTCCCAAGGCAATCAAGATGTTGATGCCATGCGCCTTCAGTTTCTTTGCTTCAGCACTGTAAATATTCAAGAGGTTTTATCAATATATAATTATATATATATATATATATATATATATATATATATAAATCTGTCAGTGTAACTCACTTGATGGACACAATTTCCTCTGTATATTTCACATTGTTTTGAGACGAAAGATTCTTGGTATCGGGAGTGAGGTATCCAATCACACCAATCTTAACCCCATTTACCTCTAGAATTGTGGAATTTGCCAACTTTTTGATTTTTGCCAAATCGGGTTCATCACTCAAGTCTAAATTACAGGCCAAGACGGGAAATTCCACAGCATTGAGGAACGGTATCAAGCCTTCCACGTTCTTATCAAACTCGTGATTTCCAAGGGACTGCAAAATGGTTAGGTAGGAAGTCATAAATTAAATAGATTAATTTGCTGAAACTTACAGTAGCATCCGGTTGTAGCTTATTAAGAAAAGTGCTGGCAATCTTGTCCTTAAACACCGAGAACCAGACCGTGCCCGTATACGTATCTCCTGCATTCAAATACAATACGGGAGTACCGCCCTTCTTGGCCTCCTCTCGATATTTGCGCACTCTGAAATCGATTTTGAATGAATGCAATTTTTCAGTGTTTAATCGAATCCCTTCACCTACTCGTAGGCAACGCGGGCGAATCCTCCGTAACACTGGTCCGTGTTTGCATCCTGCGGGGAGCAAGTGCCACCATTCTTGTTCGTCTGCTCAAATCTCGCATGCATGTCATTATTGTGCAGGATTATGAGCTCCGTGGCAACGGTCCGAGGCTGAACAACCGGATTGGCAAGAGTGTGACTCAACAGGAAAATAATTGCCACGATAATCAGCTGACAAGCCATTTTTGATCTATAAGTTAAAGAAGTATTGCTCAAAACATATTATATATATATATATATATATATATATATATATATAAAATAATTGCCACGATTATCAGCTGATAAGCCATTTTTGATCTATAAGTTAAAGAAGTATTGCTCAAAACATATTATATATATATATATATATATAAAATAATTGCCACGATTATCAGCTGAAAAGCCATTTTTGATCTATAAGTTAAAGAAGTATTGTTCAAAACATATTATATATATATATATATATATAAAATAATTGCCACGATTATCAGCTGATATGCCATTTTTGATCTATAAGTTAATGAAGTATTGCTCAAAACATGTTATATATATATATATATATATATATATATATATATATATATATCAATCGATTCGCAAAAAAAAACTTGTTACCCTATTACCCTATCTATTCGAAGTAATTACTATAATCTCATGGTGATTTTGTGTAATGATATCGTTTATCTTACTTCTATTACACATAAATGTATATGCTATTTGGTTAACTCTCCATAGATTATTTTTCGTTTGATTAACATATAACTCGCTATCACCGTCAACGTCAAAAACAAATTAATACTGTAAGTTTATAATAGGTACTAAATCTAATCGCTGCCGTATCGCTAACACATGCACCATATACGAAATACCACGAATTGCTTTGAAATCCAAGAGATCTGCGATGGAATGATTTGTGGTCCCTTTTAATATATAATATTTGTGCTTCTAATCAGACGTACATATTTGTGAACAGACATAAATATAATTGGACGGTCACTTAACGACAATAAAGAAAATCGCGATTACTTTTGTTGTGGATCAATTTACAGCTAACGAAGAGATGAATTAATGTAGAAACACTCTCGCTTTCTCTCCCTCTCTCTTTTCCTCTCCCTAGCTCTATCCGTCTCTCTCTGGTCCACTAACTTTCCTACGTTCTCATGTGGATCTGTAAGAAGTTGCTTTCGCACTCTCTTTCTTAGTTAGTCGAACAAGTGGATAAATTGACATTATGCACGATAACAGCTGGCAGGTAAAATTAAGAATGCGAAACAAATTGTTTTTGGGTAACAATCAAACTAAAACACGGCACACGTTTACGATTCGCATGGGCGGGCAATGCTACTTCTTACTACTTACGATGCTCTCGACACACTATCCGCTAACAAACTGGCCCGAAAACGCCGTGGAACCGCGGCTATAACCGAAATACAACTACTTCGATACCGCACATTTTGCGTTTTTTCGTCGTTTTTATTTTGTTTTTTTTTTTGTTTTGTAGGCTGGCGGAGAGATACGAGTTGCGACGTTTGTGATTGTCTGAATTTTGCTGCTATTGCTTTTGTTTTGTATTTTTGTATTTTTCGTTTTTTCTTTTTGCTCTTGCTCTGTTTTAGTTGATGGCAATGATTTTTAATGGCTGCTAGATACGAGAGCACAACGACTCTAATTGCCATTTGTGATTATCTCTTCTGTATTGCGTACTATTATCAACAACCAGGACACAGACATACGCTTATCACTCAGCCAAAATCTCGAACCGTTGTTTGTGTAGTTGAGTGGTGGCAACAAGTGCACGCGGGTCACCGCATCAGCAAATATGCATATGAGGCGTGTAATCGCAATTTCTGCATATGCACTCAGTGAAAAATGTGTAGGAAATTTAATTTTTATTCATATATTAAGATTTAAAGTTTCTTTTAAATATACTTAAATACGCATAAATTAAATCACACAACTTTTAGCTCTAAATAAAGTATTTTAATTAATGATTTAAGATACTTGAATTTGAACTAAAGTTGAAATCAGTGCTTTTTTTAAATATTCTTATAATATTGTTCAATAAATAACAACACATACTATTCAATTAAGTAAAAATTACTCATAACAAAATTAGTAGTATTAAATAAGTACTTTAAGCTTTAAATTATAAAAATTCAAGCTGCTTAAGTCTTATTTTAATTGATTAGCGAATCTGCTTATAATGTTCTGCAATTAATTTAATGTGTAATTAAATAAATATCTTTACAGGTTTTCAGAGTGTTAAGTGTTAAAAAATGAGAACATTCCGTACTAAAATTAGCCAAAATGACTTTCAAAATAAAAATTAATTTATTAAAAAATTCAGTCTGGGATTGATGACTTAGCCAATCGTTAATATTTGAACTTGTTTTTAATTTTTTGAAGTGTACATACATTAACGGTATAGGTATATTATATGTCAGACAGCTGCTCAAACAGAACGTGATGTTCCCACGCAAATATCAACAAAACAGACAAACACATTATTAATACACAGACGTATTTTGCTACTGTAATACTTTTAAAAATTGCTGTTTATATATATATATATATTTATAAATATGTGTGTAGTTCAAACTCATTTGTCAAAGTGGAATTAAGTAACAGCCACAAATTAAAATTGCCTAACATTGCCAAAAAAAATAAAAGAAGAAAACGTTCAAAAAAGTTATCTTTAACAACAGCAACTGTGAAACACTTTACAATATCAATAACTGTTATTCAAAAATTATTTGTGAATATGATAAATAAATAAATAAAAATAAAAATGCCACAGTTAAGAAATGTGGCACCATCTGTCAGTTAAGAGCGCACATTAATTATATCTGATATACATTTTTGCTCTGATATTTCAAACTATTTATTTATTGGGTTTTTTTTTCAAATAAACATTGACATTTACATTTAGATCTGTAAAAAAAAGGCAATTTTAAATACAGCGGTATTTTATAATATAACTTTAATCACATACAATTTTCTTTTAGTCTCGTAAATCAATTTCTTTTGATTTTTTTTAGCTCGTGTAAAACTAAACAATATTTTTTTACCCAATCAGAGTAGACCAGATGTCAATAAACAGGTTATATCCGTCCTTGGGTTATTAACCTGATGCTTTGTTTTTTGTTTTGTTTATTAAATTTAAATACCGATTTCTGGCTCAGTTATGTCTCACTGAGCACGATCAGACACGATTTTGGTAAGTAAATACACTTTTAGAAAGCTTAAGGTCACTGCACAAATTAATTAGTGCTTTTGTTCGTAAAATTAAGTAAAGCTTTGAATTAAGTAATTAAGGTTTTTTATTATTATGCATAGCCTATGGCTCTTTCAATAAACCCTTGTTCGACGTGTTCTATATCTACATCTGTTCAATGATTTGTTTACATATTGAGTTCTTACTATTTACTTAATGACAATGCGCCCATCTATCTCGGGATGAACAAAGTGGTGACTCTCTAGATACTGTTGAAGCGCACCCTTATCGTCCTTTTCCAAGTACTCTGTTAAGGGATCAGCGGACTCAGTAAGGATAAAGCCATCGCCTCCGCCCAGATGAAAGTCGGTAACAATTACTTTATAGTAGGCCGTTTCATTGAGATTACTATACGTGGGAACATTGCATTCGGCACAGCGGACTAGCGCGGATGTCACACGTTGTCCCTCCTCCTTGGCGTAGTCGTACTCCACTCGCAAACCCGCAAACATTAGGAAACCTCCGTTCGAATCCGTATTCCTTACTGACGCAGAGTGCTCCAAGGCGTTCAGCAGTGTTTTGCCAGTAATACGCGTCATCACCAACTTGTTCCCAAATGGAATGGTTTCCTCCATATCCCTGTAGCTAATCGTTCCTTCGTTGTTCTTATAGATTGAGGTACGTATACCTAAAATGGAATCACTTATGTTAAATAGTGTAAGCAATGTGGTATCAACTTTTATACTGACCACCGCCACTAATCAGAGCAATTGCTGCATCTGTCCAGTCAGTCCAGAGGGCCTTATTCTCCAGCATGCGAGCATAAACCATGGATTCAGCAATCAGATTACCCAGATTGCACTCTCTCCGTCGGCAAATTCTGCCGCCCTCCAGAAACACCTTGGTGTGTCCGATAATATGTTTTGCTCTAGCCGTAATATTTGGACGATAGACATCAAGTAAATCCAAAAGGTCCTGATCTTGGGGAACTGAGGCATTCAACAGTATCGGTGCTCCTTGAAACTCTGCCAAATTTCCCTCGGCATCGAACTAAAAAATCGATGAGTTTAATATTAATTTAATCTGTAAGATTTTAATTTTATTTTACCTTCACATGTAACTTTCCCAAATACTTTGTGTAGGCAAAGGCCTGCAACACTGGCACCTTTTTGCCACTTGGCTGCACCACTGTCGTCGGATAGGGTCCTCGCACAGCTTCAGGATTGGTGTCGTCCTTGTCAGCGACGGGTTGATTGGCATCCAGGAAGGTGTGCGAATGAGCACCAATGACTATATCAATGTCGGGACAGTCTCGCGCTATCTCCTGATCCTTCAGATATCCAGAGTGTCCCAATGCAATTATTATATTGACGCCCTGCTCCTTCAGTTTCTTTGCTTCAGCGCTGCAAATTTTTGTTAAACTGTTTTAGAATGTTGGCTTATAGGTTAATCTCTGGCATAGTTTCTCACTTGATGCATTCGATTTCTTCATGGAACTCCACTTTAAATACATAGTCGTCCTTAGTTTTGGGCGTTAAATAGCCGATGACGCCAATTTTAGTTCCGCTGACCTCCAGAACAGTTGAATTCTGTAATTTATTGGTAGCAACCAAATCGGGCTCTTGCGAAATATCCAGATTGGAGGCCAGCACGGGAACACTCACATCATTGAGGAAGGAAGCCAGACCTTTAATGCCCACATCAAATTCGTGATTGCCGAGGGACTATCAGAATTGCAGATGTGGATAAAATTTGTCTACAAATATCCAAAACAAGATCTCACCATAGCATCTGGCTGTATTTTATTGATGAAGGCGCTGGCAATCTTGTCCTTGAAAACCGAGAACCAAGTAGTTCCACTGTAGATATCACCTGCATTTAAAAACAGTACAGGAGTTCCTCCATTCTTTGCATCCTCGCGATATTTTCGCACTCTAAAGTGGGATTTAGATATGTTAAATATTACACATTAAACACACTCAAACTTACTCATGGGCGATACGTGGGAATCCTCCGTAACAGTTATCCTTACTTTGGTCGTCCTCGCTGCAACTGCCACCATTTATATTCGTCTGCTCAAATCTTGCGTGAATATCATTGTTATGTAGTATAATAAATTCTGTTACGACCGATTTTATATCATCGATGGGATTAGCTTTAATTGTGTGACTGAAAACCAGCAAACATATTAAAATCCACATCCCCATAATGAAAACTAGAATGTAGATAATTACTTTAGTTAAAATATATATAATTATAGGTGTTGATTACAGTCACATTGCAGACTCTGACTAGAGTAATCTATATCTTAATTACTTTACAATGGGATTACAATATGTTAGGACCACGTGGAAAACTTAGTTGATGAATTAGAAAAATATGGGAATATATTTTGATTATTCTTTATAAATTGGGGTTATCTCAATGTGTAACCTGAGGCTTATCATTTTTGATATGCAGGCGATTACAAACTATTATTAATTTCCTTAATTATCCACATTACGTAATAATTAAGTATTTTGCAGTTACTATATGCTTGACTCTTAAGTGATAATCATCTCTAGACGCTTACATGTACTCAACACAGGTTCTACTCACAAACTGGACTCAAATCGTTTGAAAATTAGCTTTATAAAATTTCAATCTTAAATCTGTCACTCTGAACAGGTTGCTGAGTAATCTCAACATTGCTTATATATGTATAATTTTGAAAAGAGAACAATCTGATTAAGTTAACACATTATGAGTCTCACTTAGGGTCTACTTGGATTTTGGATTGTTTTGATAATAATAAATAAAAATAAAATAATAATGAAAAAAAATATTTTTCCAAAATACCTACATTTGTATGTTCTATAAACTGCACACTCTATATTTAAAAAAAAAATAATGTGGATTGTAAGAGTACACTGCAAAATATTTGGCAGCTTGAACGAATCAAAACAAATGTTAAAATTGTGCATATAATCAGATATAAATTGCTTAATAAGAATAATACTTAATCGAATAAAAACAATTACACCAAATTTGCAGCAGTTAACAAATCTTGTAAACAAGTTTTTTATAATACATTAATACGAGATAAATTGATTTTTAATATTTTTCCATTTAGCTCACAATTTGATAAACAGAAAAATGACAATATATTTTAAACTATGGTAATTATTTATTAATGATTAATTAAAGCTAAAATTATAACTCATTTCTTCTTCTTAACAATATTCAATTGGATACATAAAAAAAACAAATTTAGATATATTAATAAAGAAATAAATTCAGCAATATTAATTAAAAAATAAATTTAAAATATTAATATTAAAATTCTTAATTGTATATTAGACAGTGCCAAGAATTTTTGACAGTGTAGCATAAGGTGTTCAGTTATCATCACGACAATGGCAGGTCAAAGCGCATTTTGGAGGGGCACAAATCGAAGAGATATTCGAATGTGAAGCGTGCCAGCTGCAAATGTTCGCTGTAGGGAATACTTACTGTCAAATGCACTACACCACATAGTACGACAGCAGAGTAGAGTATGCCACAGTGAGGGTAGCCAGGCAGGAACAGGAACAGCCACGAGACAACTGCAACGGAAAGCGGAAAGGGAAAGGTACACGAGGAACGGGAAACGCGGAGGGGACGAGATAGCAGCAAGCTGCTGCAGTTAGAGAGCAGATTGTCAGGGGTTGATTTTCGATTGCAGCACAATATCCTGTAGCCTGGCTACAGCCAGCCAGCGAGCCAGCCAGCCAGCCAGCCGGTCAGCTAGCCAGCAGTCGGTAGTCGATAGTATCCTGTTGCCTTCCCGCTTCAGCTGCCGACAAAAATTCAAACAGCTGCAACAATTTTCGTTCGTTTTCTGTTTTATTTATTTTTTTTCTCGGCACATCCCCTAATGCTTGGCTGTCTGTTTGGGGTTGGTTTTGCCAGGATCGCAGTGTGCTGCAACAGTTCGAGCTGCGCCGGGGTGCATTCAACATTTCAGTTGTTGTGATCGCCAGGTGAACGACGGTTGTGTCGCTCTACCGAAAGACCAAAACCCAAAGACCAAACTACACGCTAAACTGAAGAGGATTCTTCCTACATGTCTGGAAAACTGATTATGAAACGCAAACGTGCGGAACGGCAGCAGGAGTTGGCCAATGAGTCAACGGCGGAGAAGAGGCATCGTTTGGAACTGGAAGCGAGATCAGATACACCGCCGGCGGAGCCGAGTAGTAGTAACAGTCCATCCATAATCCAAAATGAAGCTGCTGCACCCAATAGCATTTTACTCGAGGCACTGCAAAAGATTATGGAGCTGCAGTCGGAGTTGGATTCATTCGAGCACGAACTGGATGAGCGTGAGGCCAGTGAGCTCAATAGCGATGACGAAGATGAAGTAGATCTGAATGCCGAAGTGGCAGCTGTTAACTTCTTACCTAATCCGCGTCCAACTTCAACGCGACGGACTGAGGCGGAGGCGTTGGGATTCGCAATGTGCGCCAGGGAAACATTGCTCTTCCTGCAGAGCGAAGGCATCTCCACAGAATCCTTGCTGTACAAGGCGCTGCTAGGCAAACTAGTTGGCCAAAGCGATGGACTGCTGCAAGCCTAAGGAATTGAATAATGTGGTACAACGCCTCCTACAAATCCTCCCCTAACGGAGTTCATTCTAGTCAACTTGCTGCAATTTCATTGTATGTAAAGAGAAAAAGGAGATATGCATTGTGCTGCGATCCTGTAAAATGTAAAAATGGGATAGCTACTACAATTGATGAAAGTTGTAGGTTTTAAGGTTGTTTACTCTAGTCAGTTATTGTGAAGCAATATAAAAACTATTTTAAGTTCTATTAAATAAATAAATTGTATACATTATATGAATATATATTCGTATTTTTTATTTCCAAGTTTCCAATTGAATCCTGCACAATCGACTGCTAACAATTAGTAGTTATTAATTATAATACATGTCTAAAATATATATTTAAAAAAAATCTTTGAGCTGTTTGGTTCGTGTCCTCGCTGCACGTGTCACAGCAAGCAGCAAGTGCACGCAATTGCAGACTTAGAAAAACTAAACAACGGAAAACACACGCGGCATTAATAAAAAAGTATAAGGGTAGAGGGAAGGGGTGCGTGCACGGGGTTGCAAATTGACATCAAAAAATGTTGATAATCAATTATAACAAAAGATTTTCAACCCTAATTGCATTTCATTTGCAACCCTATAAGGTGAAAATGGAAATAAATTGATTAACATTATCTACCATTACGGGATTATTTCAAATCATTCGCATTCTGGCAACATATTCAAAACAAAAAACACTTTCCCCCTTTGGAATAAAACTCATTGGCACAAAAAAAGCTATTTAATTTCAGCATATACTTTAAAATATTTTTTATTATAGTTTGTATTATTTAATTGTACATGAAATAATTAATGAGAATATCTCAATATTTTAGTTGTATTCGCGTTTGTCTTTATATTTTTTTTATTGTTTTTAGGGCGGGGAAATTTATATTAGTATTGAATATTATATATTTGTATTGAAATGGTTTGTGATTTTTTAAATTTTTTTTACCATCCATTTAAGTATTAATAGATATAATTTAAATTCTGTAATTTGGTTTTGGGAACCGTCTTTTAAGTATGTATGTTTCATAATTTTGTATAATTTATAACAATAATATTACTTGAAATAAATGAATGTATTTTTTCGTATTACTGATATTGTTTTATAATCTAAATTTTAATTGTTTTCAACAATTTAACGTTCACATTGTTATATAAGTAAATGTCTCTTACATTTTTCTTTAGTTGCAACAATTTGCATTTTTTTGGACAAGATATTCATTTATCATTTATCAGATTTTCATTATGTTTGCACTAACAATAGGCTAGAATTGTTATATTCATATCCATTGGAGCTCAGCTTACATAAGTTATAAAAGATGTTGTTTTAAAATTATTTTTAAAAAGTAGAGGGAATTCATAAGTACGTAATGTAGAATGCTTAATTTGGACTCGTATAAAAAAGATTAAACACCGAATTTAAAGAATGTTTTTTTTATAATATTATTTATCGGTTGTGAATTACATTTGGCACAAATATGCATAATCATTTCAAGTTAATTTTTGAGGGTACAAGGAGACTTATTATTTTGATATTTATATATATTTTTGAAATTCCATTCAAATTTTCAATTTGCGGGTAAGAATAAAGTATAAGTGAAATAACTTTAGTAAAGCAGAAAATACAATTGAAAAGAAAGTAGATAATTGAGCTTTTCTTTAGTTTTCACCATCTTATTGCGTAATTCTTCAATATAATATTTTAGTTGGGTTTCCGTTTTTGTTTTCGTTCGTTTCAATAAAGTAATCATTTGCAGCATTATCCACATTAGGATTTCGTCATCTCACAATCTCCGAATAATATATAAATATGTACTTTAATTTACGAGTATTTTAGTCATATTGTTTATATATATATATTATTATATTTTTGATGTTATTTGTTTATTTAATTCCTTTGTTATTCGAATGTAAATATTAAATTCTGTATGTATATATATATATTTATTTATTTTAAGTGTGCCCAATTATATAGTTTTGAGTAATTAAATCTTATAGATTTCCAGCCCTACTGCGCGTTAGTTAAACATATTTTCATTAATATATATATACACCCCATCTCCAGAATAAAAATGTCAAAATTAATGTCAGTAAAAAAGAGATTCTGCAATTCCAATAAAAATCATAGATTTACAATAATAACTGATTTGAGTCTATTTCTTGCATAAAATAATCCAATAATGAGGAAATAGATTAGATTAAAACTATTTGAAAATATAACATAGGTACAGTCTGGAGATCGAGCCGAGTATATATATTATTGTGTAATTATGTTTTCGATTAAGGTTTACATTTTGTTCTTTTAGCATATTTTTTGTAATAAGTATTTAGTATTATGTTTATTATTATTATAAATATTAAAGTATCAAAGCCAGCTTGAAGCTGTGCTTATCTAATTATTTAACGGTTATATCTTTTAATAATTTTAGTTATTAATGTTCGCACTTTAAATACGATTATCTTAAAGATGTTTTTGCTCTTTGTGTAAATATATATTAAAAAACCGGACAATATATCCTTGACATAAATTGTCCATCGTCCCACCAGCTAACACCCAAGTTAAAACTTCAATTTGTAGATCCAGCTGCATTATCATCCAACGATTTCCTTGCACTCAAAAATATATCATATATTTAAGTGTATATAATGTATATGTTTGTATTTATATAAGTATGTATATATCTTAAGGTTTCCGTTTGTAAATATTCATCCCTCTTAGTGTACAAAGTATTTGTGGTGTTGTCTCTCGATTTGTTTGTTTGTTTCTTGTTATTGTTTAGCATTATTCTGTTGGTGTTTTAGTTCTTGTTGTTCTTGTTGTTGTTGTTTTAGTTATTGTATCTGTTTGATTCTTTGAATGTGATTAGAAAAACTGCACTGGCAAGAACGGAATCTCACGAATATGAAGCGAAGGGCTGTAAGAAATGCAAGTTGTATTTAGAAAAAAAAGGTGTCTGGTCTGAAAGTCGACTGCTTTCATATTTTGTAAATGCAAATAAATAGTTGTCCATGATAGTCTCAAAATTGTGATTAAATGTATTCTTGATTCGGATATGTATTAATATATATATATATATATATATAGAATGGTATATATATTTAATATATTGAAGCAGATATCATGTTATTTGTCTATATATTAACATTTCCATATAGAAGCCGTGACAAGATTCGATTTGGATTTGGATTGTGCAAGGAACAAAGGAGTGTGGAACTGGACTGGACAAGTGAAAATGTTGTAGATGTTGTTGTTTTTGTTGTTATTGTTGTTCTCGTAGTGTCCATTTGATTAAGTGTGCTCTTTTGATTGCAATTTTAATACCTTACTAATAGCATACTGGGCGCAATTGTAGCATTTGCTGTTGTTGTTGTTGTGTTGTTCTGCTTGTTTGGCATGTTGTTTTGGATGTTACTGCATAATGTAAAATTGTTCTTGTTGTTGTTTCTATTGTTGTTTTTGTTGCTGTTATTGTTGTTGTTATTGTTTTTGTTATTGTTGTTGCTGGCAGCTACAGCATTCTTTTGGCCACATTTCGAACCCGTTTGGTTCAGTGTATAGGAGGATATTGAAAATGTCGTCATGGTCACATCGATGGAATTCATTTTATTCCTGTTTAACTGATTGTGTTTGTTGTTTTTGTTGTTCTTGTTGTTCTTGTTGTTGTTGTCATTGTTGTGCGGTGGGTAATTTTGTTGTGTTTTCTTTTGATTTTCTTGTTGTTGCTTTTGCCCGAATTTCGACGATTTTTGTGGGTGATGTTGCGTTTGATGCTGTGCCAAAAAAAGGTTTATTAGTTATTTGAAAAGCTTTCACAATTGGCAATAATTGTTACCTGAAAACAGTCGCTTTTGTTGTAATAGTTGTTGTTGTATTTGTTGCTTCTGCACTCGTGTTTATCATAGCTCGGCCTGAAAGTGTTTCTCCTGCTGCTTCTGCTCCTGCTTCTGCGGCTGTTGCTGCTGCTGCTCCTGTTAACAATTGATTTGGCTTTCACGGTCAGTTTGTGGTTATCCGGCATTGAATTTGTTGCTCTACTTGTGCCGCCGCCTCCTTTCACACCATCTACATTATTGCTGGCTTTGCTCGGCCCCAGCAAATTTCACCTGTTAACGTGATTGCGATTGTGATTCGAATTTAGACCAGTTGCGTTGTTAGGATTCGATTGTGACACGGAGCCGCCACCTATAAAAATGTGGTATAATTAATATTATTAAGCAAATGTAATTAATTTATAAAGTATGTCCATCAATTATACCTGGATATCCTGGAGAGTGCTGGTAGTAGTCACGTCGAGAGTAATCCGTTTCATAATCCTGAGTCTCATAGTGTCCGCCACGAACTCCCCCGCCCGCGCCAACGCCACTGATGTTGCCAACACCGCCCAGGATGCTTGTGGGGGGACCATGCTGGCCATGTCCATGTCCGCCATGTGATGCATAGTTGTAGCTATCGTAGGACTGATGCAGATCATAGGATATACCGTCGTCATAGCCGCGACTGCATGAAAGCCAGAAAAGCTGGTTAGTGACTGGCTTTGGGGTAAGCAGCAAAAGCTTACCCATAAGTTTCATCCATAGCAGTTCTGGCCTTCTCCAAAATGGACATGACCTTCTGTTTGGGTGCCAGGACATTTTTGCTAAATGACGACTGCTGTGAGCCTCTGTCAATGAACAATTAAATCAAGTTAAGCAAAACCTTTGCATATCTTAAGGGATATGGACTCACCTATACCCGTGATGAGACACATTCTTGGACATGCCCGAGCCACCACCAGCACCAGCCGCAGAAATGGCCGTACCCGAACCACCCATAGCATTGGAGCCACCGTTGCCGCCACTGCTCTGCATGTGCGAAGCTTTCTTGTATGAGTTCTTGGCGTTGCTACTGGTGTTCTCGGCATCGTTGATACTGGTGCTGTCCATCAGTTCGCGCAACTGCTCCTGCCGTATAATGTCATTGCTATCCGGTATCAAATACTTTCGCAGCTCGGCCATTGCATACGCGATACGCGCATATGCCTCTGCAGGGGGCGCAATCGTTGATATCTCCACATGCAGATCACTGTTCAAATGCGCATACTTTGGATCCTTAGAGCTGCGCAGCTCCTCCTCCTTGGCACGATCCCGCATGGAGTTGCGCCCGAGCACAGTCATCTTGCACAGCGTCTCCTCCTGCAGGCGACGCAGGGAGTTGCCCTTGGGTCCCAGCAGTTTGCCCACAAAATTAAACTGAAAACAGCAATAAGATTAGATTAAGATTGCACTTATATAGATATTTGAAATGGGATAAACTAAGAGTTTATCGAGGTTCCCATTTCATTTTGCATATAAATTTTTAAATCGTTTTTTAGTCACCTTGGGATGCTCGCGTATGGGCACCAAGACCCGCTGTGATATGCGCAACGGCTTCTCCCGATAGATGTCAGCATATTTCTGTTCCCGCGATGGTATTCGACCCGTTGTCTGCACCTTCTCAATCTCTGGCAAATTGAGACGATTTAAATTTATATAAATATATATACATATATATGGATCAATGGATTATTGCTTACCACCCTCGAGCAGCTTCTCGGCAATGGGAAACTTGCGATCCATGCGGTTCTTTTCGGCCATGCAGTCGCGTATGTATTCGCTGGCCTTTTCGTTCAACTGGACATTATTGCCGCTGCCATCGGCGCCGCCATGATGATGATCGTGGATGCCACTGTCGCCGTTGTGGGCACCACTTCCACCACTGTTGCCAACACTTTTGCCGCGCGTCTTACCGCCACCACCACCAACTCCTCCTCCCCCAACTCCACCGCCACCGCCGCCACCACCATACTCATTGGCCTCATCCTCGTTGTAGGTGGAATAATCGCCGTTGCCGTCGTATTTTTCGCTCATGTTTATGGGTCAATTATATGGCAATCAGCAATCGATTTTCAATTTTGGCTAATAATCAATGACCCCCATACACAGAATCAGCTAAAACAAAATAATTGCGATATACATATATTTATATATATATTTAATACACACACATCAAATATGAGCAGTCGTTTCAGCAACAACCCCTGCATAAATCAAATTTTTAATCACTTTTCATAAACGCATTCAAATTCAAATTGCAGCTCCCCCCTCACAACTCCCTTCACCCACATCTAACCCACTTCAACTACCTACAATTCACTTACACTCAGACACGCACTACACACACAGGGCAAAAACAACCACCGTTCGCGAAATTCAAAGTCAATTTGTTGCCCAAAAGTGCGAGACCGGTAAAAAAAAAGGATTGGATTTTTTTAAGTGCAACTGCGAATTTCATAGGTTTTTGCCAATTTTCATCACAGCTTAGCATAACTTCAGCTTAGTCTGTTCGTCTGTCCGTTTCGCTTGCTGCACTTTCACTTTTCCGTGGGACGCAGTTGCTGCCACCTACTTATACACACTCACACACACTCACACGCACATACACAAATACATACATATATTTATTGCATTTTCGCTCGTATGTTTCGCAAATATGCGTTGTGATTACAGCGCTTTATAATTTTATTTTCCACACTTTTATTCCAGCAATATGCACAATATTTTCCTTTAATATAGCTGCAGCGAATTGTGGCCTTTAATTTTTGAGTTTTTCGCACGGTAAATGTTTTTTTATGCAATGGCTGGCAATTTGGTTTTGGTTGTTAGATCCAGGGCTG
Organism: Drosophila demipolita; assembly: GCA_035042405.1. Taxonomy (NCBI): domain Eukaryota; kingdom Metazoa; phylum Arthropoda; class Insecta; order Diptera; family Drosophilidae; genus Drosophila; species Drosophila demipolita. The sequence goes on from JAWNLI010000033.1 coordinate 3,097,770, forward strand.
CACAACTGCGAAAACAATGCACAGAGCCTGAGAGCTGCAGCCAAGCTAACTTAAATTCGCAATTCGAAATCAGCTGACTGGGACTTATTGCATGCAGGGAAAGTCAAGTGTTCGTTTACTGAACAGTGGTTGGTGTCTATGCTTAACTATGGTGTTCGAAACTATGGAGCTCTCGCACTGAGTATTTTCGATTATTCCACAATTAATAGACATTGGTATTCTACTTGGTCACACTGCTTTTTGCTTTGTCTTTGCAAAGTTTTATTTATTTGCTTACTTTTTTATTTAAAAGGTTAGTTGAAGTCATTAGCATGTCAAGCACTGACAAATCCAATTCGTGCGTAGAGACGCCCACCGCTCCCGAATGGCTATCGAAACTGGAAAGTCGACGCGAATTGTTGAAGCGCTCAAAACTAGGACACGAATCCGGAGCTGGAGCACCCTGTGGCGAGTGCAAGGAGAAGTGTCCAGGGCTGGACTTGCACTTCTGGCGGAAGGTATGCCGCAGCTGCATGTGCCGCAAGGATCAGCACCTGTGCACCGATGACGACACCGGCTGGGCACAGTTTGAGATACTCGGCCAGATCAGAGCGAAGCCAGCTTGTAAGCTGACCATATTAAATTGAGTTTTCTCCCCATATGTATATCATTAATACCCGGCAGATATCAAGATCAAGGCATTGGCCAATCAGCAGGTGCAAGTGGAATGGGTGCCACCGAATGCATCACCCGATGTCATCACGGATTACATGGACAAACTAGGTACCGCTCAGATACCCGTCACGGGCAGCGATGCTGCACTCAAACGCAAACAGCAGCTAGAATTCCAAGTGCCGCCACACGATCTTGACGCAACGCTCTGCGACAATCTGAGCGAAACGGAGGCGCAACAACTCCAGCTCTACGTGCAGAAGCTTCGCGAACAGTGCGTCGGCCAAGGCATCGTTGTCCGCGTGGGTCGCTTGGGCCACGGGCATGTGGAACACATTGGCTCCATAGGCATTCAGGCAGCATCATCCCCGCCAGCTGCTGTTCGCAAGTTGTTGACTGACCTCGGTTTGCCGACACAAGTGGATGCGGCGTTGCAGGAGTTGCTATCCAATCCGAAGCTGACGCAGGCGCTCAGCACAGAGCAAGTGGCGCTTGCTCAGCCCAAATTGCTGGTCGCCTTCTCGGAGCCGTTGAGCGACTGCACCACAGAATTTGATGAGCAGCCCGCGCTGCGTGCGGAGACCAAGCTGAAACTGCTGGGCATTAATCGAGCCCAGATGCAGAGTCTGGTTACCCATGGCGTCATCTATGACAAACTGCTGGGTCTGCTTAAGGTGAGCAACAATTCGAGGCAATATCTCGTCCTAATCTAAGCCCAATTGCAGGAGAAGAACCTCAACATATCCCGCGATGCTCGACTGGGACCCATTGCTGAGTTCCGCAAGGAATACGTGAGCAATCCACAGTTCAGGGCTGAGATCAACTCAGTGTGTCCAGCACCGACGCAGGCATCCTCGTCATCCCCATTGAAATGCTCGCCAGGCACTCCATTTCACTCTCCGTTGCCCACAAAGAATCCGGTGCTAGCACGCTTTGGGGAAAGCAGGCGTCAGGATACGCCCATGCGACGGGTTAAATTTGGAGGCGTCTCAACGATACTGTATGACTGCGGAATGCCGGCACACATCGACTACGAACGAGATCCGGTCTTTGCCCAAATTGTGCAGGCAGAACCCTTGAAGCAGGCGCTGCAGGAGGCGCGTGCTGGTCGACCAGCAGAATCCGTCATCATTGCCCCAACGCCGGCGGCAACTGGTGACCTGCAACAGTTGCCGGGTCTTGCTCCCCGTATTCGCGCACAGCTGGAGCATGTGGGTGTGGATAAACAGATGCTGCAGTCTGCTGTGGCCAATGCTCCGTACTACAATCGCCTCTATCAGACGCTGCAGGAGAAGGGCATTCGACACGAGCATTGCCAGCTGTTGGAGCCGCTCAAGCAGGTCAACGATTGGCTGCTCAACGATGAGCAACTTCTGGACGACATTGACAAACTGTTTGCGGAAATGCGAGCAGCAAGTGGCGCTGGCGACATTAGCTATGGCAACGATTTGCTGCCCAGCTCAGCCAGTCACGATTCCGGCTTTTGCTCGAAGCCAACGACTCCGGGCCAGGCGGGTGAGGAGCTCAACGCCAGCCCTGGCAAATTCACAACAATTCCGGGCATCGAGCACATGAACATGTATCCCAGCTGTGCCAGCATGCCCGACCAATTCCAGCAACTCCAGCTGGGCGACATTTCAGATGCAACTGGCTCGTTGCCTGCCCCTGTGTCCAGTTTCAACTGTCGCGACTGCAGTTTGCCGATTGAGTTTGGCGAAGTGGCCGTTAAGACGGATCGTGGTGGGAAGGAGATTGCCTGGCATCCGGGCTGCTTCAAGTGTCACACGTGCCGCGAACTGCTGGCGGATCTGGTTTACTTCTTCCATCATGGCCAGGTTTACTGTGGTCGCGATCTGGCCATCAAGCTGAAGATACCACGCTGCAAGGCGTGCGACGAGCTGATCTTCACCAAGGAATACACAGCCGCTGAGGGTGCCACCTATCACATCAAGCACTTCTGTTGTCTCCAATGCGATGAACCGCTCGCCGGACAACAGTATATACCCGAGGAGAAGTCGAATATGCCGCTGTGCCTGCAGTGTTACGACAAGTTCTATGCCGGCACCTGCAAGAGCTGCAAGTTGCCCATTGGCCCGGCGGATCAGGGAGTCGCCTGGTCAGACATTCACTGGCACAGCCATTGCTTTGTCTGTGCGGGCCTGGAGTGCTCCAAGTCGCTGATCGGTGGTCGCTTCTGCGTCAAGCAAAACCTTCCCTTCTGCAGTCCTGCCTGCGTGCGCAGCATTATTCCAGCCTAAATATTCGCTAAATTAACCAAAACAGTATTTCACAAATACGCACAAAATATCAATATAAACTGATATATAAAAATATCGATATATGTAACGTGCACAATTCCGTATTTAAAAGTGCCTCAAGTTTACTAACTATATATATATATATATAGGAATATAATTTTAAATATACACTCCACAATTGCGATTTTTAGCCGTGCCAATAGTCTACAAATTTTATAGTTATATATATATATATATATATATATATATTTACACACTCGCAATTCAAGTTTATAGACTGTAAACGCAGAGTATTTAATTTGCTTATAAGCTACGCTTTGTAGAAACCGATTTTAAATTACATTTTTGTAACGCACTTTATATAATAAAATGTTTTAAAAGAAAATTCTAATTGGTTTTTGATGAAATTTCCTTTGCTTAGCTACACCTTGGAAATGATATATGAAAATCTCAATATAAAACAGAAATCTGATTCATTTCCCCATTATATATTAGCCATAAACAGCTCAAACTAATAAATAAAACATCAATTAATTTTTGTATTATTTTTACGTATTTGCTGGTAGTTTTATTGGTAATTGCATTTTCATTATTAATTAATCATAATAATTCCGTTTTTGTATATTATGTATTATGTATATGTATAAAGATTGTTGATTTGTTTTTTGTTTTCTTCTTCTGTTCTTGCTGTTATTATTATTATTTGTTTGACATTTTGAGTTCATTGCAAAAAGCGAAACAAAGGGAAAATCACATAATTTGCTGAATTACAAGTTGAGTTGAGAGAAGTTTCAGTTACTTTTTACTCAGTTTACTCATCTTCTTCTTCTCTTTCTTCTTTCATAGTTCTGGTTTCTATTTATGTTTGTATTTAGGTTTTATGATTAGTTTGCCTGCAATCAAATGTTTTGCATTTATTTGTTTATTTTGTTCAGTTCGTCATATGCTAAATTGTATAGTGTTATTATATGTCTGTGTGTACTTTGTTTATAACTATATATGTATATTTATATAGGTATTTCCTGGTACTCGATAATGCTCCCCTTATTCAGTAAACACAAAATGGCCGAAGTGCCAGCCATCGGTTATCGATAAAAAGGTTGTCAATCACTAGTCGACTTCCGCTCGAGTCGTTTCGTGTAGGATCTGGCGACTAAAATGTTTAGTTGACTTTTTTCAGCATGTTTTCTTTGTTCACAATGTATCCCTTTTTCTTTTGTTTTTACTTTTTATTACTCTCTTGAGTGTTTTTACCAAATTAGTTAATTCGTTTTTATCTTAAAGTAACACTTTTGTTGCCCCTCTATTTTTTTGTTTTCTTTTTTTTTTAAATATTTTTTGTTTTGTTAAATTTTAATAAGTATTAATTACATTGATAATTAGTTTAATTATTATTTCTGTTCGTAAACAATTTTACAAGATAGGATTTTAGTTTTAGTTTTTGTTTGTGTGTATTTTCCTACAACAAAAAACTATGCCTTACAAATAATACTTTAGTTACAAGTTTATTTTACTCTTTTCGCTTTGCATTAATTTTTTTCGACATTTTCTTTCTTTCTTAACTTTCTTTTCTTAACTTCTCCTTCTACATTCGAATAACTAAAAACAATCAACAAAATGAGTTAAGCTTCAAAGATAAAATAAATAAGTTTTTTTTTTTGTAACTAAATAGTGTGGATAATGAAGCGGGGTTGGAGGAAGTTGGTGGGTGATTGGGAAGAGGAGGGAAGCAGGGTGTATTTATAGTTTAAAAACGATAACTAAAAGTTAGATCCTTAAATATATAAAATTGGGTTATTTTGCTGCAGTTGGCGTAGAGCTGCATAAGAGAACACTAATTACAAAGCATTGGCAACATTGACTGCTGCGTGGTGAGTTCTATGGTGCGGTGAGGTGAGGTTCTCGCCAGCGTTGCCACACTGTTGTGGCGGCGCCTGCGGTCAAATCTCGAATTTTGTTTGTTTTGCTTTGATAGTTAAATCTAAAAAAAAACTATAAACAGAGCGAAAACGGACACGCTTACAAATTGTAGATTGCAGATACATAATTAGATTCACACACACCCACACACACACATACGCATCTTAAAGCTATACATACATAAAAAAAAAAATGTCAAGTTAAATGTACGAAAAAAGGTAAATTTTTCTGCCATCTGGGATTATTTGCCTTTAGAACATAATAAAGCGGCTGGTTCTGGTTGATGTTATTGATGTTACATGCAGTAGTGTCAGCTGCCACTTGCGGTGGAGTGCTGCTGGTGTGGAGTAGCTAGTAAATTCAGCTTCTCTGCTCAATCCATCCTCCATTGAAAGCAGTCTCCGCTTCGATAAGTGCTCCTGCTGTGCCCATTCTTTTCCCCGCTGTTGCCCTCGCACGTCCTTTGGCGGCGTCGGTTGTCAACAATTCGTGTAGACGCCTTGAGTGTAATACAGCTCGGTGATCCGTTCGGGCAGCGTGCTGTACAGGTTGGTGATTAGGTCGAGCGGAAGACGGGACCACGCCTCCTTGATGCGAAAGATGAGGTCATCTTTGCGCGAGAATTTGCGACCACCATCGAACACCTCTCGAATGAGCCAGCCCCAAATGTTCTCCATGATGTTCAGATCATGGGCAATCGTTGGCCACTTTTGCGTCTTGAGTCCCTCGGCATTAAGCAGCTCCTGGGCGGTGGGCAACGCATGCGACATCCAATTGTGATCCTGCAGCACAAACTCAGCACTCTGTCCTCCTCCTGCACCACCACCCAGTTTACTAACAATATTGGGTCGTTCTCGGAGTATGGCTTCGATGCAGGATTCTGGTCGCTGCTTGGCAGAGGAGACATCCAAATGGATGGCGCCACCGACGCAGATCATCAGGTAGATGTAGACGGAGTTGCCACGCGGCCGTTGCGACAACGTTCGCTCATAGTTGCGCAGATCGTGGAAGTAATAGGAGAAGCCATCGGGCCCATCCAAATTGAAGCGTCGTTCATCGTGGAATACGACGCGTCGCCAGTGTTCCTCGCTCCACACAATGTACGTATTGGCGAAATTCAGGCGTTCCGTTTGATTATATTGCGATAGCAACGGTTCCGTTTTCAGTTTCTTGGCACAATTGGCAGAGCCGGTTGTGGTCGACGCCGTCGATGATGCTGCACCAGCTGACGATGAGGAGGCCGATGACGATGACGACGAGGATGATGACGACGCTGATGAGGAGACGGCGGACGACGTAATTGCTGCAGCACCCGCTGCTGCTGTTCCTGTTGTGGCAGCTGTTGCTGCCGCTGCAGCTGTGGCACGCAACAAGGCATTTGCCGCGGCGGCAATATTGCTATTGCTGGCAACAACTGTTGCTGCACCCGCAGCTTGCTGATGATGCGCATGATGTGCATGATGGGCATGTGGATGTGCATGTGGATGGGCATGTGGATGAACAACATGTGATGGATGACTGATGATTGTGGGTGAGATGCTGGAGCCATTGGATTGCTGGGTGGGCGCATGACTGGATGCAGTGCCGCCAGTGCTCGAACTGGCCGCCGAGAAATTGGAATTTTGATTTAACGCATGGACAGGCAAATGATTCTGTTGTTGCACCTTGTGCTGATGCTGCTGTTGCTGTTGTTGTTGATGTTGTTGTTGTTGCTGCTGCTGTTGTTGTTGTTGGTAGTAGGGGTGATGATGATGATAGCTGATGTGCTGCTGATGCTGATGTATTGTTGGCTGTTTCAGCTGTAACTGCTTCAGCTGCGACTGCGACTGTGCCAGTAACTGTTGCTGCTGCTGTTGTTGTTGTTGTTGTTGTTGCTGCTGCTGCTGTTGTTGTTGGTGTTGTGTTGCATGGCTTGGCGCTTGGACGCCCACATAGTTGCCCTGATGGTTTAGATAGTAGTGCAGTGCCATTAATTTATTGGCACTATTGCCCACTGTTCCACCAACCACTTGGGTGACGGGCACTGTTGCACCTGCCGCACTGCTGCTTGCAGCAACTAGCTGCACTCCCCCTCCGCCTCCCCCACCAGGATGATGGTGGTGTCCGTGGGCGGCGGCAGCGGCAGCAATGGCGCCCGCACTTGCGGCTAGTTGTGCAGCAGATTTCGGATCGTAGATGAACTTGTTAAAGTTCTGCAGATCGTCTGGGCTGAGTACAAGCGTTTTCATTTGAGTGTCGTCGTCTGCGTCGTTATTGCAAGTCTCTTTTGACAGCTGTCTGGCAGCACTTGTCTTACGTAAATGCAGGTGATTTAGCGACTGTGAGTCTGTGTTGTATTTGGTTTTGCTTGCTTTTTGATTGCACTGTGGCAACACTGGCCGTTTTCCAAGTATTGAATCACGCTCACGCACAACGAATGACAAAACAACGACGTTGACGCACTTTCACGATTGCCGTGATTCCCAAATTCGTTTGTATATTAACGGTTATTGGGCAACAGCAAAACGTAGTCTCTCTCTCTCTATCTATGTCGCTCTCACGTGCAGGCGTATCTTCAAGTCGCGCTCACTCGATCGTCTGTGTGTGCGTGTGAGTGCGTGCGTTATCAAAGGGCTCTGCAGCCCTGGCCCTCTGCTCTGCTTAAGCTCGCTGGAGCTCTCTCTGCTCTCTCTCTTTTGCTTGATTGCAAAACTCGTAAAAAGATGTCGGTTTACTTTCCCACGTACACATGTACGTGTATGTGTGAGTTAGCAGCTCCCTATATATACATATATATATGTTTATGTATATGAATATGTGTGTGTGTGGCGCAGCTCTTTCAATATGTTATCCTCTTTTGTTGAAGTGGTTTTTCTTGTCGGTGTTGCCGTTGTTGTTTTTTTTTCGGCTGCTTGCTGTGTGCAAATGTTTCCTTGTTTCTTTATTCTGCGTGCCGCTGCTGATGTTGCTGCTTCGATGTTGCCCCTTGCTGTAGCTCTTGTGGTTGTTGTATTGTTGCTTTTAGGTATTCAGTTGTCGTCGACGTCGATTTACCTGGAATAAAATAAGAAGCAGGTATGTGAGTATATGAAAAAGACTCTTGTTTAACACTTTGCATTGTGTTTCTCATAAATACACACACACAGACTTAGCGACATATATGAAATGCACTCAAAATGAACGCACACATGCACACTTATGTTTATATGTATTTACTTGCGACTTGCATGATCTCAAAAAATAAACATATATATAAACATGTATCCCAATCGTTTTTTTGGTGAAATCTTCTTTGTGCACGAAAAACATTTCTGAACAGATGTTCAACGTACTCAGATTTCAAGCCCCCGTTTACATTTCTTTTATTTTTTGGTTCCCTATGCGAAAAAGTAAATAAAAAGGTCGTCAGCGTCGCTGGTCTGCTCTGTTTTTGTCTTTTGTCGATTTTTTTAAAATGAGAGCATAAGCACAAACACATATACAACACGCACGCACGCACAAGTACACAAGCACACTCACACAGATACAATACACACAAGTGCATTTCTTATTTTGGAAATTTGGCCACAGTAGTTTTGGGAATTTCAGCGAATTTCACTTTGCAGATATTTCTTGCGGCCATCTTTGATTTTTTTTGCACTGAGGATGCTGCATTTAAAACAAGTGGCTTGGGTCAAAGTTCAGATGGTGTCCGAGCCAGAGAAATGAAGCTGAATTATTTCCGGGACTAAATACAACAGGCCGTTGGCTGTTGGTTGAGGTTCCGGCAGGTGTTGGGTATAAATGATCCCATATATTTGTCCAGCTGTTATAAAACATGTTTCGATCAATTCACAAACGCAAAAACACACCCACAAACAAACCTGCGAATTCACAAGCGTTCCTCCCTGGAACCAAAACCGGTTGATTTGCTGAACTATAAACGAAACGAAACGCAACTAGCAAACAAGAAAAACTACAGCACATTTTTAAAATACCTATGTTGAGATATATTTACATTTCTTATTGGTGTGTGTGTTTTTTTAACCAAAACTGACCTACTTACAATTTTACTTATGCAAATACAATTAAATGTTTAGTAATATTTGATGAATACTCATATACATATCCTTCCAATCAATGCAAATTCCACGAATTGAAGTAATTTTTTTTTTTTTCCTTCCGAGGCCCACTGTTTAACATAAATCTACCTTAAGCAGACACAATGGTACATTTGTGTGCAAGTTTGTTGGGTTGTTGTTTGTTGCTGGTGTTGGGGCAAAAAAAAACGATGACAAAAATAATTTTTGCTATTTTGTTTTTGTTTTCGGACCACCGTCATAGGTACACCGATAACGCCACGGCAATTTATATATATATATATATATATAATATATATATAAATGTATGTCCACATATACACATACACAAATAGACAAACGCATACATGTTTGAATATTAAGTATATACACAGACACGTAGGCCAAAATGCTGATTTTACGTGTGCATATTGCGAGTTTTATTATCTGACAAACGATTCGTTGCTACAGACACGAGAACGAGCACGCACATGCTCCAATCTCCATCTTCCAGCCACTAACCCCCTCTGTACTTCCACCTCACTTCACCAATTAACTAATAAATTTGATTACATTGTATTCGCTGGACTCGCAGCCAGCGTCGCCATTCCGCCGAATCAGTGCTGAGATTTTGGCCTTTTTCAAGCTACCCGGATATTTAGGACTTTGCTATATATATTTTTTTTATTTTTTCAGTTTTTACCTTTTTTTAATTACAATAATGAAATTGGTAATTAGTCATAATAAATAAAAAACATAGTTCTCGTCTGTCTGCTTTTTCGGCAATCGATAAAAAAGCTGACCAATAGGAGAAATGTTTTTTAAGAGAGGACGCAATTTATGATTTGGTGCCAGATTCAGACTCATTTCTCCAGCCATAGATGATGCCGCAGTAATAATGAAATAAAAACCAACTTTGCACAACGGGGATGAAAACCAGTTTCGATATCAACAAAATTTAAGAGTAAGGGAAGAAAGCTGCTGATGCGTCTGCTGGGACAACCTTTGCCTCTATGCGAGAGCAATAATTGTGGACGAGAGTGTGTTAGCGAGTGTATGTGTATGTGTCTATCTGTTTGGGGTTGTTCTGCCTGCTGCTGCCTGTTTTGGCTTTATTTTTTATGCTGCGGCTGCTACGGCGACAGCAGGCTAAGAAGTCGGTCGAACGTCGGTCACTTTTGATCGAAGAAGCGAGTGCAGCAGCAAAAACAGACAGCTGCTTCGAGCAGTTCTGGGAATACCCTTTGATGAAGACTCTTACAGAGTATGAACTATATAGAATACTAGTATCACAAATAACGAAATAAAAAATTTAAAACCACTTTGTTTCCATGTGCTTTTAAAGAATTTAATTTTAACTAAGAAACAATTCCCTTTTTGGTGCAAAGTAATTTAAACTTTAACTACAATTAGCTGTATATTGAAATATATGTATATATACATTTATATATATATATATATTTATATATATACATTTATATATATACATTTATATATATACATTTATATATATACATTTATATATATACATTTATATATATATATATAAACTGAACAAAAATGCAGCAAAATATATTAAAAATTAATTAAAATCAATTTTAAAAGAAATGTAACCCTTTACAATTTGAAAAGTACTTTCTTTTCATGAGATTATTTTTTAATTTTTAAATATGATAAATTTCCTTTTTATGTGGTGTTAACTACCTACTCAATATTATATATATATATAAATATTTTTATATATAGACACGCACATATATTAATAAATATTTATACAACTGATTGAAAGTTCAGCAATAAAAAATTAAAATTTTTCAATATTGACAATAAAAATCTGCAATTCTCTTAAGCTGCAATTGATATTTTTTGTTCTTTTAATTTTGTTGCTTGGAGTTGTGTTTTGTACCAATACAGAAAAAAAAGATAGATCGTATGTACTTTATTTACACCCAATTCGCGATAAGATATTGGCAAAATATGAAAGGAATTTTGCTACGCTATTGCTGTTATATGCTATTATTGTTAGTGGACTTTAAAAAATGACAATGTGTAAGTGACACGAGTAAAAATAGCAAATTATGTTTCTGCTTCTTCGTAAAAATGATCTTTGCCTTGTTCCACAATCTTTACACCCAACACAAAATATTTTCGCAATCTGTTCAATGCTGACTAACTCAAATAAAAATTTAAAAACACTTCAAATTTTTGCGTCATAGTATCTCTGTCATTTCGGTTTGAGGAAACGGCGTTTATCATTCGCTTTTATTTTTATATCCCCAATATGATTCACGATTTCACTGTTCACTGTTCACAATAGTATTGCATTTAACACCAATTCATATTGATTATTCCATCTATTCTCCTATCACAGATACTCTCTTTCCACATATTTGCAACGGCACTTTTTTCCTTATCTCCTCCTTTCCTTATGCACCACATATGTAAATTTGATATTTTACTTGTGTGTGTGTGCAAGTGAAATGCGACAAAATGGAAAGAGAAAAACATTCATGGATTACGCGTTGCGGGTGGCAGAGAATGAGAATTGGACCGTTAAAGCAAACAGTTAGATTGTTTTCTATGGCGTCGTGTTTTACGTCGCATAAACGTTGTACGTTATGCATTAAATGGGAGCTCTCCTAGATGCACTCACACACACACGCACACATGTACACACATGTAAATATCCAAAAATATAAACGACAACAAAAACAACACTCATCGCTGTACGTAATAAAATCCCTTGCGCTGCAATGCAGTCGCAGCAGCAGCGCAGTTGCTGCGCAGCCAGCACATGCTACGCTTCTTATTTATAAATTGAGCCAGCCCTTATGTGTTCAACTCTGTTATATACAACAGCCAGCCAGCCGTTGGCGAGACATACATACACACATATTGTCTCTCTACGTACTACGTGCGTGCATGCTTGTGTGTGTGTGTTTTGTATGCGTGTGCGCTCTTGTGTGTGATGCCATATCGTCGATATTGAAAGTACGTATGTATGAACATTTGTACATAACACACAATGTACCGACGTTGAAAAATTGCTTGGGTTTGCGAACAACGGGACAACGACGACGATGACGATCTGATACGAAGCGATACCTTTTTTTATTTCGTTCGTTAACATTTAATTCTTTATACATATATATATATATAGATAAATATATACGTATGTGTGTACATATCATTTTCATTTTTCACGGAACAAATATGGCTACACAAAGCTGCTTCGAAAAACGCTTACGCTGCTCACATTTAAAGCTTATTAAAACTTTTCACATTCACACCAATTTAATATATATTTATATATGAGCACATGTACATACACAGATATGTACGTATATTTCTTTCGTTTTTTTTAAATCAAATATTGGAAGGAACTAGCATTTAATGCTGACTGGCTGATTGGGGACTGGCGTAGATTCCGTTTGTTGGTTTGAGTGCGTGATTACGCCATTTTCTTTACTCTTGCACGCCCAATTTCACATTTACCTTATTCTTTGTTAAAATTTTGTATTTTACGAGTTTTGCTTGGCACACCGCGAACACTGTGTGTGTGAGCTTTTTATTCGATGTTTTTAATTATTTATTACACTATAGGTATTGGATTTATTGCTTTAACGATTTCTTAAATGCATTTTTCCCCAAACGATTTATAAGTTTTCACCACTACCACACACACGACTTGTCGACAGACTCGATGAGGTTACGGAGATGACATCCTCTCGATATTTACAAATTGATAGGGATTATAACACGAAAATTTATCGATATACGATATATTGAAATGTGCAAATCAACTATAATATATGGTTATAGTACTGACACAAAAACATTGTTAATTTTTTGATGTGCTTATTGTCACGTAGAGAATGTTGAAATAACACTCGGCATATGAGTTTTGCTTCAATGATTTAAAAAAATAAAATGCATGTGTAATTATGTATCGATGTTTAAATACTTTTTTTTTTACCTCTCATTGACAACTGTATTTAACAGTGCTGCCCACTGCTAATAACAATTAGGCTATGTTATTATTACAGTTACGCCTTCCAATGAGATCACAGCTGAAGCAGCTATGAAAATCAGCATTAAATAAAATTTTGTCCATATACATAAAATCCTTGTATAAGGGAAATTAAATAAATAGACTAGATTTACAGAATATATAAGCAATGATGGGCATTTAATCGGTTGGATTCTGTATGACAATAAGAATAAAGTCCTTATCGGGAGCAACCATAATTTCATGTTTCTTGGAGCGAACTCGCAGGAATGTCATATCATTGGATGGATCCAAATCTCGCACCACACTTCTCGCCTTGTCCGCCAGCTGACTCATTAGGCCAGCGTATTGAACGGTTGTCGTGTTGTCAAGCGTCGACTTCACTGGAATACCTAATAAGCCAAGCATTGAGTAACTCGCCATTATATATACATGTATATATATTCAATTTGTATTCCATTTACCTTCATTGTTGACGACAATTGTGCCGACGACTCCTTTGTGGCTTTGGATTCGCTTCAGCGTCTCTTCTACTTCTTGGGACTGTCAATATTATTGTAGATTTAACTTTGATAATACATTTTTATTAACAACTTACCATTTTTACAAAGAATTTTGGTTCGTCGTCAACAAAATGACTATTTTACAAAAAGGAAAATAAACTTTTGTTTGTTCGATAGCGCAGTGTTACCAGAACGCGAAAACTAAAAACAGCGTAATTATTCACAAGAAAATACCACTCATTTAGTATTTCTTAAAATATTATATTGAATAAATGTTTAATTTATAAGATTATTTTAAAAAGAATGTTACAACTATTATATACATAAATCTAGAAAAAACCATATTTCGTAAGTAAGCCAAGTATCGGTCACACTGCACCACATGATTTGACCCGCAAACCTATAAAACAGCCGTTACCATTAGATACTCGTCATGACAACCAAAAAAACAAAAATATTACAAAGTTTTGACCGACTTTTAATTTAGGTAAATATGTTCAAAGGCCCACCAGCAAAGGTAATATTTAATCAAATTTCACTAGATTAATTGTTAAATAAGAGTTATTTTGAAGCCACCTCGAACAATTCGCTATGTGGAAGAAGCCTTCAGAGAGATTCAGGAAAAGAAAAACATTCGCGATATTGTGGTTATAAACGAACTCGGTCATCCGGTTAAGAGTACCATGGACTTTGAGAACTCGGTGAAATTTGCTGGCTTTTTTCAAGAACTGCGCGGAAGAATGGAGCGTGGAATGGAAAAAATTGATCCCTCTGATGAATTGCGAATGTTAAGAGTTCGCACAAAAAGCCATGAAGTACTTTTAGTGCCTGATTCCAAAATAACTGTAATTGTCGTACAAAATGCAGATAAATAAATTTATTTATTCTCATAGTAAATACTCGATTTTGTTTGAGAGTGCACAACAGTTAACACTATTTTGTTATCGAAACTGCTATCGACTATGAGTCACCTCTAGAATTTTGACATATGTCGCTGAAGCGGCACTGCTTAGGTTCTGTTATGCCAATGTTATCAAGCAAACTCAGCTCAAATTTCCCTTTTACGAACACTACAACAAATATTGTTTGTACAAGAGCATTAATTACACATTTTCGGTCGATCTGTATACAAGAGCATTAATTACACATTTTCGGTCGATCTGTATACAAGAGCAGAGTTGGTATTTAATCGGAAAAACTTGCCACTCGCTGTTAAATAACATGTTTGCAAAATGTTAGCTTAGCAGTCGAATAAACATACACGCAACACACATACGCATTCAGAGTTTTGTTGTGTTCGGTTCGCTGTGTGTTATTTACGTCGTAATTAAACTAAAGAATTGTAGTAAAAACGATAGCGCGTAATTAATGAATCAAATTTGTACAAAATTAGCTCCGTTTCGTTTGCAGATTGTTGTTTGCTTTGTTCGTTAGTTTGACGTCGTCGTCGTCGTCCCGCTGTGATGCCAAAGTCGCTGCTGACGTCGCGGCTAAAGTTGATGACGTCGCATTCGAGCCTAAAAAGGCGTTGACAAGCAAACTTTGAAAGCAGATTAAAGCAGACACCACAAAAAGAAATATAAAGAAAATAAAAGTCAAATTCGAGCTAAACTCAAGTTGGAATTGCTTTAATCTACTGTGCATATTTATCTACATATTTTGAGTGTCTGTGTATGTGAGCAAAAAATAATAAGAGTAAAAGTAAAGTGTGCAAGTGTGCGTAACACAAACATATAATTTACATAGAAGAACGCGACATCCACAAAAAGAAGCAGAAAAAGAAGAGTAAAAAAACGTACGGTAAATGCAGCGCCGCAAAAATGAGCAGCATAACGCTAAACGAAATGGTCAACGTGACACAGCAGGATTTACACGATCTATTAGAAATTTTCGAAAAAAAATCATTCGAGGCGGTGGCCTTTGAGGAAGGCACAACGGTAAGTTCACCACAGTGTGTCATCTACATATGAATGTGTATGTATGTATGTGTGTACATAACATACACACATATCTAGAAAGGCACGTGCACGTGTAATAACAGTAACTAATAGCAATAACAGTTGCAATAACATTGCTGCTGTGCTGTGACCGCTCAAAGTTCACTTTTAACAGTAACTTTAAGCTGGTCAACACACTTCCCAACCATCACCCCCTCCATCCCTTGCGTTACGATTTGGGTGCCGCGCCCCAAAATTTATATAAAATCCGTTTTGTTACCCGCTCCACTTTTACTAGAAATCGATGAGTTCGTCTCAAGATTTATTTCACTCAGCAGCAAAAACAACAAAATGCTTGGGTATCATTCTGCTTCTTCTTCTACTGCTTGACATGCTGTGCGATTTTTGGTGTTCTTCCTTTTCTTCGCTTGTTTGCATTGCCCTCGTTTCGAGTTACGGTTATGTTTGTTGGTGGGTGTGTGTAGTTAATGTACAGTTATAACAACAAATTGCTTGAAATGCACTTGACTTATTTGTTTGACAGGCCTCAACACACTCATTATATTTACCGCTTACTTCTCCCTGAACAGTGGTCATAAATTGTGCTATAAATTTTAGAAATGTTCGCTTATTATCAGCTAAAAAATAAATAAAACGATAGAGCGACTCTGAGTAAAACGAATTGCCCAAAAATTTGTATACGAATTTGTTTGCTTTTTTTACAGTTGTATATTTGTTTAACATTTTTCTGCTAGCGTTGAATGTAAACAGTCCGCTAAGCATAAGCCGGCAACAATAACAAAAAACTTTCACACATGATAGGCTTTGCTCGTGTGTTTAAGTACAAGTGTGGTCTATGCATGTGTGTGTGTGTAAATAAGAGAGAGTGAGAGAGTCTTTAGATATGAAAATTAAAACTGCAAACAGTTGGCAGCAACCACCCGCCATCTGCGTCCCGTGCTCGTTTTGTGCAAAAATTATTTAAAAAAAAAAACGGCAGACGGTTTGTAATCAATTCAAATGTAAAATGCATTTCAACTTGAACGTAAATATTTGTCTTGGCTGCTTGTCTCTTGTTACATTGTTGCAGTTGCTAGTGTTCGTTTGAGAATGTTCGTTTATCAATGATATGCTGCTTATCAGTGTAAATAGTTTTGCTTATCAGTGACCAAGCAATTTAAAAGCAGAAATGTAAGAAATGTCCTCGTTTGACATTTCAAGCAAACAAAAAATTAACTTTACTAAGTGAAATGATTTTGTTTTATTGGTTATACAAAAATATACTTTTTTAAGTATTATATTTTGCATTACACACTTGTCAGACTAACGCTTTCTTCAAGAGTTGATATCAATAACATCAATAATAATGAATATCAATAATTCTAATAAATTATTCCAATAATTCTGACGATGGAATTAGAACTTGTTCTATCGTATAATCAACACGATCAGGTTTTATTAGTTTCAGTTGAAAGCGAAACGATAAACAAAATCAATCTGATCAAATTACTGTAGATTTGTCAACGGAATATTATATTGCGCGATTCCGTTGAATTTTGCACGCACCAGCGAATTTATTTGCATTAGTTTACTTATTTTGTTATATTTATTAATTTTTCATTTTCAAATTCAATATTTTTCTGGTCTTTGTTTGACAGCTAGATAAAAATTACTTTAAAATATATAAAAACACACGAAGACTACTTATTTTTAATATACTCTTACACATTTTGGCCAAGAATTCTTCAACCTATCTGAGTATGCAAAAAATTATCGACTTTATTTGCTTATCTGAAAAGTGCAGTTAACTTTAACTCTGAGAGCTGAACTGCAATTTGAAATTTTATATTTCTCAGTGGATTAATTTTATGGGTGTTTTTATTATTTTTATATTTGTTTTTTTCTTTTATCAGTTCTTCGTATTATATTTATTTTCGCTTGTTTTAATTGTAATTAAAGAGAAGTGTATTATTTATAGCTTTAATGGCGGCACGTGAGCAAGCAATTTGCGTTTCAGATTATAATTATTTTCGACCTTGCATAATGAATAAGCGCCACATCCACTCAACGAGTCAGAGTCACAGTCAATTTGAGAGAGATATGGCAAAGTCCGACCCATCCAGGGGAATTACATAAGCTAATGCAAAGTGAAATATTTATTTATTTACGGCTCAAAACTACTAAATAAAATAGCACTTGAGTTGGACAGACTCAGTCCTGCAACTATATGTGTAGTTTCTTTTAATACGTAATTGTATTTATATATACCAGCAATTTAAATACCTATATATTTTCTTGATCAGCATTAAAAACTGAGACTACTTAGCTATTTATATAGGCAAGGCGATATCAGAGACTATGATAGCTATAGACTTTAAATGTGGAATATAAGTTATTGTTTGCCATTGGCAGATTTCATTCTTTTTATCACAGTATTTATATATTCTTGATCTGCATTGGTATCGTCCATCAATTTTGAGGATAGCTAAATGAAACGTGGAATCAATAATATAAATATAATAATAATAATAATAGAATAATTTAACAATAACCCAAATTAAAACAATTGAACCTGTTTATTGCACATCAAGAATTTTAATAATTTTATTTAAGCACATCTAAAAAAAAAAAAAAAACATTGTAACTTGTACACATATACATTTATATAAATATAGGTAGTTTTTGCATTTCACATTTGTCTTAGATTTCTATATAGTATAGAATCAGACACCAGACTTCGTCCTGTTGTTTAAATTTAGATACTAATATAATATCCTAGTGTGATCAGTGATCAAAAAATCGTTCATTTTATCTAGTTGAATTCCATTTAATTGATCTTCTTCTGCAATGCACACCTCAGCTCCAGTTCAAAGTCCTCACACTCCAGATTGATCACACAGTTGGTTGAACATCAAGAGTTTTAATAACTGTATTTAAGCACATCTAAAAAAAACATTGTAACTTGTACATATACATTTATATAAATATAGGTAGCTTATGCCTTTCACATTTATCTTAGATTTCTATATAGTGTAGCAGCAGACACCAGTTTTCGTCCTGTTGTTTGAACCTAGTTACTATTATAATATCTTAGAGTGATCAATGATCAAAAAATCGTTCGTTTGTTCTAGTTGAATTTCACTTAATTGTTCTTATTCTGCAATGCACGCCTCAACTCCAGTTCAAAGTCCTCGCACTCCAGATCGATTCCACAGCCAACGCCATCCTTGTCGAGTTTGCCCTGCGCCCAAAGTATCAATTTCACCAGAAACGTCATCCTGGGCTCCATGCAAGCGGCCTGCTCGTTCTCAATCATCGCCATGCAATCCAACTCACTGCTCATCTGCCCCTGGCAACTGGTGTGCGTGCCACTTGGCTGCGGCTGTTGCTCCATTTGAAAGGGATCAGAGCTGGTGCCGCAGGAGGCGGAGTTGGGACTGGCTTCAGCATTTAAGTGTTTTCGCTCCCGAATCAGCTCGATGAGGCGCAACTGTTGCATGTGAAAGTACATGTAATTGTCGCTCTCGTACAGCTTGGGATACAGCTTCTTGGCCAGATCCAGGGCATACTGCAATTGTCCCGCTCGCACCGCATTCTTGACTCGATCCAGATACTCCGGGGTGTTTTGGAGTCCACCCGCTTGAAGTTTTGCCGCCTCCTCAAATCTCTTAACTGCGCCCATATAGCCGTCTGTCAAATATAAATTCGAACTTTAAGTATTGCTTGCACCTCTTCTCAATCCTCTCTAGAATTGTCTCCCTCTCCATCTCTTAATGAACTTATGGTTCAGTTCTCGGTTTGAGTCCCAAATAGTAAAGTAGTTCATAATTGTTATCATCGTTTTGTGGCTCATAAGTCCCATCATCGTTCAGTTGTTCAAATTTGTAACTTAAAATTTCGTAAACTAAAAATAAACAAAAAAAAGAAAAGAAATTTATGGAAAATTATTAAAATTTCAGATTTTACTGTTGAAAATTTGAAGAAGCAAAAAAAGCGATAATGGGACTTGAATGACCTACTGAACGATAAGGCGATTAGTATAATTGATTGGGGGAGCTATGAATACACACGAACACACACACACACACACATATATATATATATATATATATATATATATATATATACCCACCTGTTATCAGATATTTCATTATTATGCGATTGATGTCCACTTGTTTGGTCTGAAAGCTTTTCATGCGCTGTGCCCAACCGTCATTTTGATCATTGCCAGCCATCTTTTCGGATATGTTGTAATTTCAAGAAGGTCACAAAAAACTGTATCTAAAACTGATTCAATGTTTAAAAATTTATTATTATCGACAGAATTTCAATATCGAATTTGTCTGAAGCAATAGAAATAAGAAAATAATAAAATATACAGTTTATTTATGATTTAAATGATTTAAATAGTTTATTAATAAATATTAACTATTAAAATTGTGTATATCAAAATACGTACTTATTGCTGAAGCAGAAAAGCCAATGCGACATTAGTGTTTCTCTTCAATTTGTGCAGATATCGATAATTCGACAGTAGCTGGTCTTGAAAAATTAAGAATTGCATCGTTTAGGAATGTTGCCAAAACAAATGCAAAGTGAATAAATATGTATTTTATATTTCAGCCTATCTCAAAAAGCAATTTATTAATAAAAAATAACAAAAAAGCCAAGAGTTTAAAATTGTTTACAATCAGTTTTAATCAGCTGTTGCCACTGCGACACCTGATTAAATATTAACCTTCAAACCACATAAAAAATATCGCTAGCAAAAAATAGCTACAAAAATATACCAACAAGTGCAGTAATGCGATTATACAAAATAATAAAAAAAAAAACATAGGAAAAAAATAAAAACAAATCTAATATAATTATCGATTGATCTTTGGCACTATGAAATGTGTCAACTATCGAGCATTTACTGTACTTGTAAAAAGCTGAGTTTGCATTTAAAATTGACAATATTTTTCTATTACTGCTTTAAAAATAATTTTTTGTTTTGTTTCGTTGTTGTTTGTTGGCATTTTGTTTGTTTCAAATACAAACCTTGCCCACTGACATTGACATAGCCCAGGCACAAAAACAACAGGATGTCTGTGTGTGTATTTTTACAATGTGTGTACACACAACAAAATAAGTGGATATTAAAACTTTGACTTTGCATTTAAAATGAAAATAGCATTTCTTTATTTTTTGATATATTTTAATTTATTTTATTTAAATTATGAAATAACACAAATTATATACAGTATTAAACCAAATATAAACAAGAAATCAGTTTAATAACAAATTTGTATTTATTCATTAAAGATAATATTAAGAATTAATTCTAAAATAATTGATGTCGGCATAAAAAATAAAATAAGTACAAACTAAATTAAAGTTAAAAACTTAATAAACAAAATTCAGACAGACAAGACAGGTGTATATATATTTAGATATACCTTCTGTATACATTACGCATTCACGCACCATTTTTGTCAGTGTATAATTGTTGGAGTGTGCGTAGACGAGACTGTGCTACATTTATGTGTTGTATATCTTTCGAGTGGGCGCCAAAAATGAAAAATATGTTTGTTGCTGGTCAGCAGCTAAAAATATCTACAACTGAACAGACTTATCATATATATATATATATATTTATATATATATATATATATGTTATTATTCATATTGTATACGTTATATTCGCATTTCACTTTCTGGCTTTGTTCAGCCTTTTTGCACACTGCACAGCAACCCACCTGTTGTTGTTGTTTTTATTATTCTAATTGTCGGTTGTTGTTGTTGTTGTTGCTGCTGCTGCTTAGTTGTTGGGTTGTAGCAAAAAGTTGATGGTGGTCAGAACCATTGCAAATGCGTTGAATAAAAGTGCTGGCAAATGCACCAGAGTGTAGAATTCCAGAACCACTAGGGTGAGAAAAGCAAAAAATAAATGATCCTCCAATTCGAGAGCCATTCAGTAAATTTTTCGTTTCTCCAAAAATATTTTTAGGTTTCTTCGTTAGTTGTGCAAAAGCAGTTTTGCACAAAATTTATTGCAAAAAAAAAACTCCGCAGTTGAAAATGTTTGCTGGCCTGGCCCAGGCAAGCTGAGAATGCGACTGCAGGTTGCTGCATGTAGCTGGCTTGTTTTTGTGTATACTTCCTGCAACCAAATCGCTTCCAGTCTGCACAAAACGGAGCGAAACAGAAACACTTGCAACGCCCACGCACAAATTTCACATATATATCTATTATACCCTGTTACCGAAGGTAAAGGAGTATGTTGCTAATCTTTCAAGTAAAGGGTTGAAAGGCTTGAGTACATATTTGTCCAATTTATACAATTTATAAATTTATACAATTTATACAATGATCGATAACATCAAAGATCGCAGAACGATTAAGAAGCACATATCTCTCACAGTATTAAAGAGTCTGCAAATTTGGATTGTAATTTCCTTGTGACATTCTGTAAGGATATTTATATTGAATATCAAAGAATATGGAGGATACTCTTACCGGCTTTTAAACTCCCATACAGATCGATAGCTAAATTAAATTGTTAATAATTGAATAGACTTTTCCGATTGGTGGGTATATTTTGCCAGAGTATGTCGCAGTTAATTGCGCCACGAACTGCAATGTTCTCAACGTTGTTTCCTTCTCTTTTTTGGGGGTTGTTGCATGTTTCCCAGCCAGCCCAGCCAGCTGTGGCGTCACAGTGTGGCCTGGCTAAGGGGGCTCTTTCCACTGTTTCCACTGTTGTGGTACATTGTGTGCAGTGCGCAGGACGACGAACGTGGCATTTATTTTGGCTTGGCTCTTACGCTGCACTTTGCTGTGCGCCTGTGCCGACTGGCATCAACAGTGTGTGTGGATGCAACTAGGTTTTTAGCGAGTCTCCACAGTGCCACAGTGCGGTTCATCTCTCGCACCTGCTCCACTGTACCGTTATCGTTGTGTGGGCGACATGGAAATTGCAGACAGGCGCTCATAACTCAAACAGTCAACGATTTCCAGTCGTTGCAACTTGCAACTCGTTCGTTGCACACTGTCAAATAATCGCTGTATAATTTAAACTGGAAAGTATTGCAAATATGCTTACTCATTTTCCGTTATACGCAAATTATTATTTTTCGATAAGATTAAATGTATTTCTATTATTAGGCCAGTCTCAAGTTGAAATGTTACGTGTTTTACGATTAACGTACTCTTTTTATTTTCAAACTTTTTTTTTATTACATTTTATTTATAATCAATTTTTTTTTGTTCTGAACCAAATCACAAATAAATATATTTAACGTTTTAATTTAATTTAATTAATAAAACTATTAAAAGTGTTTGATCTGTTTAAAGTTAAATTCCACACTTAATATCAGGTAAATTGTTTTCAAAAATGTCTATATTTGAAAAGGAAATTAAATTAAAAATTTAAATTGAAAAATATATATATATGAAACGATTATTACCCTTAATACGGATTGATTCTTGGAGGGGCTTAGATTTAACTGGCAGCTGTACTGTAAGTGAAACAAGTTGATCTCCAGCCACTTCGAAGCCTTCGCGATGTAATCCTTGGAAGAATAAACATATATCATTATCTGGATAAGAAGTAGGAAATCAGATATATTGTAGCTCTGCATTTATAATTAAATAGTTTTTGTATTTTTCTCTTCTTTTTTGCCCCTAACTTTAACTTGAAGCACACTGTGCGAGTGCGTTTTCGGCCTCTAACATTTATGATTGCCTGTTGCATTAACTTTGGGGCATGGAAATGATATGGCTTTTGATAGATGGTCGCTTAGTTCTAATAGACGACTTGTTGTTTCATTTGTTTAGTTGGCAACTGACAAACTGTTGCCGCAACGTGCGTTGTTCGAATTGGAGACGACACTTGGGACAGGGCCGCATGAAAGTCGAGGCGGTTGCCAATTGGAAGAAATGCTAACGGGAACTGCAAACTGCAACTCAATGCGTAGGCGCATGTCCGGCACATAGAGAGAGGGAGAGAGGGTGAGAGAGTGTGTGACTGCAGGAGAAACTGAAACTATTACTTTGAGCTGGAACTGTACTGGATGTGTATTTTGTTGTTCCTGTTGTTGCAACAAGCGAGTTCGATTCGAAACCGATTTTCTAATTTTTCCCGTCGCCGGGATTTCGATGCGTTGAGCGGGCATTTTGATTTTTGACCCAGACACAGAGGCACAGAGCTGAGAGCTAGGTTCGGTTCGCATGATGTAGCCGAATGATTCCTGCTGAACTGATAATAATGAGAATAATGCTTCGGCTGCTTACTATTGCGTCCTGAATGCCTGCTACCAAGCAGATAAAATCGATAAGAATTTAAATGGCGGGCCGACGACTTTCTTTAACATCAGCCACAAATTGTTGCACACAACGAGAGATTCGTTTTGGGCGCACAGAATTGTGGAGTGTGTGTTTGCCCCTCGGGCTTCGCAAATCAAATGCAATCAAATCAATGCTAAAGCTGGGAATGGGAAAATGTGTTCTCTTTGATGGACAATAAAAACCCATTAAATGATTTCATTATGAACTTGAATTCGCATTTAAATATGATAGGAAATGGCAGGAAAAAAATAAACCACACAGTTTAATTATATTTTTAAGCATTAAATACGCTTATCGACAATAATTATTTTGTCTTCCTATTATGAACAGCTGGCAGACTATTTAAAATTTATTACAAATGTATTGCGAATAAGTGTATTTTGTGAATATGAAATTTATAGATATTGCGATTAATAAAATTGTAATTAAAGACTGATTCATTTCAAGTGAATTTATTTATTTCTATTAAAAACAATATACAATTTTAACTTTAGTCAGTAAAGTTGCTGTTCCGGTTTCAATTCCATTTTTAAAATTCAATAATCCCATAAAATAATAAACAATATTTTATGTGTCTGCTTTTTATCTCCTTGGATTAGTTTTTAATTGTAGTAAAAAAAATTCAACAATTTCATGATTATTTGACTAGAAAATTAGTTTTCGCTACGAGTAAGCAATATCCCAATGAATCTTGCATATTATTACAAAATACAAACGATATTAACGGTAGTAGTGATGGGATCTCATCTTCATCATCATTATTTTATTATTATTATCATCATTAGCGACAGCATCGTTAACAATGACCTCTGCGAGACTTTTGGATGAACTGATTGCCAGGCGAACATGAAAAGCAGACTGAGATCGGATACCAAATTGAAAAAAAAAAAAACAGACACACACATACACTGTGTGCTCGTGTTTATCATGTATGTGGCTGTGTGTGTGTGTGTGTGACTGTTTAACACTTGTCAGATTGAAACCGAAAACTCTTCCTGATTGCAAACGACCTCAACTTGATGTCATTTGCTTTCATATAATTAAAACAAAGCTCATGTTCAATGTGCAATGCATATTTCCATATATGCAAGATTGCAGTTTCCTGCAAAACAACTATTTACAGTCTTTATACGCTGGCTGAGATTATTATCATTTTGTTGTAAAGTTTAAAATATATATTATTTATTCTTGATCGGCTTTATTAGTCTTAAAGCTATCTTGATGAAACTTGGTATATATCGTCTTTTGGCTGTATATAGTACATATTATGGAACCGCATCATATTGTATGAGTATATCTTATAGTATAGGAACAATCGATCCAAAAATTAGTTCTTAAAAGAACCACTTTTTTACCAAGCTATCACGACCAACCCACCAGTTATGCTCTTCCCATTTGGACAAAAAATCTACATTATTTGAATACCAAGTACAAATTATGATAACATAAAGTCAGCTAGGGTATTTAATCTTCGGCATAGCTAGTGTAACCGTTTACACTTGTAGAGACAAAGATTTGTATTTGTTATTTAGATAGGGAAATTGAAAATGACCTTGTCCAACTGCTTATTAAAATCACATTTGTTTTGCTTATTGAAAATATTGTTTAGTCTGATAATTTGTATTGTAAACGTTCAATTTACTAAAAAAATACCGATAGACATAAACATAAAAATGAAAGAAAATCTATTAGTAGTCAAATAATGAAGCTAATAATATATATTTATTTAAATACTAACGAACTGGTTGAATACTTTGCATTTTCTGACTAAACCAACAAACTGAAATAAGTAGAAGACAAATAACAAATTCCAAAAACTAATAAAAACCCACAGAGTGTTTAACGAAAACGTGTTTGGCTGTTAAGCTGCTGTTGTTGGGGTCTTTGAACGCAAAGCAAGGCTGATAATAACAGCAACAACAACAAGAAGTAAAACGGAACTTACACCGGAATGCATGCTCGATTCGAGGTGTGGTCAGTGGCCCGAACTCTTGATGTCAACTTGTTTTTCAGTGCTGCCCTGCCCTGCGTATAATTCATTCAAGAAAAGCCATTTTCCGTGTACTGTCAATTGATGAATATGCATGAATCAAAGACATACATACATATGTAAATGTGATGCGCGTTGATAAGCCTTTGCCAAAATGGCAGCGAAGCCAAACGAAACCAGAAATGTATATTTGTATTTACATGCTGCTGCTGGCTGCCTTTCTGTGTTTTTCTCTTCTTTTCTTTTCTTGTTTCTTAACAGTGCGGCTGCTGCTGCTGCTGTTGGCCTGGTCTTGGTCTATAATGGCGTCGGTGTCGCTGTCGCTGTCCCTGTTGCTGTCGCATTGGTGTTGGTGGCTGTTGGTGCTGTTTGGTTTCTTGATTGCAGAAAGCGCAGCGCTGCAAAGAAAAAAAACTTAACTGTGTCGCGGGCAGCAGCGTCTGTTTCTGCTTGCCCAGCACTGGCAAAGTCTTCAAAATCCGGGTTTGTAAGAAAACTGCATTTGCCTGAATCAAAGAGCCTGGCGCGAGCGAGATAGCTAGAGGAAGAGCGAGAGAGTGAGATATATGAAGACAAGACGTTAATGTTGTAAGCAGCAGCCAGCAGCACTCTTCGTCTTAAAATATGTTTTTTTGGGTCATGCAGCAATAGCAGCAGCAGGCGATGCCGATCGCTGCTAACAGCGACGACTACGCTGACGTCGGCTGCGACTGCAACTGCAACAGCTAAACTATTGCAATGTAATCGCAAAGCGCGAAAGTAAAAAAAAAACAACAATAATCTGCAAAACTATTCGCGCGCTCTCGCGTCTGTTTGTTGTTTTTAAGTTTTACAGCGCCTTATTAACAGGCGCACAGCGAAAAAAGCACAGTCCCCTTCAGCTGCATGCATGCTGTGCTTACAAAGAAAATAAATATGTGCACTACACAGCAACAACAATAACAGCACACAGTGCAAAAGTACAAAATGTGCAACAACAATAACATGAGCAAGCAGTTCAATACACACACACACAAGCAAGCTAATCTGTTTGTGCTTGTAACAGAGGCGAGCGAGTGTAACAGCAACAACAACAAAAACAACAGCAACTAACCGAGCAAGTAGCAGTTCCCCTCCTCTACTTACTGTTTCACTCACACTTGCAGTGCAAGACGATGCGAACAAGTTGCCGATAAAAACACCAAATGTGCATACACACACAGATATATATTTATGCACACAATGACGTTCCTTGGCAACTGCCTCTCTTCACACCTACATTTCTTGGTCATGTGTATGTGAGGTGAAAGATTATGTTTGTCTCATTCTCATTCCACTAATGGAAACAACAACAAATAATTGTTTGGCATTTGTAGGTGTTTAGAAAATATTTACATATTTGCATATATTTCTACAACTGCTTAACAACAATAATTATTTGTTGTTCTTTTGCTGCCCACTCACAAAAAGTTTGTGCCAACATAAACTACAAATACTTTCTCTCACTACAAACTAAATTTACACTCCCGCCTACCACAAAAAGTCTCACCGAAAAACACACACACAAACATACGAACGCACACATTGACAGTCCCAGCGGCTTTTTGGTAATTGCGTTTTAGTTGTTTTGCTCGTTTGTTTCGCTCTGTATAATTTTCTTTGCACCCACACACTCGCGCATGCATGTATATATGTATTAAATTTATATGTATGTGGGCGTTCGTCGTAGTCGTCTCTCTCTTTTTGTTTTGGTATGTGGTTCGTTGTTTTGCTAGTTCACGCCGCAGTTATTTTTATTTTTTTGCGCAGTTTTTGATACGTGTTTGTTTTGCATTTATTCGCATTTCTCTTTGCTCTGATTTTTTTGCTTGCTGTTGCGTCTGTTGCGTTTAAAACCTGTTTGGTGGACGGCATCCATTTCTGTCAAGGTTTTGGCTGGCTTGACTTGTGCATGTATTAGTTCATTTTTATTATCGAGTTCGTCGTCGTCGTCGTCTGGGACAGATGTTTGAGTCGCCTCCCATTCCCCGCTGGCCTGGTTGTAATCTATTTTTAGTGGGCTAAACAACCTTTACAATTTTCCCAGATTGGCATTAATAAATGTGTTTTCGCTTTTTGCCACATTTGCAATGCGTATCAGAAACTATTTCAATTTTGCGATGTACTTTTTGCGCTCTGTTGCAGTTGGAAATGATGAAATGGAACGAATGTCGTGTAAACTCTGAGAATGATTTGCCAAAAGCATGTTCCATTCTTATTCGTTCTAATCGGCTGAGCTAGCCTTGATTTTGTTGTACAATTTGTTAATGGAAATTTGACAACAGGAATTGACAATTTAATGGTGCCTTGCATTTTTTTTATATGGAAGATAACCCCCAGTGATCGCGGTCCAATTAATTTAATTGAATCTCTCTGCTCAGATTATTGTTTATTTATTTCGTGAAACGCGTGCCTTGTTTTAAAATGTTTTTTTTTTTAAGAATACAAATCACGCTTAATACTTAATATCTAAGAGAGGTATTTAATATTAACTCGGCAATTCTCTCTCTTTCTCCACAGGAGTATGGCATCTCAAAAAAATGCGAATTTTTGTTTAAGCTCGACTATAGCCTCATCGAGCTGGACAATACGAACGGGCTGCTGAGTCCGCGTTATCCTGGCCGTATACTCATACCGGAATTCGAGCATGGCCACATGGCCAAAACGCTGATACCCAGCAATGGTGCAGCTGGAAGTGGACTGGGAGCAGATGGATTTGGGAATGGAGGTTGTTCGACGGCCGCAACTACAGCAACAGCGACACCATTGAACAGCAGTGCAGGGAGCACAACCAGCGGCGTTGGCATTCAGGCATTTGTAACGTTTGCCAACCCGTTGCAGCAGCCGGTGGTGCAGCAGCAGCAGCAACAGCAGCAAACAGTGCAGCAACCGGCTGTGCAACAACAGAACACCATCTATGAGGATCAATACGATATACAGCGGATGCGTGAACTGGTCACCATGGCAAAATATGCACGCTGCCGGCAGCGTTTCGCCGTACCCGTAATTATGTATCGTGGAAAATACATATGCCGTTCGGCGACGCTTTCCGTCATGCCGGAGACATATGGAAGGAAGGTGGTTGACTATGCCTACGATTGCCTCAGCGGCAATTATGCGGCCCCAAATGGTGAGGAGAACGAGGCGGATACGACTGACGAGTCGCTCATCAATCACATCAATGATGCGGCCCAGTCTCAGTTCAGCTATGATGAGGTCATCAAGAGCGACATTCAGCTATTGCACACGCTGAACGTGTCCACAATTGTTGACCTCATGGTCGAGAATCGCAAAATCAAATACTTTATGGCGTAAGTCGTTTAATCTCTAAGAATCCCCCAGTTACAACTGACTAACGAACATTTATATTTCTATAGCGTCTCCTCATCGGAGAAGGCCGATCCGAGCAAGCACTATAAGAGCTTTAATCTACTATCGCTGCCGTATCCGGGCTGTGAATTCTTCAAGAAGTTCCGGGACAACAATTACATGGCCAAGAATCTGCACTACAATTGGAAGCAATCGTTCAACGATGCCAACATTAATATACCTAATTTGGGACCAGCTGCCGACATCGATATCATTTGGCCGGAATATCGTGATTGGGATTTGGTATCCATTACACAGAATTATCTTCGCGCCACACTCAAGTACATCCAGGAGGATAACTCTGGCCTGCTCATCCATTGCATCAGCGGCTGGGATCGAACGCCCCTGTTCGTCTCCCTGGTGCGTCTATCTCTTTGGGCCGATGGCCTAATCCATCAATCGCTGAATGCCCTGCAAATGGCGTATTTTACACTGGCCTACGACTGGTATCTGTTTGGCCATCAACTGCCCGATCGCCTCAAGCGCGGCGAGGACATCATGTTCTTTTGCTTTCACGTGCTCAAGTTCATCACGGACGAGGAGTTTAGCATTGTGGAGCATCGCAAACGCACCAAGACGTCTAGCAGCAGCGGCAGTAGCGTCATCGTCATCAAATCCGACTGTTGCGACGATGAGCCTCTCAAAGAGTAAGTTCAAAATCTCAATTAATTAATATCAATTCTACAATCAAACTAAATTTAACATTACTAATGAAATTGCTCGTTAAAAGATTTAAAGTTTCTTTTAATTATTACGAAACTCACTTCCAGTTACGAAATCTCTGCGTCAAACTTTTATATATATACACATATAATAAATCAAACAAAAAAACGAACCCTCATAAATTGCCTTGCAAATGGCAATCATTAAATAATTATACATATTGATTTATGAGTAAGGTAAAAGCAATCACAGAAATAATGCTAGTAAATAAATAACAAGCATTGACCTCAATTGCGCAAATTGAAGATAAAACCTTCAAAACTAGCTAAAAAGGTTTTTGCATGTTTTCGGTATTTGAGTAACACTTGAAATAGTTTTTATTATATATCATATCGAAGTAGGCTTAATTACTTTATTGTAGTTTTAATTTTGATAATTTATGTATATGAAAGCGTGATACTAAGAACATATTATATATTATATATATATTATATGTTATGAAACATGATTAAAGATTTTACTTTTTAATCTTGCAGGGATTACATTTTGGCCTTCGATCAAGATAGCAACGATAGCTACTCAAACTGTTCCAACTGTGATATGTCCATAACAGATAACTTCTATGCCACAACAGCAACAACAACAGCAACTGCAGCAGCAGCAACAACTGCAGCAACAACAACATCAATCCTTAATCAGCTCACGAGTCGATCGCCAAATCCAAAGCGGTAATAAATAGATTTTTTAATTAAAATACTATATTTATAAATATATATCTATACATTACTTTTATTCAGATCCCGCACTAGTCCCATTTCTGTGCCCGGCTCGAATGCGAGGCAGCGTCAGGAGTCAACTTCGTCGAATGGCAGCTGGCAGGTTGTGACGGACACTGGCTCCATAGATTCTATGATGAATGGCAGTTACATGATGCGCTTTGTGGCGCAACACAATCAGCAGCAGCAGCAGACGCCGGCAGACAACAACATTCCAATGTGCAACGGAGGCAATGGTTATCACTGCAGCAGCAGCAGCACCGTCAACAGCAACACCAACAACAGCAGCAGCAACAATAGCAACAGCAGCATCACAAACAACTCGCACGGTTTCCTCAACGGTTCCTCCTCCGCCAAAGATGTGGGAAACGGCATCGCCGCCGCCAACAACTCCTCCAAGCACAGCATAAATTTGTAAGATTAAATTACTATATATATATATATATATAAATGGAATATTTATTTTGATTTCTTTTGCGCTTTTTTTGCAGACGCAAGCAGCGCTTGAATGCTGTTCGTGCGATTTTTATACAGGCGTATGGAAAAACGATTGGACTGAAATTCAAGGAGGGCTCCTCAATGAACCTCACCACGTTTATTGGCAATTTGGCGGATCAGCTCTTTTAAATGCGTATCCCCTCTCCAGCTCCTGTGCCTGCTTCTGCTCCATTTCCCCCTAAGAAAGTATGCCACACGCTGGGAACCCAGATCATCATCAAACGGACTGCTGGGTTTTGTGTGGCTTTGTTGTTTGTTAGTTAACTTGTTAGTGCTGCGCTGTTTTCTCCTTTTTTTATTACCATGGACTGTATTTTGTAGACATGTTGATTTACTACGTTCTTGTAACTCTTGTTGATAATGATAATAACGATAATAATAAACAAACAAAAAAAAAAAGAAACCAATACGTAGAAAGGCAAACGAATAAATTGTACAATTAGTCAAGTTCCTTGCTTGAATGAGACACAAAAGAACCACATCCTATATATATATATATATATATATATATATATTCTATATCTATTATATATAGGAAGTGTTTCAGCAACGAGCAATGTTTTTGTGTGTTTTTTTTTTGCTATTTTGTTTTGGAAATTGTTTTGTTTAGTAAATATTGCAAAATCAAATTAGATAAAAAATAAAAACAGAAAACAACATAGTTTTAAGTTGTAATTTATAGTAATGTATTTTTTAAATAAACTTATTGTGCATTTGATATAAAATGAAAAGAAAGATGTATCTCAGAGACTGCAGACACTGGAGGGTCTGGCTCTGGTGATTCTGCTGGAGCTGCTGGTTCTGAGGGTTCTGCTGGCGTTGCTGTTTCTGCTGGCACTGCTGCTTCTGAGGGTTCTGCTGGCATTGCTGCTTCTGAGGGTTCTGCTGGCACTGCTGCTTCTGAGGGTTCTGCTGGCACTGCTGCTTCTGAGGGTTCTGCTGGCACTGCTGCTTCTGAGGGTTCTGCTGGCACTGCTGCTTCTGAGGGTTCTGCTGGCATTGCTGCTTCTGAGGGTTCTGCTGGCATTGCTGCTTATGAGGGTTCTGCTGGCACTGCTGCTTCTGAGGGTTCTGCTGGCAGTGCTGCTTCTGAGGGTTCTGCTGGCACTGCTGTTTCTGCTGGCACTGCTGGCACTGCTGGTTCTGAGGGTTCTGCTGGGTGTCTTGGTTCTGCTCTTCGGGTGCTTCGCCGGTGGCAGATAGTCATCGAGATTGAAACGCTTTAGACGCACTCGCACTCTCTTCACACAATAGTTAACATTCTTCAGCGGCACATGGCGCAACTGGAGACCTGCCGTTTTCACTTTTTGCACCTGTTGAATCTCCAATGGAGACTCGATCCGCAACTCATCGTCGTCGGGTCGCATGCAACTTATGTTATTTGGGAACGCATTGAGATCTGCTGTTTCCACTTTTTGCACCTGTTGAATCTCCAATGGAGATTCGATCCGCAACTTATCGTCGTCGGGTTGCATGCAACTTATTTTATTTGGGAATGAATTATATTCTTCTGTTTTCACTTCTTGCACCGCTTGAATCTCTAATGGAGACTCGATCTCCATCTCTTCTTCATCGGATTGTATGCAACTCATCCTCTTAAGAAGTGCATTATATTTGTTTTGCAGCTTGCCTTCATGCTCTGTGTGGACAATACATTTACTTCGCTCTGCATTAAAGATGGCGTCGAGGACATCAACCTCCAGGCGCCTCTGTTGCTCCTGTGTCAGCTGTAGCACAAAGGACATTTGATCGAGCACAAGCTTTTGCACTGCATTGCATTGCTTGCTGCCCGAGGTGGGTTTGGACGACATGATTAGATTGGTTTTGACAATTGCTTCACAGAATGAATCCGGTTTTAGATGGCTCACCTTTTCCAGTGATTGACAGATGGGCAGCAGGATATTCCAACGCCACTGGAGCTCCTCAACGAAGAACTGGGCACTGAGCTTTATGATAGCGTTTCCCTGATTTAAGGCCTTGGATATTTCCCCCAGCCCCACTCCAGATAATCCTTGTCCGCCTGGGAAGTCAAATCTTTGCTGATTAGAAAGCGATGCTTGACGAGCAGCACGAGCAGGCGAAGATCGTTGAGAACTATCTGGGAATTCGCATTTGCTGCCGTTGATCTACACTTGTGCTACATCAGGCAATCCTTCGTTACCCATTCTGAATTAATCGACGAGTTCCATGATCTGTCATTAAATTCATAAGTTCATTGTTCAATATTATTAAAAACAAGTACAAAATTAGACGAACACACTATCGATAACAAATTGCATGTTCGTTTAGTTTCTAGAGATTGCCTCCACTTATTTCATACCTAACGTAATCCATATGATTGCGTTTCGGCTTTATAGTATTGTTACATTAATATTGACAATCATCACTGGTTTAACGATCATTGGAAATGTTCTCTACTTAACCAAAATTTTTATTTAAAATTATATTTCTTTGTTAATTAGTTTTAAAATAAATCAATAAAAAGGTATAATATTTTAGCATTCTAATTTGTTTCAATTTAACTTTCAATATATTCCTAACAATTTTACCTAACATTGATCAATCCTTCCAATGTACAATCGATATATTTGGCTCCCTTAGAGATGGATATTCCGATCGGGAAAACAAATTAATTAACAGCGAACTAGTTGCTTACGATATAATTGTACATTTCTTTTGATTATTAATTGCATAGGTACAAAGCTGTATTTTCTCATTATAGATGTTGGTGATAATTAAATAAATAACAATATTAAATAAAATTAAACTAGTTCGCTCATTTCAGGGTTGTCTTGTTGTTTTGCTCACTTTCGTGCGATGTGCAACACTAGTTTTTAAGCATCTGCCGGTGATTTGAGGCACCCGTGTACACAATATACACATTTTGCACATTATTTGAGCGTTACAAAGCAGTAAGAAAGGTGAAATTTTAACGCCAAGATGAGCGGCGGCACAATGTTGTATGGCGGCGATGAGATTGGCGCCTTAGTCTTCGATCCGGGCCATCATTCGCTGCGCGTGGGCTACGCTCAAGAGGATTCGCCCAAAGCTGAAATACCTTCTGTTGTTGGCATCGGCAGCAGCAGTAGCAGTAACAACAGTAACAATGCGCCTGACACCAATCTCGATCCAGAGACTAAAACAGATAACAACGTAACATCAAACAGTAAGTACAATTTTGTTTATACATTTTTAATTAATTTCATACCCCTCCCTTCCCCTTCGCACCCACAGACGCCGACGCGCGAAAATATTATGTGGACACGAATTATGTGAACGTGCCGCGAACTCAAATGGAGGTGCAGACGTATATGAAGGATGGCATGATTGACAATTGGGAGCTGTTCGAGAAAGTAATTGATTATGCGTACGCAAATGTCATCCAATCGGAGCCGGAATATCATCCAGTGCTTTTCTCGGAGGCATCGTGGAATGTGCGCAACAATCGCGAGAAACTCACGGAGCTCATGTTCGAGAAATACAATGTGCCAGCATTCTTTCTGGTAAAGAACGCTGTGCTCGCCGCCTTCTCCAGCGGACGTGCAACGGCTCTGGTAGTGGACAGTGGCGCCACACACACATCGGCGGTGCCCGTGCACGAGGGATATGTGTTGTCACAGGCTGTGGTCAAATCACCGCTTGGCGGTGATTTTCTCTCGCGACAATGCCGGCAACATTTGGAGAAGCACAACATTGATTTGTCACCCGTGTATAAGATTGCCTCCAAGGATGTGGTCAAGGACCGCGATAATGCACGATTTACACTGCGCAAATTGCCGGAGAATTTGACGCCATCGTGGCAGAACTATATGGTGCAGCTAATGATGCAAGACTTTCAAATGAATGTGCTGCAGGTGCTGGAGAATCCATTCGATGAGCGTGTCGCCTCCCAAATACCAATGGTCCACTATGAGTTCCCTAATGGTTACCATCAGGACTTTGGATCGGAGCGTTTCAAGATTGCCGAGAGCCTCTTCGATAATGCGATGCTCGGAGCGGGACAACTAGCGTCCACCAGCGTTGGAATGTGCGATGCCGATGTACGATTGTCACTCTTCGGCTCCGTTGTAGTCACAGGTAAAATCAAATTTAATTTTAATCAAAATTATGTTTATATTAAGAATGTGTCTGCTTTTTAGGTGGCAACACTTTGCTGCAAGGCTTCCCCGAACGACTCAATCGGGATCTGCAATTACGCGCACCTTCGAACACACGCTTAAAGATGATTTCAGCCAATGGCAGTGTGGAGCGACGATTTGGGGCCTGGATTGGTGGCTCAATATTGGCCAGCATTGGCACCTTCCAGCAGATGTGGATATCGTCGCAGGAGTACGAGGAGGCTGGCAAGAGCCAAGTGGAGCGCAAGTGTCCCTAAGCCAAGCACTCACAAAGCAAAGCGAATTCCAATTTAAATTGTAAAATTAGTAAAACAAATACGACGATAATTTTATATGCTATTACTCAGCTATTTAATGCGCACCAAATTCCTAATGGGCTGCTCCCCTACTCTTTAATAATAATAATACTATTTCGAGAATTGTAGATTTCGATTTTGTGTTCTATTCAAACAATTCGCAGAGACTACCTCAGATACTTGACAACTTTTTCAACACCTTTAAGTTCACACATTCTGATTATATATCTGATTTTTAATTTATAAAAATATATAGTTTAAAGTGAAAACAAGTACTGATTATGAGTAATTTTCTAACAATTCTTAGTCAAAAAAAAAAAACGAAGTTCATTTTCCAGCTGAATTTAAATGATATTGAACTCATAGTCCTTGAATGCAGTTTGATAGAGTAAGAATTTTTCATACTTAAAACTGTATTGGAAGGGATGTTTTTCAATGCCAGAGGTTCATAAGAAGTCTTCTTTCTAATTTAAAAACATTGAATACAGTTGAACAGAGGTTGTCCTTGCGATGCTAAGATTGAGGTTTTTTTCTAAAAAAAATAATTCTGTTTGTCTTTTTATACTCAACCTAAAACTGGGTTTTACAAATTTTGGATTGCTGAGACTGGTTTTAATTTTTATCCCAAGAGTATGCTATAAAAATGCTGAGTTTCTACAAAATAGATTTCATTGCTCTGCTTTTGCCTTTTGTGGATAGTTTATTTGAGTTTTGGCAAACATTTAGAGATATATATATAAAGAACATCACAAGCCAAATGCTTTAAGAGTATTTCTATTTAAAATTATTTTATGAAATTTAGTCAATGTGCAGGGTTTGTTGTTCGTTTAAGTTGACGCGTGTGAAGCAGCCGGAGTTGGTGTTTCCCGTTTCGATTGGATTTTAGTTTGATTTTCTGGCTTAGTGGGGAATTCTTTCGGGGCATGACCTGGCTCTAGTTCATAGGTAATGGAGATGGAGAGTAGTTTTGGCTGATGCTTCTTGGAGTTTCTCATTGAGTGCGCTGGCAGATTGACCGGTTTCCGGCGCCTAATCGTGTCTCGTGTTATTTCGGTGCAGAGCTTTAAAAAGCGTCACATGGCACCGGACATGGTATTGTTGCAAACGCATTGCTGCAAATCCAAAAAAGGTAATTAATTACACCCAATTGCGGCATTTCAAAAACTTGATCTTACCTTAGCATTTAGAATATCCTCGGACCAGTCCTCCTTGGCAATGCGTCCTACAGCGTTCACCAAGATGCGCTTCACTTTCACCACATTCTCGGAGAAGGTCCTGAGCACGTCTTGGACGTTGACACCCTCGCAGCCCATGCGCCAGCAATCGTAATCCGTGGCAATTGCCACCGAGCCATATAATAGGCCCGCTTCCTTGGCCAGCACAACTTCGGGACAGGTTGTCATATTGATCAGATCACCGCCCCATTGCCTGAACATATTACTCTCCGATCGGGAAGAGAATCGCGGTCCCTCAATG
The DNA here is from genome assembly GCA_035042405.1 of Drosophila demipolita. Taxonomy (NCBI): domain Eukaryota; kingdom Metazoa; phylum Arthropoda; class Insecta; order Diptera; family Drosophilidae; genus Drosophila; species Drosophila demipolita. The sequence continues at coordinate 3,134,620 of JAWNLI010000033.1, forward strand.
GTCACAATCGTTGCCTTCTCATGAGCCTCATATTCCAGCTCCTTGGCCGCATCGAGTAGCGTCTTCCGAGTGCGCTCACAGAAAGCCGGGTACATGGGCAAATGACAGACGCCATTGACGCCCGCATGCTCACCATCGTAGAAAGTCTGCTGTCGCTTCGTGGTGCGATCAATAAAGTCATGTGGCACCACCAAATTGCCCGGCTGAATGTTCTCCCTGAGCGAACCGCAGGCGGTAGACACAATCAGATGAGTGCAGCCAATTTGACGTAGAGCCCAAATATTGGCACGATAATTGACATTCGATGGCATAATATCATGTTTGCGTCCATGACGGGCGAGGAGGACGCACTGAACCCCACCGATTTCGCCTGCGATCAGCGCATCCGATGGAGCACCATAGGGTGTCTCAATTACCTTCTCCTGGCGCTGCTCCAAAATATCCGGATCATCCAGACCAGACCCACCAATGATGCCAATCTACATGTTGATAATAAGATGTATGTATGTAAAAAATAAAACTGTGTATGTGTGTGTGAATGGGCTCAACACTTGTGTGTATTAGGAGACGCCAACACTCACCTTGACTGGAATCGGGTCCAGGTTAGTATCTTTACATTTAATATGTATCATCGTTTGTGTATCTCGTATCAAACGCCGAATAAGCAATATCGGTTAAAATGTTCGGGTGAAAATGTGCTTAACCAGCTTGTCACAGTCTCCGCGCCGATAGCGTTTTGTAGCTGATAAGATGTCAAAATTGTAGCGAAGCTAAAAATTTGCGGCATATTCATTTGTAGATGTAGGTGGCTATCATATGAATGTTAATGAATTTTGAATAATAGAAAAAAAATTTAGCTATTAGCGCGGCCTACGACCTTTATCTCGAACTTAAGCGTAATACATTATATTTCTAATAAAATAATCCACTAAAGGGCACTCCAAAATATTATGAACCTAAACTTTAAAGCCCAGCCTTTTAGTTGTCATCAATTATTCGTTTTTCAACACTTCACAAACATAGTTTGGTCACATTGAATCGGCAAATGTAAACAGCTGATTGCATGCAAGCGCACACGTGCTGCAAGTAACAAAATCCAAGAATGGAATTTGAGTCGGACTTGCCGGGCAACGATATAGACGATATCGAGGACTTAATATCGGCCGACGATATTAAACCACGTGAGCGCTATGAGAACAAGAAGAGCGTCACAGTGCGCGCCAAGAAGCGAGCGCCAATTAAGCCGGCGCTAAGCGATGACGACAAGGAAGAAACGAAGCCTCAAAAGATCATCCACGAGAGTGTTATACCCGGCACCCAGAAGGTGTATGTGAAGACTTGGGGGTGTGCACACAACAATTCCGATTCCGAGTATATGGCCGGCCAACTGTCGACATTTGGCTATAAACTGAGTGGCAAGGATGAGGCAGACTTGTGGCTGCTGAACAGCTGCACCGTAAAGAATCCATCGGAGGACACGTTCCGCAACGAGATCGAGGCGGGCATGCGCAATGGTAAGCATGTCGTTGTCGCCGGCTGTGTGCCACAGGGCGCCCCCAAGTCTGACTATCTGCGTGGCCTATCTGTAATTGGTGTCCAGCAAATCGATCGTGTTGTCGAGGTGGTCGAGGAGACGCTCAAGGGACACAGCGTTCGCCTTCTGCAGAACAAGAAGGTGCACGGTCGTCGTGTCGCCGGCGCCCCCTTATCTCTGCCGAAGGTGCGCAAGAATCCGCTTATCGAGATCATCTCGATCAACAGCGGTTGCCTAAACCAATGCACCTACTGCAAAACGAAACATGCCCGCGGTGACCTCGCCAGCTACCCACCCACTGAGATCGTTGAGCGTGCACGTCAATCCTTTGACGAGGGTTGCTGCGAAATCTGGCTTACGTCCGAGGACACAGGCGCCTATGGACGCGATATCGGTACCTCGTTGCCAGAGCTGCTGTGGCAGCTGGTCGAGGTTATACCCGAGAACTGTATGCTGCGCGTCGGCATGACAAATCCCCCCTACATACTGGAGCATCTCGAAGAAGTCGCCAAAGTTCTGCAGCATCCGCGCGTCTATGCATTTCTTCATGTGCCTGTTCAGGTAAGCATTATGATATCTATACTATACCTAAGACTATAATCTGTAATCCATTTACAGAGCGGCAGTGATTCAGTGCTTGGTGAGATGAAGCGCGAATATTGCCGCAAGGACTTTGAGCATGTGGTCGATTTCCTGCGCTCTCGTGTGCCTGGCTTGACAATTGCCACCGATATCATTTGTGGCTTTCCCACGGAAACGGAACAGGACTTCGAGGAGACAATAACGCTGTGCGAGAAATATCAGTTTCCCAGCCTATTCATCAATCAGTTCTTTCCGCGTCCGGGCACACCAGCTGCCAAAATGGAACGCATACCGGCGAATCTGGTGAAGAAGCGTACCAAGCGTCTAACCGATCTATTCTACAGCTATGAGCCGTATGCGGGACGGGAAGGTCAACTGTATACGGTGCTGGTAACAGAAATCTCACACGATAAGCTGCACTATGTGGGCCACAACAAGAGCTACGAACAGGTGCTGCTGCCCATGCGGAAGAATTTACTGGGCACGCGTGTACGTGTTCGCATCACATCCTCGAGCAAATTCAGTATGATGGCTGAGATATTGGATGAGGAGCAGGAATGGACACGTTGCGCCAACACCAAACAGACGCAACTGGAAACGATAACAAGCAGCAGCAGCAGTCGGAGAGATCGCTACGTGGGCATTGCTTTAGTAGTTGGCGCCGTTGCATTCTTGCTGCAGCTGCTCTTCCGATTGTTAAATCAGTAGATAAATAAAAATAAAAAACAAGGCGTTGATTCTTGAATTGATAATTTAAGTAACGATTTTTATATATCTAACCCTAGGAATATTACGCATTGGCCCCTAACTCAGTAATCGTCGGAGGGTTCGGTGCCAAAATAGCGATCGCCAAAGTTACCAATACCTGGTATAACATAGAACTTGTTATTTATCTCCGGATCCAGGGCAGAGGTAACAATTTTAACCTGATCACAACGAGAATAACAATTATAGTCAATCATAATAATCCATTGTATTAAATCCATGTTACTTACTCTGGGAAAAGCATAGGCTATCGAATGGACACCGATCTCGGCCATTAAAATCGAGGCAAGAATTATGTTCTCCTCGGGCACATCGTGATCAAGTAGAACTCGAATGGCCATCATTGCAGCAGCACCGGTGGCCACCGTGGCATCCATAAGTATCACTTTAAAGTCTTTTATGTCTTTGGGCAGCCTCAAATAGTAAAGCTCCGGCTCGCCAGTTTTCAGATTCGTCTGTATCAGAATCTTGCCAATGCGTATGTCCTTGCAGACATCACACACGGCCTGCTCCATGGTCTCGCCAGCTCGCAGAATTGATACGCCACATATTTTGCGCGACTCCATCCGCCTGCCCTCGTAGAGGACGCCCTGTGGCGTCTCCACACAAGTCGTCTTAAAGGGGAACAGACTCAGCGCATACTCAATTACCAATCGGATAAGACGCTTCGAATAGAAGATGAACTCGTCCCGTGACGTATTCTTGCAGCGTATAAATGTATGCAGACCCTTGATCTGTGGCGTCGGATGCAGTAAATGCAATGAATCAGGCATCGGCTGATCCTTGTACGAATTGGCCAATGTTTCGCGTAGCTTGAAGCCGCGCTAAAATATATCAAGGCCAAAAGAGAGTTTAGTCAAATTACACAAGCGAATAGTTATAATTAAAAACTCATTACAAGTTGGAGTTGGGTGTGGACGTGTTGCACTATCAGGGCAATGGCCACTGTATTCTCGCCACCTCGTGGCACGATTATGTCTGCATGCGCCATTGTTGGCGCTATATAATTAGCATATGAGGGTTTCACCATATTAAGGTATTGCTTCAGAACGCCTTTCAAGTCGCGTCCTCGCTGGGAGATATCACTGTAAGTGCACCATTAGATTCCCATTCTCTCAACTCAAGTGCAAAATACCCTCACCGTTTGAGCCTTCTTGCCAGACGGATGTCCGGATCTGTGTCCACAAATATCTTCATGTCGAGCAGATTCAGCACCTCGGGACTGTGAAAGGTGAGTATGCCCTCGAATATGATGACATTGGCACCGTACATGGTTTTCTATATAATTTAATAGATTGTTAAAAAGTGATTAGTTGTTTAGAAAGGGAAATAAATTGTTCAAGTTGGACAACTTTCATTTTCTGGTATACTCACCGTCTGGCTTTCGCGACCGTGCGTCACAAAATTATAAACTGGCACTTCAACCTTCCGGCCCTCCTTCAGTTTGGTAAGAACATCGATAAGCAGCTCGATGTCGAAAGCATCCGGATGATCGAAGTTGTATTCGTTGATGATTGCCTGTTCATGCTGCTTCTCATTCAGGATCTAACAATGAGTTTAGAGACAGGACTTGAGTTAATTGCCCGGCGTCGAGAGCCAAAGTGCACTCACTTTGTAGAAGCAGTCCATGGACAATAGGGTCACCCATGGCACATCGAGGCTTTCGATGATCTTTTCAGCAACCGTAGTCTTGCCAGATGCGCTACCACCGCAAATGCCTAAAAAGTAATTGACCATGATTAATAGAGCAACCTATGAGAGGCAAATAAATAAGACGCACCTATGACAAAGGGTTCAACTTGCTGTCCGGCACAGTTGTACCATGGCGGCCTTCCGGCTGTATATATAGTGCGATTATTGGCCCGTATTATGCATTCGGACGGATTGGCTGTGGTCGTCTGATTGCCAATGGATGTGGTGCGTTGTCTTCGTGCCGATCTTCGCATCGTCGACTCCAGTGACGATTTCGCCGGCACTGTTGTCGGTGATGCCGGACAGCAGTTGAGCTCACCACCCGTTGCGCCGGCATCAATAAATAGCGGTTCAGTTGCATCGGACCGATCGTCACTAAAAGAGTTAACAAACAAAAAAAAAAAAAAATAAATGTTAGCCGTTGTTCTGTTATCAAAACAAATATGACGATTATAACATATCATCGGACATTTCCGGTTCAATATAATATCGGTTCCAGTGACAGTCATAAAAAGATTTCAAATAATAAGACCATAAATAATCGCTTTCCCTTTAGTATATTAGCCGACGTAATATTCGTTTGCCACGCGACTTTAAGCGGCTAAGTTTTATAAATATACACACACATATATATATATATATAGGGGTATGTATATACTTAAACTTAGTTATCAGTAATTCCGAAAAAATGCGTCATTTTTAAGAGATCTTTAGATAGTGTCTAACAAGATTAATATTTTGATTTCAGTAGGTTTCTTTAATCTATATACAAATTTATCTACAAGTTCTGCAGAAGCGTCTTAGCTCGGACTCCATAATGCATATATAATCTTGATCAACATTGCTAGCCGACTCCATAAAGCTTTTTCTTTTTATAGCAATCTTAATAAAACTCAGAATATAACACAATTTTTGTGCCAGGTGGTACATGTTTTGAAGTCGGTTGGATCGGATCTAAGAAACAATCAGTCGAAAGATGAGTTTTATTAGAAAAAGTTTTTTTTTATGTTTTTCTTCTAGTATTCTTTGATAGAAATCTTATGGAATGCTTTACTTTGCAAATTTATATATTTATAAATATTCTGTGGAATTAATACTGTTGCATATTATTATACTAAGAGACCAAGCAGAGTATCTTTGTGTTGTGCAATGTATTTAAATTAATTCGAATTGATTGTAATTTAAACTGGCTGCAACTGTTTTAATTAACTGCCTTTCTTTGCTAACCTCCGAATTTCCACAGCATGTTAAAAATATATATACTCTACATATATGTATAATGGACAAAATAAACCACAAACCGACCACCAAATTATACACTCTGCGTGTTTATTTGTTTTCCATATTAACAGTCTAGACAGTGCCCACAGATACATAGTACAGATACAAGTACAGCAAATACAAATCTTAAAAGATATATGCGAAAATGATTTCATATACAAAAAAGAATGCAAGAATGCCCAAAAAGTAAATAGGAATCGTCACGTTCCAGAATTAAACCAAATCCCCCATGAAATAAATGGGCGTCAAAAAATGTCGATATACATATATATATATATGATAATGAACTATTGTACACTGAAATCTAATACGTTCACTTGTTAAATGTAAATCCTTTAATTATGCATATGTAGAAAATAGCGATAAGGTTACTTAAATATAAATAAATAAATGATAGCAACTCACTTTTTCAAGTCAAGTATAATTGAATTATTTTATTTATAATTTTAAATACGCTGCGTTAAAAGTGGCCATACATTTTGGGGTCACTGACTGTCCATCTTTGATCGACCTGGCTAGACTAACCTCACATAACCTATGCACGCTTTATGCATCCAGACAACGGGGCGCTATTTAAGATAAGAACGTCTGCCAACTACAAACATACATATACACATACACATATGCACAAACATACAAACGTCATCGTGCGGGCTGTAAGTTTCACATGGAAGTTCTTCCCAATGCAGTAGCTGGTGCGGCAATTTTGCTTATTTATTTATAGTTAAACTACATCTGCAGCATACACTAACATGCATATATAAATATATATATCAGTGTATACTTATGACTAAGTGAACACATGTAAGCAGCATTGATGAAGCAGCAGCAATGAGAAAAAGATTGAAATGGAAAGATGACATCGTCCTAACGCACATAGTTCACTTGCGCCCAACAGGTTGGCAGGTCTGCAGGACACACACATGGAATAAATGCAAAGAGAGCGAGAAAAGGGAGAAAATTGCATACGAATACACAAAGAAATTTTTAAGAGAAAAGGAGACTATGGCTGCAAACGTGGCTTGATCGCAGCCATATTGAAGCAAGAGCAGCAGCATTTACTGACGAACACATTTAGCGTCAGTAAATGCTGCTGTATTTGTCGTGTCTGTATTTATATATGTAGTTTTTTTTTTTATAATTCCAAACAGCCGACTACTGACTGTTGATTAAGACAGACACGATGATAAACGATATTGAAAATTACGTTAATTAAACACACCAACATAAAATGGGCAATAACAACAGAACAATTAAAACATGCTTTACACACACACACACACACATACACATTTATCTGTATGTATGCGTTTGCGGTTCAGGGAAAAAGAAAGAAACAACCTAACAGATGATAAAACATAGACAAAGATAGACATACATACATACACATATGAACATTTACATATATGTATATACATTTTGTTAATATGTAGAATATGTGAATAAAACTGCAAATGATTTACATGTGACTGTGACCGTTGCTTTTCGCTGCAGCCTTCACCTTCATCTTCTTCAACTGGTTGTGCAGCTGTATCTGTTGTTGTTGTTGGAGGTGATGTGTTTCTGATGCTGTTGTTGTTTGTGTTAATATGCCGGCTGATGCAAATATTACTGAAGATGATGATGCGGGAATTGTAGCGACATCTTTGGTGCTATTCTTGTGGTTGTTGTTATTATTATTCGTCTTACTGCATAAAAACGTGATGCTGCTCATTGTAGCCAAGTAACCAAAATGCGACGATTCAGAATTTTACTGCTAAATGGGTCAATCACTCTCACAGATACACACGTACACGTATAGAAACACACACAACACACTCCCACACACACGACGACGGCTACGACAATGGCAGCAGATTTCGCATGTGATGTGTATTTGCTGGCGCTTAGAAAAGCGTGCTTATTATTTTTATTTTTTTTTTAAGGTATTTGTATTATTTTTGTTCCTTTTATCAATGTATTGAATTTGTAATTTAAGTTGTCGGCGTCGTTTATCAGAAGCAATCAGACAGCAATCACGTTTGCAGAATGACTGAAAAATGAGAAGTGTGTGAAGAAATCGCTATCGGGGAGCCGTTTATTTTTTCAGAGTGTCTGTCTGGCGAATCGCAGAGCTAAGGTTAAAAGCAACTGACGACGTCGACAAAGGTAATGCCGAAAGGTAGAGCAGCTACTTTTTGTTGTTTTTCTTTTTGCTGTTGTTGTGTTCGCTGCTTCGTTGCGTTATAACTGTACTGTGTCGGTTGGTTGGTTGCTTTTTTTATTATCTGCTGCAGCGCTCTGTCGCGTCGTTCGACGTCGAATTTCAGTAGCGAATAAATTGAATTTGACATACGTATGTGAGAATATTTACATATATTTACGTGTGTGTGTTTGTGTATGTATTTACATGTAGGTATCTAACAGAACCACACTATATCACACGCTTAATTTATATTTATATAGATATAGATATGCAATAAATATGTGTATGCCTATGTCTATGTAAGTCTATGTATATGCATTTCATTAAACATGCATGTGATTAGACGAATTTTTAATTGCGTGCTCAACTGCTTAAAATGTGTTGAATGAGTTTTGTTAGTTAGTGGATTTGAAAGCTTCACTATTATCACCACTTCACTTCAAATGCTTTTGTGTTTACCTGTCAGAACTCGCGGAGCTCGCTGGATTATAAAATTTTATTTGCTTTGTCTGAATTGCAGACATATTTGCCCAATTTTCTGTGCGGCTGCAATTGCAATGCGTCAAGAACGTTAGGAAACACGCGGTGATTACTTTGACGTCTGTCTCTCTCTCTCTCTCTCTCTCAGTGTAAATGTTTCAACGTGTACACATGTCGCAGGTATTGAATGTGTGCGCAGTTGCGTTGTTTCTGTAAAATGGCATTGTTTCATGTTCTGTATCTGTGTGTAATGTGTGAATAGTATTTGAATAAATTATACATTTATTTCAAGCACTTCAGCTTGAAGCATTATTGGAATTGGTAATTCGGGATTGCTATTCTCAGCTGATTTTCACAAAGGCATATGCAAATAGAGCAATGTTTACCCAACACTTTTATGCATACGCATCTCAGCTGTTCTTTTGTGGTGGTTGACTAATAAATTCCGATAGTCGATAGATGATTCGACACTATTCATCATTCACAACACTAGATCCAAACTACGGTCTGTGAATGCGAAACTGTGATTTCTCAGACTTCTGAACATACATATCAGAATAACAGAAATATACTGCAGCCATACAGCTATTTTTTTTATAGACAATAGCTAAGCAAGCGAGCGACCATTTAATAATGGACTCAATTTTTAATCGGACGTAGTTATTTAACGAACTGCGATTCAGTGATTAGCGACTATCCAAATATCGTACCATCTCGAATGCAGTTAGTGGACGCAACAATATCAGATAACTTCGTTGCTTGCCAGCCCTGGCTGTGGACAAAAACTTTTATTTTAATCAATTGTTTATGTTGTGTCGAAATTAAAATGGAGTAGTTGTGTGCTTTGTTGGTGCTTCTATTAACTAGTATGGCCTATATAAACATAGCAGAATGGACGCCCGACCAAGTAACAGACTGGATCAGAGGTAAATAAATCTATGGATCTCCCCATTAACAGGTCAAGGAAAAGTGCAGCAACAACTCAGCAGCAACAACAACAACCACATTCCTTTCACAACCCATTTTCTATGTAATTACAATTTGTGTATGTTAAATATTTAATGCATTTCCCCACAAAAGGTCTCGACGAGTCCATGAAAGGCTATTTATACGAATTTTCAAAACACAATATCGGTGGACGAGCCCTGCTCAATATACGGCCATATGAATTGGAAAATTTGGGCATGAAGGCCATTGGCCGTCAGGAAATTGTCCTTGAGGCCGTTGAAAACCTGCGCAACTTTGTAAGTGTGTCAAAAGTGCACAAGAGATGCTTGTAAGAATTGTGTTCCAGCGGTAGCCAACAAGTGCTTTCCCTTTTCTTTCATTTTTTTTATCAATTGAGGAACAAAAAAAAAAGAAAATATAACTAAACCTAAAGTGGATTCAATTTTGCTTTGACTGATTTTGTCAGTCAGCTATCAGTATCAATTATGATGGAGTGATTAATTGAAGTGATTTAAATAAATACATATATGTATATATATATATATATATATATATATATAAAATAATCCTCCCAAGGTTTATGCTTTTTTGACTACCGTCCACAACACAATGAACACAATGCTACTGGTCATCATGGTGTATAGTTGAAATTTACTGAAATTAATGAGATTTTATATATTGCAGCACTATCACCTGAAGAATGATAATTTACAGTTTATGGCCCTGCATGTTGGCACAGCGGCGCGTAATTTGCACCGTGAGCTGGCTAAGAATCATGCGGATAGCACGAAAATTGACACTCGGATGCTGCACGACATAACGAGAATGATTGCGACGCTGAAGCCGCTGATTGGAAACCTAGAGCGTTCACCATTTCGCAACCAGGACATGTATCGCGAGTATTGTGGCAATGTGCTGCGCTGTGGCTTGGAGATAGCAACGATAGCGCACAGGGATCGCTTTGCAGAGCGACCGGTGGCACAGATCCGCGCGACGGCGGAGCGATTGGAACGCCTGGCGAACTTTATCATACAGGACATCTCGGATCCGATGGTGCTGCAGCCGGCCTCACTTAATCTGGTGACGCTCAAGAAACGCGAATCAGATCTGGGCTTCAACATTGAGTCCAGCTACAATGGGATCCATCGCGTCACGGACATCAAGTACAACTCGCCGGCCCACAACTCTGGCAAAATCGAGGATGGCGACGAAATTGTGCAGATCAACTATCAAACCGTTGTCGGCTGGCAGCACAAAACCGTGCTCCATCATCTGTGCGAGGCGCTTCCCGATGTGGTGCTCACGGTAAAGAAGCGGCCGAAGCACACAAAAATGTACGGTCAGATCTATATGCAGCCGTATCGGCTGCCCAGCAAGAAACGAAACATGGCCAGTCGCTGGGCTGATAATCTGCCCAGTCCGAGTCCGCGTGCTACTTTCCTCACACTCGATGCGGCGCCCAAAGTCGCATCCAGCGAAACCGAGGGCAGAAGCGTCAAAGTGCCCGAACTGGTGTGCGGGGAGCGTGAACGTAAGCGAGATAGTGCAGATCACGTGCAGCCGCATGCCGGCGCGTCCGATTCGGATTCCAGTTGCAGTGATATACCCACACCGACCGATCCCAAGTCGGTAAGTCGTGAGATGCGATTGTATTATCCAAAGCCGCGAGCACTGCTCCAGCGACGTAACACAATTTGCGGCGATGAGTTTCTTAGTCAGAAGCATCCGCATCTGGTGATACCCTCGTGGCATGAGCGCAAACCCGGCGCCAGTGGAGGTGGTGGCAGCGGAAGTGGCGTCGTCGGCAACACCAACGCGCTCTGTGATCCTGGCTCTCCCAGCATTCGCGACAAGTCCATCTCCTTTGGCTATGGGTTAGAGATTGCGCCCAGACCGACCACCTGCATCGGCATGGCGGCCAGCGATAGTGCGGATACAGCCAGGCGGCTGTTCAACGAGGCGCGCAAATTGAAGCAGCTGACAGAGGCCGGATTGGAGTCGCAACAGCAGCTGCAGTTGCTCGATCGCTACAAGCCCGGCGTTAGCAAAGTGGTGCGTTTTGATGCCAACATGAAGGTGGAGGACTATGTGGTTAAGAATGAGAAATTTACGTGCAATGTGGAGAACACCATACTGGAGACATTTGAGCCCATTCCGTTTGCGGATGAGGGCGATGAGGATGCGCTGGAAACGTTGCGGAGCTGTGCCGGCGAGACCAGTGCCGATCTCATCCAGGCCATGGAGTTGGCCACGCGTAAAACGCCGCCGCTGGCGGAGGCCATCAATACGCCCCTAATCCAACATCAGCAGCAGCAGCAGAATCGTCGGGGCCGTCTCGATAAGAGTCACAGCACGCCGGCCTATGATAATTCTGGTGAGGAAGCAGGCGGCAGCGGTGGTGGTGGAGGTGGAGAAGCCGATACTCCGCCACCTGCCGTTGAGCCGCGCAAGGAGTTTCTGCTGGTGACGCCGCCAGCGCCGCCGCCACGTCCACGCAAACAAAGGGAATTGACGCCGCCAGTTGTGCCACCACCTCCACCCAAGCCGGCGAGCATGCAACATGCTGCTGTAGCGGCGGCGGCAGCAGCAGCAGCAGCCGCTGTGGTAACGGCAACCATTGTGGCACCCGTAGAGCAGGAGATCAGTGAACTGCTCACGCCCAGTAAGACGCGCACATTGACCCTGAAGAAGAAGCACAGCCTGATGGCCAAGCGGCGCAATACAAACCTAAAGCTCCTGGGCACTGGTGATATCCAGGGGCATCTCTACAGGAGGACAAAGAATCTGCGTGGAGTCACCTACTGGGCACGCATCTATTTCGTGATGCTGGACACGATTCTGTACGGATTTCGCAGCAAGCAGAGTTCCAATGCGAGTCTGGTCATCTTTCTGCCCGGCTTTACCGTCTCGCTGGCCAAGGAGGTCCACTCGAAGCCGCATGCCTTTAAGGTGTATCACACGGCGAAGAGTTTCTACTTTGCGGCTGAGTCGTTGGACGCACTGAATCAGTGGGTAGAGTTCTTGCGCCTGGCCTCGCTCAAGTTGCCGGCGGTGAGCAGCGAGTCGTGCACCAGCAGGGATCTCTACTCGGAGAACGAGAGCTCTGGCGAGGAGGAGAGCGATGCGCTGATTAACACCAATCTCTGTACACCGTCGCCGCAGGCACCGAAAGATGTGATTGCAACGCTGGCTGCCTCCAACGTCTCCACGCCCACCAGCAGCCTGAGCAGCAATAGTCTGAAGCATGATCGTGGCTATTTTGACTCGCTGCGCAAGTTCACCATGGGCACCTTCAAGAGCAATGCGACCAAGAGCAGCTCCAGCGATATACCCGTGCCAACAGCCAATTTTCAAACGTTTCGCAAGGTGCCTGGCGGCAGTTGTGGCATCCAGATTGGCGCCAATACACCCGGCTATCATGATCCGGCACAGCCACCGACCACACTCGTATCCCCGCCCGTCAAGCCGGGCCAGGAGCAGCCGGCTGCGGGGAGCACACTCTCCCGCAAGCTATCGCGCAGCTCCAGTCGCAGCTCGGTGGTCAGCATCTCGTCGATCAGCCAGGGACCACCGAATTCGCCGGCGCCAACGCTTAGTTCACTGCAGCAGGGCCAGAGCTACGAGGAGGAAGATGAGGAAAGCAATAGCCCTAGTCCTAGCCAGAGTGCAAGCCAGAGTGCCAGTCCCAGTCAGAGTCAGAGTCCCAGCAGCAAGTCCAGCTTGAAAAAGGTGCCCTATCAATATCTGCACGCTTCCAATCCTAATCTGGAGGTCTTTGAATATCATCATTCCCACTCGAAAACATTCATGACCAAAAAGGCAGGTGGACCTGGTGGAGGCGGCGGCGGCGTCGGCAACGATGGATGCACTTTGGATCCACATCATCAGACGAATAATATCCAAGGTTATATGACTCTCAAGGATTTAATGTTGCGCAAACAACTCGAGGAGTCGCAGGAGATGTACAACAATCGTGTCCATCTCGGTGTGGAGAAGCACAATCGTCATTTGCGCACCGATTCCAATGCGAGTCAGCAGACATTGGGGACGTCGGCTTCGCCGGCAGCGGCTGCCAGTGCTGCGACCAAGCCACCCGGCAATGGTGAGAAGCTCGCAAAGATTCAGAGCCTGAGTCTGCCCAAGACGCCGGACTATGAGTTCAGTTTCAAACCCGATGATGAGAGCATTAAGCGGACGCGCACCAAGGAGGGACAAAAACTGCGCGACTTCGGCTACGAGCTGATCTTTGGCGATGAGCCTGCAACGAGCAGCAGCAGCAGCAGCGGGATTCATCACAACAACAGCAATCACAGCGTCTCTCGACAAACCAGTGCCAATGAGTACGAGCGACAATTGCTGCTCCATCAGCACCAGCAGCAGCAGCAGCAACAGCTGGAGAAGGAGAAGGATAAACAACAGCTGCCGAGCACGCGTTCCAAATACTTTTTGCGTACGCAGCACTTTTCCAGTTTCTTGCACAAGAGCAGCAAGAAGCAGCAGAACAATGAGGCGAGCGATGTCAATTCCATCACGTCGAGCAGCAGCAGCAGCAAGAACAAGAGCAAAGGCAAGTCGAGCAGCACCAGCAGCAGCGACAGACGCTTTCCTTTCACGCCGATGACAATGACCCTGCCACTGAACAAGAAATCCAAATCGAATCATGCGCTGGGCAGCGATGCCGTCGTCGGCAGCCACTTGGCCAGTGGCAGCAGCGGCAGCAGCAGCAGTATTAAGAAGAGTCAGACGTACAATCAGGATTTGCGTGATAAGATCGTTGGCACCAAATATGATGCGCATCGCAAGAATTCGGCACCGATACCCATCTTCTCCAAGCTGTCCATATCATCGACGACATCGTCGGGCTCCAGTGCGACGCCAACGCGTCCCTCAAAGGAAAATCGTTTCCTTGGCTCCCCACTGCTGCATCGTACGCTCTTTGGCCATCATCATCAGCACCATCATCAGCAGCAGCAGCAGCAGCAACTACAACAACTGCAGCAGCAGTCACAACAACAGCAGCAACATCATCATCATTTGCCTTCACCCAGCAGCATTGATCTGGACGCGGATTGTGATCATGAGATCTTCACGCAGGTCATCTTCCCCACGCAGAATAGTCAGCGCAGTTATCGTTCCAATACCAATCTGTGTGCATCTGAGGCGCTGCAGCCGCCATTGCCACCGGCTCCACCACCACCAACAGTTGCAGCTACAACAACAACAACAGCATCGGCAGCAGGTACACCAACAACAGCTGCTGCTGCTACTGCTACTGTTGCTGCAGCAGATGCTATACCAGCAGCAGTGGAGCCAACAACACCAAAAGTATCCAACACCAATTCTCTAGATTCAAAAGCCGCCACTCCGGATTATCCCAATATGGAATGTCCGCCGGTTTTTGAGGCGGAAATCTATTCGCTCAGCGAGCCAAATACGAGTCTATCCCGACTCATGTTGCGCAACAACAGCAGCAGCAACAACAACAACAACAATGCCAACACCAATAACACCAACAACACCAATACAAACAGCAACACCAATAGTCCCAGTGGCGGCGAACATCAAACCTAGGTGTGATGTAAACAATTGTGAATGCTCTATACAGATACATATATATATACTCGTATTGTTATAGATATATACATATATATATAAACAAATTTTGTGTACTATTTTTGTCAACTTCCCCACACACACACACAAACAAACACACTTCCTTTTGTACTCAATAATATCTTTAGATTTATTGCATATGCGCCTTAATTTGCATTACGATATTTTCGTTCGATAACTTTTTGTATTACACATTTAATGAAAAAGTCTGTGCATCGAAGAGAATATTTAGTAGAAATATATATATATATATATGAAAAGAAAAAGCTAGCAAAGAATAGTAATGAAAATTCTTTATGATTTGCCTTTATAATGCGATTAACCAAGTTAATCGACAGCTGTTTGATTTGCTCAACAGTTCATGTCTATATATATATATATATATAAATATATATACATATATAAATATAAGTAAATAAGTACATAAATATACAGACATTAAAAAACAATTGTATTGTAGGGATCTCCCCCAAGTTGACGAGGAGCCCAACAAAATGTTTTAGTTAGTATATACACACAAATAAATCAATACGTAAAATAAAGTCAAATGTATATAAAATCCAAAAATGTTTCAATTCGTTTAGTCGTAGTTTTCGAGAAAAATACTTTGAATATAGCTCGATAGAATTGCTTCTACCAGGATTTGGGCCGGCTTTGGATCTATCCAATAGAATGCTGCATAAGTTTGCAAAAGTGGGTTTTGCACACAGCCCAATAGTATGCAATATATTTCCAGGAATTAATTAATTATAATAATTCTGTATGTCCAACTGGTGCATCTGACGAATTTTCCTTGCTTGGAGTACTACACTATTTACATTATAGTCCATTTTCTGATTACTGTAAAACAATGATCGTTATTTTCTAAGCAGATTGATTTATAATCCCCTTTTTATTCACATATTGTTTTTTCAAATAACCAAAATGTTGATGTGTGTAAAAATATGATGGTTTAGCATTTAACATTTAGACCAGATCTTCGATAAGCTTTTTCACCTCATCCTCTTGAAGCATGGTGAACTCCCTCTTGCTCGTTGTCATGGTCATCAGTTCGACATTCGTCTCATTTAGCTTCTCCTCCATTACCTGCTTGAGGGTGTTCAAGCACAAATCGATGGCATCATTCAGTGTCATCTCTGGTGTGTATTTATCCTGTAAGTTCTGTTGGGCGCCCTCGCTGCCTGATCCGATTGCCTTGGCGCTGTAGCGTATATAAGTTCCAGATGGATCCATATGCCACAGTTGCGGCTTGCCGTTCTCAATGCCGGCAAAAAGTATGGCCACACCGAAGGGACGACTCATTGCTGCAGCGCCATCGCTATCACCGCTATCGCCAAACTGTATGGCTAATGTGGACACAGCCTGGGCACAGGACTCCACGGTCATCTCCTCATTGTAGAGGAACCAATGATTCTGGCACTCAACGCGTGCGCGCTCGATCAGTGTGCGTGCATCGGCCATCAACCCAGATGTGGCACATCCAATATGCTCATCCACCTTAACAATCTTTTCCACGGTCTTTGGCACCATCAGCGGCGAAGTAATGCGCTTCTCCACGGCCAGAACAACACCTGCAAAATGCATACAATTTTAATATTACACTTATCTATGCGACAAATAGCAACTTACTGTCATTGGTGCAAATGCCGATGACTGTGGAGCCCAGCTTGATGGCTTCAATTGCATATTCGACCTGGAAGAGGCGGCCCTCTGGTGAGAAGGTATTTACACCTCTATCGTATTCGGAGCGTGTAAGAAACATGACTTTATTTCGCCTGTAAGTGCACCAAGAGAATATAAAGTTAGTTGCTCAAGCCTCGTTTTATGTACATATTTTTGTTAGGCATCAAATAATTACTTACTTTTCTTTCAAAACGTCTCAGTGCAGACAAACAAACCAATTTCTAAATGCCGGAATGACTTTTGATGCCAAAATGACTTGCGTATAAAAATGACAGCAGCGTTTGCGTAACTAGTGCTGTAAAATGTCTGTAGCAAGAGTGTTGCATAGAGCACGCAAAATGAATATCAAATGCGGTCACACTTGCTTTGTTGGCGGTATGGTTAAATTTAATGTGCCACCAACATGCAAAAGATTAAACTCTATCATGCATGAGGTAAATCTACATAATGATAAAATATATGGTTAAAAAATGCTACCGTTTTTGTACTCGATTGTGGCATAACGTATGATCCTAATTTTAGTTAACTAACTATAGGTAAATCAAGCGAACAACTAACTAAATAACACAAGCAATGGTTGCGTACTCTTTTAATCAGGTTGAGAAAACTGCAATTTGTAACAGATGAAGATAGGCGTTATTATTGTGCCCATCTTGTATTGTAATTTAAAATTAAATGCTCATCATTATTACTACAAATCGTACTTATGTAAATGTTGACCAGTTTTCAAGGACTTATCACAAAGCTGTTGCACAAGCCACTCAATTGTTGTTTTTGACTGATTTACAGACTTTTTCGACAGTTAAAAAATAAACAGTCGAAACGAACTCCACTTGAAGTTTAATTAAAAACAAAAGGGCTAGACAATCTCTTTAAAGCAATTAACTAGCAAAAATTACAGTTATTTCGGGAAACCTAATTACTGGGTCAAGGTTAATGCTGTTGCATTCAGACTTTAAGAAATCTTAATTTTCACAGATTTAAACTCTCTCCAAAAGGGAGAGGTATCCGTAAACTCAAATTGAAGGTCATTGACATAAGAGACAGTTGGTATTTGTACAGCTATTTAAGCTTGTTAGAAAAGTTTGTTAACGATTTTAAGTAGCTAAGTTGTATTGCGCGTATGGCACCAAGAAGTGCAATAACAAATTAGTAGCTCTAATTTTATAATTATGAACGCAATAATGGGCAATTAGTGCGCGAAATGTGGCGCTCGGTTTGATTACGAAATAGAATAGGCATATAAATGCTTTTGTTTCTATCGTTGTTGCTTTTGTTATTGTTGTTATTGTTGTTGTTGCTACTGTTTCGTATACTTTTCATATCAGACTTGTTGTATGGTTCCAGTCACCGTCTCTCTTTCTCAGACTGTCTTCCGCGTCTGTTGGCCAGTTTCGAAAAATTGTTTGTACGAAAATGTTTTATTTTTTTTATATTTTTTTTATTATTATTTTTTTTAATGTACAGCTAATGCCACATGCCAGCGTCTATATATATTTATAAATACTATGTGTGTGTGTGTGTATCTTTCTACTTGTGTATAACTAAACTCGATTTTTTGTCTTAGCACAATGAGTAAGTTGCATGTTGGCTTTTAAATAGCCAACTGATTTTTTTTTTTTTAATTTAGTTTTTTTTTTTAAATTTAATGACTATGATTGCAATAAGATATACAAACATTAAAAGAGCTCAAGAGTCACGCTGACAGCTCCTGCAGGCTGTAATCACGATCATGCCACATCGACTCAAGTTGAAAACGTTTTGGCTAGTTTTTGGGTGATTTTTCCTTAGATATTGCGTACATCGGTTTTGATGTAACTTTAACCCTTTGGCAGTTACATTTACTCAACACTGGCCTCGATACATGTTTATATCGATTACAAAGGGGACGATCATAAAACTTGAGACTGCGCATAAAATATGGCATATGCATGAATGTCTTGGATCATATATCAAATGCATTGTATTTAACCTTCTTATTGTTATTGCCACTTACCACACATCTTCATAGTGCTGCGGCCGAGTCAATACCATACTCATAAAGCCACATGATTTGCATAATCAGTATTTGTTTATTGTTTTTTACATACGATATGATATTGTAATGGGTATTTTGATATGTCTGCATTCGTATCTAAAAACGGAACCGAACAAGTCAAGATGTCAATGTCTAGATGCATGCATTATGTAAAGCCTGAAATCGGATAAAAGCGAAAAGTAATTGCATATCATATCATGATTATCAAAGCTACCAGCACATAAGTATGGGTTTGATATTTATTTGGGTCTGTGTAACGATTTCCTAGCTATTGTTATAGGATAACGACCCTGTTACCTTGCCGTAATAATATATCATGCATATGGCTCCTTAACAGTCCGTTTGCCATCCCGTTGGGAAACGAGTTGTTCATATAACAAGACACACAACATTTCATTACTAAGCCAACAACAGCAACGACTTACAACCAGTAAGCGTGTATTCGACACAGAGAGGAAAACAGAGAGAGAGAGAGATGTCCGGACTGGAATATACCCTGTATATGTATATTTTAATCAATCCCTAATAACTGCCCATCTTCATGATTTCCACCTAAAGAGTTAATCAATTTTATTATATATAAAAGTACCTTTATTGTAGACTACGTCACTTAAATTGTGTTTATGATTTGTAAAACAATTCGAGGAACAAAATACCCATTTTGTACATTTTGAATTGGAACAGGGTATCTTAACAACAACAGCGAGTTGCGAATGTGCTTTGCGCGCAGCCGCAACTAAAATTGTTATTGTTGCTGTCGTCTAAGCGAGGAGGAGGTTAAGTCACGGGGGGGGGGGGGGGGGAATGGAGATTAGTGAATTGCGTTGCGATAGACCAATTTTTTGGTGTATATAAGCTTTGTGCAGCAAGTCAGCAAATCAGTACCAACTTGGATCTCGTTATTGGTATAACACAGATTATTGTGGAGTATTCGTTTTCCTCGTGAAACGTCAAATCAACAGCTCAACAATGCGATTGGTAAAGCTCAAATTTAAATTCGACCAGTGTATATTTAGTGTGTGTGTGTGCTTGCGACAAGGAATACCATCATGTGAAATATAAATTTACATATATATATCTAAATATATTTATGAATGGTATTTCCGCATTATCCTTTTTGCAGTTCATACTTCCTTGTCTCGCCGTGTGCTTGGCAATGGCCAACTGTGCTGCCATCAAAGAAGAGAAGGCAGCTAAGACTGCTGCTGCTGCTGCGGCACCCGCCGAGGATGATGGCAAGACGGTGGAGAAGCGTGGCCTACATCTGGGTGACTACCATCATCATCATCATCATGAACACATCAAGACGGTGACCATTGAGAAGAAAGTGCCGGTGCCCTATACAGTGACCAAACATGTGCCCTACACGGTTGAAAAGAAGGTAAACTAACATTTGAATATTTTTATTTAGTCCAAAAACTAAAAGAAAATAGAAAATAGTGAAAGGAGAAAGAGTTGGAGATACCAGAAAATAATGATAAATGCAAAAAAAGGAAATGAAATCGAAAGAAGGCGTTTTCTAACAATCATAAATTAACTTACCTGCTTCAGATCCCCTACGAAGTTAAGGTGGAAGTGCCACAGCCCTATGTAGTCGAGAAAAAGTATCCAGTGCACGTCAAGGAATACGTCAAGGTGCCCGTCCATGTACCAAAGCCCTACATTGTGGAAAAGAAAGTACCATATGAGGTGAAAGTGCCCGTCGACAAGCCCTATGAAGTGAAAGTCCATGTGCCCGAACCGTATGAGGTCATCAAGAAAATTCCATATGAGGTTAAGGTGCCAGTTCCACAGCCCTACGAAGTGATCAAGAAGGTGCCACATGAGGTGAAAATCGAAGTGCTCGTGCCCAAGCCCTACGAAGTGATCAAGAAGGTGCCGTATGAGGTGAAATACGAGGTGGAGAAACCCTATAAAGTTGAGGTGGAGAAACCCTACAATGTTGAGGTTGAGAAACCATACACGGTCGTTGTCGAGAAGAAGGTGCCTTATGAGGTTAAGGTGCCAGTCGATAAGCCCTACAAGGTTGAGGTACGTCTTAGCTTGAGCCAAAAAATATCTAAGTATGATTGAAATATTTATATATATATATATATATATATGTTATTTTGAATAGGTGGAGAAACCATATCCCGTGCACATAAAGGTGCCCGTACCACAACCCTACACCGTTGAGAAGAAGATCCACTACACCGTCGAGAAGCCAGTGCCCTACGAGGTTAAGGTGCCAATTGAGAAGCCAATTCCCGTCTACACGGAGGTGAAGGTGCCAATTCACAAGGAAATTCCCGTACCACACAAATACCACGTCGAGGTGCCCATCTTCAAGCATCACGAGCACCATGAGGAGCATCATGACTACCATCATCACGGTGGTCACCACTACTAGAGAAAGCACAGAAAGCGAGCACAAGGAGTAAACGAACAACAAGAAGAACAACCAGAACGAGATAGAGAAAAGAATGTGAGAGAAGACACAAGGACACTTAGCAGAAGAGTCCTTATCGCATTCACGCAACTAGGCAACGTTGAGCTGGACGTTGAACGGGTGATAAACACAAGGAGGTGGAGGAGGAGTAGAAGTCAGAGCAGAAGGAGGAAGTGGAGAAGGAAGAGAAGAAAGGAGGAGAAGAACAGGTAGCTAGTGAGAGGACAAACTAACTAGCTACTTGGTTAAGCGAGATCATGCGATATTTCCTTAAAAAAGAAAACGAAAAACAAAAAAACACCTTTTCGGAATTTCGCATATGTTTTGAAGCCAAATGTGTTATACTTTATTTGTATCATTGTGTAAGTTTTTTATTTAAATTTTAAGAGAAAGAAACACTGAAAAAAACAAAAGCAACAATTTTATTAAATTGGGCGGAACGGGAAACGGGGCCAACATTCAGCGAAAGTGAAAAGCAACTGAAGCACAACACGCTAATGACCCGAAAGCGAACGTAACAAATTGAAAGGAAACTGAAAATTGAAAACTGACTCAAAAACCAGTTAAGAGTTGTTGTTGTTGGTGTTGGTGCTGCTTTTGCTTTAGCCGTGTCTGCAATATTGCTGCATGTATTCTTGGCCAGTTCGTTATGCAAGTGAAACGGAGGCGCGATTTGCGATTGCATCATAGCTTAAAACTAATTACAGGAAGCAGCTAACAAACGCAAAGTTTGCTAGCAAAGCCATCAATCAGTTGGTAAATATCTACATTTTTCGCAACATTTTCGATTTTGAATTTTTCTTGTATTTTTTGTTTCTTTTTAATATTATAGTGTCCATTCGCATTCATATAAGATTATTTTTATTATTTTGCAATTTTATTTATTGTCAGTATATTGCCAACAACTGTGCAATTTGTGTTGCTTAAATTTTATTGCTGAAACTCAACAAAAGTCGAACCGAGTACAAGATACAATCGCTCAATTATTTAATGGCCGCGTTTCTTGGCACAAGTGCTAACAGTAACATTCATCGCGAGTGTATTTCGTAACTGCAATCATTACAATTGTAATGCCTAGCGTATGCGGTTATCAATTAAAACTTTTAGTATACATTTAATTTATTTGATGGCTTTGAATTGCGCGCCACAAGAGATGAAACACCCTGTGCCAAACCCGTCTCGATTTGTTCCACACAGGGTGAATGTTTTGTGTGGATGAGGTGGAACTTGCCAATCAGCTGTTTATGCAGACGATGAAGAAGAAGCAAAGTAGCATCACATCTGGCAATAAACAATAACTTAAACAATATTATATTTAAATTGTGTGCTTAAGAAATGGCTGACGATGGAGAAAACACAGTGGACAATCGAGCAACAGATGATAACAAACCAGAGAAAATGTTCACGCTGAAGAAATGGAATGCAGTTGCAATGTGGAGCTGGGATGTCGAATGCGATATTTGCGCTATTTGCCGCGTCCAAGTAATGGGTGAGTGGTCAGCATATTGTTAATTGTTATTGTATATATTTCCACTTTAGTTGCAAACCATGTTTTTGTCAAACACAAACAATTAAACATGGGCGCCTTAGTATTTCAGCCACAATCGAAGTAGAGCAATGGGAGTAAGCTGTGGCTGCCAATATCGCATTTATTATGTCCAGTTCAGTCTGAGGCCTTTATTAGATTTCTTGGCAATATGTACTTAAATTCATTTGCTCATTACTTAACCAGAGTTCAATGATTCATATTTATTGTTGTCATATTAATGTAAAAATATCATTTGTGTTATGGTCCACAAATTTAATAGTTTTATCAACTTTCAAAATCAAAATATTAATAGACTGTATTTATTCTTTATATTATATGCCTGATAAGTGCATAATCCAGAGTGCATAATCAGTGAATCGTTATGCATCGCAGTTTCGATTTTCCCGGCTTGTTTTCGGATTGCCGTAACGCTGGCGATAAGCCTTCAGACACAAACTGTTGATTAACTCGGTCACTTTGTCTATACGTATATACGACCAATACTTTGTAAAGATCACCATAT
Source organism: Drosophila demipolita (assembly GCA_035042405.1). Classification (NCBI taxonomy): domain Eukaryota; kingdom Metazoa; phylum Arthropoda; class Insecta; order Diptera; family Drosophilidae; genus Drosophila; species Drosophila demipolita. Next base: position 3,157,900 of record JAWNLI010000033.1, read on the forward strand.
AAATCGACACATGCCTCTCGTGTGCTACTAACAGTAACTATAGCTATGAATATAAGTATATATGTATATATATATATTCAAAATACATTCCAGTTAGCATCAAAAATAATATATGTATATTGATCACGTATCGTATCGACATTGCTGAACTGTAAAATGCATTTCGAAGGTCGCATGCACATATTCCACGGCCTTCTCAAAGCCGTTATATACGAATATATATATATATATATATATATATATATTGGACTTATTAAAAGACAGTAAATTTCATGTATTATATATTTTGTTTTCATTAAATTATTTTACAATAGTCATATAAATAGATATTTATGTATATATGCGCAGTTGTTGCGTTTGCTATTCTCTATATAGATTCATTATCTTTTTTTTACATCCTCTGCTAATATTCGAATAGCCAATGGGTTTGATATATATGTTTATTTTTTTTAAGGTTGGGCTCTTGGCTTTTTTGGATAGTATTTTTTTTGCTTATCTACTAAAAGTATATATGTCATTTCTCAAAACTTTATCATGTCTTGGTCAAATCTAGTCAACATAATTAATGCTAAACTCATAATTTACACAATCATAAGAACTAATTGGGGTGGGGGTCGGGGAGTGGGGAAGTGTCTTAGCGTCATAAATAATAATAATCATAAAAACAATAATAATTATATATGTAGAAATAAAGGAAATTCTTTTTTTTTTGTTAAGAAAAACATGCGCGTTCTCTCTCTCTATTTATCGTTATCGGTATCGATAGCGATAGTTGTACAACTTAAGCACTAAGGCACTAGACTAATATTTGGTTTGATCATTTCAAGATCCTGCTTTCTGCTGTTGTTGTAGCTGTTTTAGTTGTCTTAACTTGGTCTACATGTTAAAGGACAATGGCTTAATGTTTGCCACGGATGACATGCGACGCACGCGTCCCATCATCTTCCTCTCAATGTCCTCGAGCGACTTGCCCTGCGTCTCGGGCACGCAGAATATCACAAAGAACAAGCCAACGCAGCTAATGACGCCAAACAGCCAAAAAGCGCCATGTGCACCAATAAAGCCTGTAATGCAAATGAATCACATGATTAATAAGCTGAACAGAAATCATATTCATATATATAAATAGTGAGAACTCGAATAAAATTATGTTCCATATTCATTTCAAACTTGAGTTCTAATTAGAATATCAAGATTATTTTTGAATCAAGGAACTAAGAATGTGCAAATCTTATTTTGAACGGATCCCGGTTTAGTTCTTGATTTATGAAATAACTGAACACCATTCAGAAATTTCAATCTTTCAGATTTGGAACATTATTTTATTTTGTTTGCTTAGCTTGAGGAGCTTACCTAACAAGTCCAGGAACGTCTTGGTCACCACAAAGGTGCAGGTCCAATTGAAGGCGGTGGCCACCGATGCCGCCGATCCGCGTATTTTGGCCGGCAGAATCTCGCCCATCATCAGCCAGGGAATGGGACCAAAGCCCAGCGAAAAGCCCAGAATGTAGACGATAAAGCAACACAAGGGCAACAGACCATAACTGGACACATCCATTTTCATGGCCTTGCAATAGAAGAAGCCGCCGAGAATAAACAGCGTCACTATCATCGCTGAACTCGACACATACAACAGAATCTACAAAGACAGAAGGAGAGATCCAAATTGAAATCCATTTGAAATATAACCAATTTTTAATCTCGCTCACCTTGCGTCCGGCACGATCAATCAGCAAGATGCCAATGAATGTGGCTATAAAGTTGACTCCACCCACAATGATGGTGCACAAATTTTCGTCGAGAGTGGAGCCAGCATCCTGGAAGATGCGAACCGTATAGAAAATGATGGCATTAATGCCGCTCAATTGCTGGAAGAACATCAGGCCCAGAGATATCGATAATGGCTTCAGATTGCTACGCTTCAGTAGCTCCAACATTGTGTTGTGTGTCGCCTGTCTATCGGCATCCGCCTGGGTGCGCATCAGACCCTTCAGCTCGGGCTCCACATCGGCCCATTTGCCGCGCAACCAGACAAGAGCTTTGCGTGCACGCTCCTCACGACCGCGGCTCACATACCAGCGCGGCGTCTCCGGGATGAGGAACATCAAAATGAGAAACGGCACTGGCAATGCACCACCAAGGAACGCCAGCATTGACCAATCGATATACTTGCCGGCGACAAAGCACAGCAATATGCCAATATTACCAAATGCTGTCGGCAGCATACCCAACGTGCCACGCACTTCCGGCTGCACAGTCTCGCCCAGGTAGACGGGCAGCGACAGCGATGCGATGCCCACACAGAAACCAGCCAGAGCGCGTCCACACAGCACCATGGCCACATTGACAGCGCAGGCGATCAGCAGCCATGAGATGATGAAGGGCACCGCTGTAGCCAGAATCGTGTTGCGCCTGCCCAGATACTCAATTAATGGACCGCCGGCAATGCCGCCAGCGAGACCAGCAAGTGGCATAATTCCACCTACCCAGGAGGCCTGTAAAAGAAATTCAAAATTAATACGATTTTGCTAGGTTTTATTTATTTATTCTAGAATATAATTTCTGCAACGCAAAAATGTGAAACTAGCAAACTATTTGCACTGAAAAAACACGTTCATCAACAACATTTTCGACACGCTTTTCGAGCATTTTAAGTAGGTTTTAAATGAAATTAGGTAAATATAAAACTAAAGCAATTTGATTACTTTAATGCTTTAAATCATTTTTGTTTAAGAGCGTTTTCGATTTGTGCAAAATGGGAGAAGATTTAATAAGCTTTTTTTTGCAAAGAATTCGAATATAAATAAAAAAATGTTGAATGAAAAAAGTGTCCCACTTTTAAGTGTTAATCATGAAATGTTGTAGCAATCAGTGACATTAATTCCTGTCCTAATTAAATCAGCTTCAGATTTTAAATATATATATATATATATCTGATTAATTTGAATCTTGCTGTTTTTGGCTTTAATTTTTGTTTAATTTTCAACTTACGTCATTAGCGTCAACTTCAAAGGACGTGATATTTCGGTCCGTCATGGAGACCAGGGCGGGCGAGGTGTAGGCGCTGGAGAAGCCCACAACTAGGGAGCCCAAGGAGACGCTTAGCGCGGCGAGCACCTGCAATGAAGGGGAAAGAAATAATATTAATTAAAATTAAAATGATTGTTTATTGATTTGGTTTGTGCCTAAGTCTACCTGAGAGTAAGTGCACTTGGCCTTGGGCTCCTCCACGGGCACCGAGAAGGACACATGAGTGTCCGCGCGCATTAAGATCTTCATGTTTCGATGAGATCAGATCAGAGATCGTTACGAGCTTTCGAGTTGGCAACCTTGATGGCAACACGCACTGCCGCCTTTCACTAAAAAAAAAAAACGCGACAACTGCTCGAAGAATGGAATTCGAATGCAATTTGATTTCAGTTTAGCTCAGCTCAGCACAGTTTAGCTCAGTTAGGCCGTTAGAATTTCGAGTGCGATTTGTTCGGTCACGTACTATATAACTATAAGTTATAATATATATATATTTATGTATTTATGTATATATATATATGTATATATTTTTGCCAAGCAATAACTGATAGATACGTGTGTGGCTTATCAGTGTGTGTATTCAATCAATCAGTGGACAGTGCGCAACAATTGATTATGTCTCAGCTCAGCTTTACTGCAAAGCCTCCACATCCACATCAGAATCGGCATCAGCTCAAGATTCAAATATGTTCAGCTCTGTGGCACAGCTGTAGACATCCGCTTATCACGCTGTTTACGTGTGCTGCCACCAAATGATTTTACAGCTCAAGATTAGTTCACACACTCACACACGCACTCACACACACACACACACACAACACTTGCTCTCGACTTAAATGTGCAAAAATTCAGTTTACGGCGGTTTTTTTTTAATTTCTATATTATTTAATTTTGAATTTTTGTTCTTGGTTGGAGCAAACCAGATGCGTCTCGATTAATGTGCAGAATGCAACTAAGTCACATTTGGCCAGCAGTCAGCAGCAAGAACAGATGGAATATGCACTTCAGCACTACACTGTGCAAAACTTTGACTTTCTTCAAGCCGACGCTTACATGCTCTTTGCTCATTTCTGAAGAAAATTGGGGAAACAGAAACTCTTAATAAATAAATGATTTCTTTTTCTGATATCCTATTTTGAATACTTCGTCTTGTAACTCAAATTGTCTGTCTTTGTTGTGAATTTAACTTATATATTTTGAAGATTATCTCAAAGCAAATTTGTATATTAAATATATATTACTATTTTAGAATGTTTCTGAAATAATTTGATATTGAAATTGCTGCTTGTAATCATATTTAAAATATTTAGACTGATCTCTTTCAACTATTGTTCAGTTTTAAAATCGTATAAATATAATCCTTACAGCTACTCAAAATTAGAATATACCCAAAGACAAAGTGTGTCCAAAAGGTAGATTGTGGAGGCCACATTCATCCATTCATCCATCAGTTATCAGTAGCGCGCTCTCCCCGTTTCCACCATGCCCCCCGCGCCACTCTGTGCAGCGAATGTTTATATTTTTAGTCTGGACATAAGTAACTAACTAAGTGCGTTATTTCAGTTTCAATTTCAATTAAAGAGCTGGGCTAGCCGTAATCTAGGCGTGCGAAAATAGATCAGCCACGCGCGTCATTTTCCCCAATGGCGACCCACAAACGGAGCGCTCTAAATTGCTCCAAGATTGAATGCGAGCTTGAATGGTTTTTGCTGCTGCTGTCGTATCTTATGGGCAATATTAATGGCATTCATTTGGCACTCATACAAACACTCATGAGTACTCACTCGCTTGTAGGCGCCAGTTTAGCTTAACAAGCCAACAATGCAGCATTTTTCGTCAACATTTAAATACGAAATCGCAACTAAACTATTATTTTCATATATTATTTATAGATCCGTTTAAGAATTTGCTGTTTTTCTAAACTATTATTTTTATATATTATTTATAGATCCGTTTAAGAATTTGCTGTTTGTTGATTGAACTTGATAAGAAATTCCAAGTATTTTGCTTCTAATCAGCTTCAAATATTTACTACAAATATTTAGTTTTTTCCTAATTTTGAAGTTACAAAACTGCCGAACACAGACTAAAGTTCAATTTGCATTTTAAAAAAGTGCGATTTGTGTATTTAAATTTCGCATTTTAGCTTGGAAACTTAACAATTTTTAATGGTTTCCAATTCATAGTAAAAATACTTGACCTAATTTTATTAAGATTTATAGATTAAATTCTGACTTTTATTTGTTTTAGTAAATTGTTCCTATTAAAAGAATATTGAATAACTTTTCCCCGAACTTAAAGCTGAGGTAAACTTTCTTATATATTTGCAAAAATCAAAATCTTCGCAGTAATTTCTTCCACTGAGTTTTGTTTGATTTGACCTACCTGTGTCCATATGTAGATGGGATTCGTTGTGGGCCTGTAGACCTCCAGCTTGGGTTTGCCATCCTCGGTGATTTGTCGGACAAAGGGCACCGAAGAACGGATATTTTCGCCCCGCTTGTTGCCCATCTCATCCATTTCGTAGAGTCGACGGCTGTTAATTAGAAAAAAATTAATTAATTAAATTAATGAATTTCTAAATCAGAATTCAGATTGAGTTTTGAGTTTTGAGTCTTACCTTTTGCGTGAATCGGTGCTAATGGAGCGCTGCTGTTGGAAGGTCTGTCGAGAGCTAATGAAATCTTCGTCGCTTTCGCTCTCCAGATCCTTGAGGTCGATAATAACTGGCTTGGTGATGTCCTTGGGGCGATGTATTAGGCGCTTATGCTCGGCGTCCTCGCCCTCCTCGTCGCTGTCGGTGCTGGAGCCGTGTAATACTCTGTCGAGCTTGAATGTGACCCGTGGATCGAGACTCTGATGCTTGCGACCCTGGAATTCGCGACGTGTCTTGTGAAACTCCTCCTCCGACGACGACTCCTTGAGCAGATCCTCCAAAAATCGGGTACCCTTGATATCTAGCGAGACGTGCTTCTTGGCCTGAAACTGTCGGCGATTATCGCTGGCGAGTATGTGACGCAAATCCTTCAAGATTCCCTTGTGATCCACACTGGTCGCCTTCTGCTGCTGAAAACCAACGCGCCGATCCTCAAAGTTATCGTCCTCGCTGCTCTCACCGGCAACAGTTGCCCTGCTGCTGCTCCTGTTGTTGTTGTTGTTGTTGTTGTTGATGTTGCTATTGCTGTTTTGCAGCGGCGCCTTCTCAAATGAGACACGCGAACCCTTCAACGATTGCTTGCTGCGATGCAGCTCCTCATTCACTACGCTTCGCTGCTGACGATCGCGATGCGGCTCCGAGGATGTGGGTGGCGGTGGCAGTGGCGTCAATTCCAAGCTGCCACTGGCACGCAAGTTGCTACGTTGTTGTTGCTGTTGTTGTATTTGCTGTGGCGGCTCGTGGATGTCTTCGACCTCGAGCAGTGGGCGAAATGATAACGGCGGCTCGTCATCAATGTCATGCAACAGACGCAAAGGTGGCTGAAACTGTTGCCGTTGTGTATGTTGCTGTTGCTGTTGCTGTTGTGGTTGCTGTTGATGTTGCACAAATGGGAACTGTTGCTGCGGATGGCGGTGTGGCGCCGCTTGTGGAAATGGGAACGGATCCTCGGGCAATATTGTGTCCAGACTGGTTGCCGTATTCGATGTCAACAGATTGCTCTCGACACGTTCATAGCCGAGCTCCTCCTGTTAAATGCGGTGAAAGTTGGATTTTGGATTAAATTTAGCTAAATATTTGCAAGCAACATTAGCAACATAGTCAACAACTCAAAGCTCAATTACGCACTGAGCCCCTCAACGCCGTCGATTACCTTTTTGACTGTTCTTGGCTCTGATTGCCAATGTCAGAGGTTAAATAACACCATTTAGCTGTTCATCTGGCTTATCAACGCTCAGTCCTGCGTTCGTGATTTGTGTGTTTCTTATAATTTCGACAACCAAATGATTACTATATTAATTGATTAGCAGATCTGGTTTACCCCCAATTTTTAGGCACAGCAAAAATTTTAATTTTGCATAGTTAATTTAGAAATTTTATGGTCTAAATTATTATTATCATTACTTGTAACTATACAAATAATAAACATTTTAATACTGCTGTAATAGCCATATAATTTTTTGAAATTACTATAATAAAAATTGTTTAATTAAATCTTTATAGCCTGACGTCTGCTAATTGTAAACGTTCAGTGAATTTTAAGAACGAGATGTCAACCAACCAACTATCGGATGATGTTCTTTATGATGCTATATCAGCACTGCTGATCAGCTATTGTAACCCATTGCAAACACAAAACATATCACGAATTATTTACGCAGTTCGAAAATCCAATTTTCGATTAAATCGTTTGCAATCTGAACCAATTAAATTGTTCATAGTTCAATTGGAATACTTACACCAGCTCTCGTTAATTTGCCTCTTATTTTGCCCATTGCGCTGCTGAGTGGTTGGTGACCTCCTCCTCCACTTCCAACGTCATTGCCAGCGGATCGATTGTCACGTCCACTCATCTTATCAGTAATATGTTGCCAGGCTAATTTCGAACTTGAACTTAGGGCTTAACCTCCAGTTGAGCAGTTCAGCTAATTTTCTTTATTTTTGACAAGTCAATTGTAAACAATGTTCCGTTATTTACGCTTCTATTTTGGATTGTGTCTTTGCTGCAAAGATTAACAGAAATAGTGGGAGAAAGATTAAAGTTAGTTTTTGTATTTATAGTCTATGTAAATCTATATTAATTTACAAGTGTTGCACTTGAAATGTGACTAACCAAACATGAAACTAATCAGTTATATATATAATATATACTATACATTCACTGTCTGCAGTCTTATCGTGCCTCAATTGTTTTTTCTTTGATAGTGCGAACCCGCCTAAGTAATTATTGCCACTGATTGGACAAAACACACCCACTTTATTTTTATTAGTCAACCCAACTCGTTTCACAGTTATGTCGTTTTGAATTTATTGCCAAGCATTTGTAGTTATGTCAATTTATTTCCGCTGTTCACTGTTGGCGCCATTTTCACTTTCACTTATATGTTCGCGAAAAATTTTGTTTATATTTTTTTTTTTTTTGAATTTTTTGTTTTTGGCATTTGTGTTCTAAAAATTTTCCACCTACAAATTTGCGACTTATTTCGATATACATATTTTTGTGCCATTTATTGTCTGTGACGGTTAATTATAATTTTTGTGGGCCAGTTGTTTGTTGGTTTTTTTTGTTTGCCATTTGTTATTTTTTGCGTCATGTGATTCTGATGCTGATGGGGATGCGTAGGCGCCATGAAATCGACGCCGACGCTGACGCCTTTGTGGCTGGCTTCCTTTTGCGTTCTGTCCTCTATTATTGGTTTGCCCAGCAATGATATAACATTGTGCGATTGACTTACATTTGTATAAGTTTCTGTGTGTGTGTATCTTTGTTATGGCTGCATTTGGCTTACATTAGTACATTTAACTTTTTTTTTACTTCGTCAAGAAGTGTGAAGTGGCCTTGAAAGTGCACAGTGAGGGTTGTGTGGACTGGTAATGAATTATGATGGACACACACATATACACGCATAATTAGATAAAAGTTGTTGCGGACAGAAAGCCAAACGTTATTGAGCGATCGGCCTCTGATAAAGAGCCGACGACACGCAAACCTACACATGTAAAATCAACGTTATGCTCTTAACCCTAGCTTTAATGCGCTCTCTTAATTTGTTATGTGCTCTTAAATTGCGCTCACGTGCCGTGAACGTCACACGCTCTTCCATCGAGCACATACTAACACACGCACGCACACAGAGGCAAATTGTTGCTGTGACGGCTCATTTGTCAACATTGCAACGTTGCTAATTTCAATCTGTATCTTTTTTTTTGGACATTTTTTTTACATGATATTTATGTATGTTATTTCTGTATATATACTGTGTGCTTTGCATTTTTGTTCATTAACAAATTCAAATCCTGTTTTTTACATATTTAATTTGTTACAATTGAGAGGCGACCACAAAATGATTGCGGTTGAAGCTTTTTCGATCTCTAAACTTTTTCACGTTCAAAAACCTCATTTAAAAATTCGCCATTCTCGAGAAATACAAACAATATATTTCTGTCACATATGCACACAACTTTCTAGCTGTCTAAAGATCTACAATACGGTCATGTCTGTTGTGTATATTTTCGAAAAAAAAAATAAATTCTAAAATTAACAATTTTTTCATGGTCAGGCGTTCTCTAAAATTATTTCGGCTGTTGCAATTTTTTCTCTTTCAACAATTTTTAGCCCCGCGTATGTGTGTGTGTGTGTTGTAGTTGTTTTCGTTGTTGTACATCACTTTTGCCAAATTGCCAAAAAAAAAAACACAAATTACGTAAAACAAATGCATTAAATAACTTCAGACTAGTTTCCAGACAGTGACCTATTGACATCGTAACATTGACATTGACAATTAATGCGTATAAATTAACACTAATTATTGACGCAAAAATTTTTCGCAGTAGACACCTCAGAGACATTTTTTTCTTCATTTTTTTATCGTTAATTTGAATTCTTACTTCTGGCTGTATAAATTTAAGACGCGAAACACAAAACTTGATAAGACTACGACCGGAACTTTGAGCGCGAAATGAACAAAATAAATATATATAAATAACAATAGCTTACGCATAGCAACAAATCTTTTTTTTTTTTTTGCAATTTTACTAATGTTGAATAATTTTTTTTATTTTTAATTTGCATATTTGTGTTATTTGATTTTTGTATTTTATTTTTTTTTTTAATGAACGTGTAGTTTTTTGCATAGTTTCGCTTTTGTTTGCACGAAGCGAACGCTGAATTATTTTACCTTTTGAACAAACTACTAAATGTGATATCCACTATTGTGGTACTGAAGCACGAGATTCGAATGCGCAACGTTTATATAGCGCACAGCAATTCACAGAAACTCGTTCGAGCTTTTTTTACACACTGTTCGCCACCGCCTGAACAGTAAAGCATGCGAGAATGTGAGAGAGAGAGAGAGTGAGAGCGTCATAGCTCTCCCACTGTGCGAGCCTCGGTGTGTGTGTGTGTGTGTGCTGGTGAGTAAGGAAACTGACTGAATTTTTGGAGAGCAAAGTCTGCGAAGGTCGAAAAGAAGGCATGAATGAAAAGATGCTTATGTGTGTGTGTGATGACGACGACAAAATTAGATGATAGGTGAGTAGAGCGCAAAGCAAGAGGTGTAGGAGTTGTTGCCGCTTGACTGCAGCTGGTACGGGAGCTTGGTGAGCGCCGGCGCGACTGCGCTGCCGCGAGTGCCACGCTTGTGTTGCAGCGCTGCCATATGACGCATTTTGGGCATCTCTTGCTGGAGAACGTGCCACGACACAGCGACACCATCGTCTTCACAGTTTTTATTGATTTGTTTTGGCTGCTCTCCACTTTGGAGTCGATTTAATTGTTTGCCTCGCATGCGTTTCTTGTTTGAGCCAATTGATTTCTATTTACACATATTTTAAATTGAATATTATTAAATTGACTTTGAGGGCGCGTGCAAATTCTAATTCCTGCTCAGCCTTGAAGCGCATTTTGCGTGGCTTCTTCTGCTTCTGATTCTGCTGCTGTCTCTTTCATTTTTAATTGTCAAAAAACAAAAAATCAAAAGAAAACAAATAAAATTCCATCTTCATCAATTGTGTTCATAATAATTGTAGTATCATCGTCTATTAAACGCGCCCCCAATTGTCGGACAGGGGGCTCGCCCTTCTGTGTAATTCAACAAATGCCATAAGCATTGCCTCTAACCGCAATGAATCCGCACAATCTGTTCCAACTGTTGCTGATATTTAAACAGGTTGTGTGGGCAAGTAATTAATACATTAGATAGTTCAAAATACGCACATATGTATATATGTATAAATATGTGGGTGTGTGTATGTATATGTGTACTTTATCATACACATAGATAAGCAGAAAGTTATTTAATCAGAATCTCTGACTCATTTATTATAACGATTATTCGCTGACAGAACTACCTATAAGTATACAGGGTATTTCATAGATCCGTATCATTTGCTGCAGCTTTAAAATTGTGCACCTATGCCTATGACCGTCATTTGCCCTTGACATTTAAACAACAGCAGACAGAAGAGTAATATTTATATTTTAATTATCAAGGTGGTTTCACTGTAAAGCAATAAGGTAAATATATATATATTAGCAATATATACCTACACACACTTGCACACACAACAAAAGGGGAGGTCAATCAATCACAAGTCACCGTCACGAGTACAAAACCCGTTTTTTTTTTTTGGCCAAAAAGTTGTTCGCATTACAGAGAGCCTCTTCAAAAGAGAACTAAATAATTACTTGCCAAATGGGGTACTCAAAGTAGATGATAAAAGAAAGTGCATTCAACTTAAACGTCCATTGGCTCATTTCTAACAGCAGCAAAAGGAACGATGATATATTATAAGGGTTTTTATGCACTTCTACTTCGAAATGAGTTTAACAAGTGTCGATTCATGAGTTGTTGATTCATATTGTGGCTTAATATACAAGAATTATATATTTAAAGCATTTTTTATTTATCACAATAAATTTGCGCACTGTAATAAATCTGAGTATTAGCCTGACGCAACAGAAAATTCCACTTGTTCATTCTTCTGAGTAGCGCAACAACTTCAAATCACAGTCAGCCAATCAGAAATCGGCAAACGGCATTCGCTTGACTATTCTCTCTTTACCTATTTGTAGTGCGAACTAAGCAGAAAAAGGCAAAATTTCACGAAACCAAAACAACAATAACAACAAACACAGCACAGCGGACGAGCCCCCAAGTCTTGGCGTGCAGCGACTGCTCTCCCAGCTCTCAGCAGCTGTAGCAGATAAAAAGCAACAACAACCAAAGCACAGTCACAGAGAAAATGCAGCACTTGGCAACAATGGCATGTAAACTGTAAAAGGACAAAGAAAAAGAAAAAAAGTTGCTGGCATCGCAAATCCACCCAATGACGCAGCGCAGGCGCGCAGATTACCAGAAATGCTGATGCAATTCTCAGTTATTGCGTCAGCCAAAATTCATCTTTGTTTATGTTTCAGTTGCCAGAACACAGACATTTAAAATTATGAACGACTTTAGTAAAAAAACCATTGGCAAATTAAAATTAATTTTACGAAATCATTAAAAACGATGCGAGAATTATTTCAATTTCAGCACATGACACGTAGTCGACAGATAGAGAGAGAGAGAGAGAGAGAGAGCGTTTCTGGATATTACTCTCGCGACTCTTACACACGCATATGCAGAGCAGAGAGCAATGATTTCGTGTAGCCAAAAAATGCTAAATTTAGTCTGCGAAGTCAAAAAAATAATTGTAGAAAATAAAACAAAAGAGCAACGTTTAAAATTTACTTAAGCATGTGATGCCGCACATTGCGCCTCTCAGCCGCTCTGCGCTGTCTAGAAAGAACTGTATTTTTATTTTAAAACGTAGGCATTATATTTGTCACATGAAACATGGGCAAGAAAATAAATAAATACTCTCCAATGATTGTATGTGTGTGTGCAAATGTAATGATGGCGGTTGGTATGACGTATGAGCTTTGTGACTACTGACGAGCCTCCAAACCAACAAATACACACACAAACCGCACAAACTCACCTATATATATATATATGGATACGCTGAGCGAAATGGTTTCTCTTTAATTTTAAAAATCGTCATGAGTTGCTAGTTTTGTGAGGTCTAAAGTTAATGCTGGTGACTGAACTGAACTTTCGACTTCCATTGCTGCTAATATTAACTAATAATTCGCATATTTATGGCTCAGTGTCGATTGTGTCGATACATTTTAGCAAAGCGTACTTTAAACTTTTTACTTAACCAGAAGAAAAAAGCTCACATTCTCCAATGTGCAAAGTTGTCAGCATTTTTTTGCTGTTCATTTGTTTACTTTTTGTTTATCTTAGATACGTAGAGAGCAGGGCAGCATACGCGTGCTGTGACTTCATGTGCATGCAACGCAAGTATTTGCTCTTGATACACAGACAAAGACAATCACTCATTCACTTAATTATGGCTAAATGGCAACGTCAACCAGCGCCCTTCACTCAAGGTCAAAGGCGTCTTACACCGCCGACCAGTTCAAAGTTTTTTTTTGCGTGATTTCGTCTAGCGCCTCTTAAAGCATTTTGCGTCGATCAACCGCACTTTGTTTATTAGTAATATATATATAATAAAGTGTTAATTGTCAAGTTTAGCATGCCCCTTAGTCATACAAATAGTAAAAAGTTAATAATTCTATATTTAATAACAAATATTGAGCAGAAAATAGCGATTTTGTTAGATTTGCATTTAGTTTGAACTAAATATTCTTGAACTGATAAATAGAAAACATATTTTTTAGAGAATTTATCTGATAAAACATAGAAATGGAAATTATAACAATTTATTTAGAATTTGGAACATTTTTATTACATTTTTAAAAACAAAACAAAGGAAAAAATTTATATTCAAAATTCACACAACAAATAAATATTTTAAATTGTGGCAATATAAAAATTTATTGAATGATTTGCAGCAATTAACAGATTTATAAAAACGACTGATTGAACGTATAGTCTTAAATTGAATATGTTCCCCAACAGCAGACAGCAGTAAAATTGTTTTTAGTAACTTTCCATGAATTTAAAATACAAATAAAATTGTCATGCAATTATATTCTACGTATAAGAACAGAAAATTATATTCAACTTCCAGTAGGATGAGGGAGGTTAACAGAGGGACAATAACTGAGAACAAATGTGAGGGCGCAAGAGCAACGCCACGTGGCGGCTTGTCAAGTAAGCAATCGGCTGTTCTGTAGCTATAAGCCTCGGTGGCGCAGTTGGCAGCGCGTAAGTCTCATAATCTTAAGGTCGTGAGTTCGAGCCTCACCCGGGGCATGTAATTTTTTTTGTATTTTATTTATTGTTCACTCTAAATTGTGATTTTTTAAAATTTTATTTTATATATATGTTAAGTGATTTGTAGAATGTATAGTTAGAATTAGACAGCAGCAGCAGCGCAATAAAAAATAAAAAAAACGTGACAAATTGAATAACAATTGCGTGCGACAAACAGCAAAAAGCACAACTATTAAATTGTGCCATAAAAAGACTGTTTTTGTTTGCTTCTCTCATGCCTTATGACAGTTATCTGTCTGTCTGCCTGTCAGACACGGCACACGTCCGTTGTCAGTTATACGTAACCTAGTAGTTAACAGTAACAATTGCCGTTTAAGTTCAAGTTAGTGACTGTAAAATTACAACGCGTCAGTACAAATGACATTCATACGGCACTTGGAATGCCTGATTTTTTGTTTGTTGCCAGAAGCAAACTTTAACGGAATGGAAGCGAGCCAGCTGTATGAGGGAGGGAGACAAGTAGAACGAGTTGTTGTACTTTATTATGCTAATGTAAATGAAAATTGCATCGAAATGCAACTTAGCGCTAATTGTGCATTTGTCAGTTTCTAGATAAGTAAAACGACAATTTTAGAGTCTAACGTGAAACGTAGAAATTTAATATTTAAACAGCAATACTTAAATAAATATTTTATTGAATGATGCTGATTATGCATAAGATTAAATAGTAATTGTTCATTTTACAATAATATAATAGGGTATTTAATGTTCGTCATGCAGAATACGAATAGTAACTATTGTTGATCAATTAAATGCACTTTTGAATATTTATACAGATGATCCTTTCATACCTGCATCTGTGTTGAATGTCTGCTCGAAATGTTCTCGGCTCGAACATTGTTTAACAAATGTCGAGAATATTATCAAATGCATTCTCATATTTCCCATTTCTCGATTGTCGTGGTTATCACGTAAGTTGTAAACCGTAAGTTGCACCTGGATCACTTTATTTAACTCTTGAATAATTCTAGAAGATAGTGAAATACATTTAGATGTTTACCTTAAATTACAAACTTACATCCATACAATAACATTGCACGTGCTTTGAGCGTTTCTATTATGTAAAACTTGCCGCCAACAGCAGACACTACACTCTTCCAGTCTTCCAGGCATTCCAGGCATTCCAGGCATTGCAAATTGTTACACGTAGATTACTATAATGTTATGCAAGTGATAAGCAGGGCATTATCTTGATAACAACTTGAACCTGTAACTTATTAATTATGATAGGTTTTTAGCTATATTTTTAAGTCAAAATTGTCTGCCAAAACTATGAAGGCTTACAGACATTGAAGGGCACTTACAGTTGTGAATTTTTTATCTGGTTGTTCTTTTATCAATGTTGTGGAAGAGATAACTGTAGGTACAGTGCGTTGCGTGCATTAAGAGTTGCGTAGAAATTTTAATGGAAATTTACCAACAGAGGGAAACGAACGACATAAACACAAAAACACACACACACAGAAGAAATGCAAACATTTAGAAAGACAAATGTGTAAAGCAGAAGCGAAACGAAAATCGAAAATCGAAATTTTCCGTTCATTTGTCGAACGCGTCAGAAGATGGGATGCAATGGGCAGAAGACTCATTTGCCCCACCCTCTTCGCTCTCCCACGAATCTCCTTGAGCACTTGAACACTCTCTCACTCTTCCGACACACACTTATACACTCTTTCGTTGTTGTTGTTGCTGTTCTTCTTCATGTTCTTGTGCTCAATCGTCCTCTGGTTTCTGTCTCTCTATCGCTGCATGTGACTGCGATCATTCACCGTTCAAATTGATTGGACTTTGGGCATTTCGACCCAAAAGTGCAACTTGCCAGAATTGCCTGGTTGCGCATCTGCCACCTCTCCCCGAGCCCTACTCTATTTCACGTTTTTACAAATGCCTCATGATCGACAAATTGCCAAAAAAAAAAATACCGAAAAATGAGCAAAAAAAACTTATGTCGTCAACTTGATTTCCGAGTTGGCATCAGTTTCAATCGTTTGTTTTACAGGAGTGCATTTCTTAAACGTCTCAAACTTTGGCAAAACCTATTGAATTCTCTTTAATGCAAATACATTTAAATTTGTATTTGTATATAAGCTATAACTTCGCTATTTAACAGTTAACTGTTTGTTGTTACGTTTCCCAGTCTGTTCTTTGATTATCAGTTCATTAGTAATATTCGCACTTGTAACTTGGGTCACATGTGCGACTTTCCACAACTGGACGCTGATCAAATTATACCAAGCATAAAAAATAAAAAATAAGGACTCCAACAATAACTTTCCACACATTATACTTACTGTGTAAATTTCCATTGGTCATTGCAGCGTCTTCAGCTGAGTCCAACAATATTACCAATTTTTGCAATTACTCTTAGACCCTAGAGCAGCCTCTGATGAGCGATGCACTTAAGAGAGCAGTAAGCAGAGTCAGAGAGAGAGAGCAGAGTACAATTATTTTTGTGTAAGAGCATGAGCGGGCCGGTTTTGGGGGCACGTTCAATGTATTGTTGTTTTATTTGTTGTTGTTGTCGCGCACAAGACAGGCCCCCGTGCATGACGTCATTTAAGCGAGACGGTTGCAGACAAGCACTGGAAAACAAGAAGAAGAAGAGCAGAGCTCAAAAACAAGTTGTGTGAGCGAGAGCAAGAGAGAGTCAGTACGAAAGAGTAGTGGGCGATGAAAACTTAATATGGAGTACAAGCAAGAAGTGTAATAGCATATGACCAACGTTCCGTTCGGCTTTTTTAGATAAAAAGAGTTCCGCTCGAACTTCTCGTCTCTCTTTCTTCCATCTGCTCTCTGCTCTCAGCTCGTGTGTGTCACAAATATTTCCAATTATCTGAGCAAACAATGTGCTACACAGGCAACCATTATTCCTACTCTATTCAGCCCGCAACACGTTAACCTTGAACTTAGCACTCGGCAGTTTTATTACATAAGGCGATCGCGGGTTAAAACGAGAGAGTCGGATTGTTTTGCATATTCCTAGTCTGAGTCTGGTCTGAATGCATTAAACGCGGTCAGGCGTTGCAAACCGGTATTTTAATTTCATTAAGCATACGTCTATTTTTAAAGTTAGATGTCTACTCGAATCAGCCGACTTGCCCTATAAAAATATTTCAAATGACAGTTGAACCAGTTTTGCTTTCCATTTCTATTTCTAGTGCCATTTCATATGTAAATTAATATAATATACTTGTGTGTAGTACTTATTACGCCGAAGCGCTAAAAATATTATACATGTCCGGCAACTATTTAGAACATCAGAATCATCTGGAAAAACCCCAAAATATATTCACTTTTAATTAAAATATGCTATATCAAATCATATAAATATACATGTTATCTGCACACATCAAATTTTATTGGCCATACAAAAGGTGTGATAAAATCCAATTGATTTTTTATTTTCTGGCAAGTTGAATAAAAAAAAACAGTAGCGTTTTTGTTTAACTGTAACCGTTTAACATGTAAATCATCGATATTAAAGTTTCCATTCTTATTAGTAAAAATATAAATGTATTAGTTTTATGACAATAAATCTGTTAATGGCTGATTGCTGTGAAACCATAACGTGCCATAGTAAACAGCTAATAGCTGATTGCTACAGCATTTAAATTATCAGTTTTATTCTTTCTGAGATGCAAGTTTATCGTTCTGGTTAGTGGGTTTGAGTCTGTCTTCTGTCCCGTTTCATTTGCCAGTCTGTCGCTGTCTGTTTATTAAGGCCTGACAATGCACATTTTTAATTAACCCGTTTTAATCGCTCAAGACTGTCGCCCTGCATTCTCGTTGCAATTCTACTCCCCGTATCCAAGCATTATTCGAGAAAGATACAAAATGGGGACACACCCACCTTTTCAGCTGATCAAAGCCGACTGCACTCAATCAATTGAATACTCGTATATATATATATATATATATATATATCATATATATATCAAATATCTCACTGTAAATATATTCTTCCTCACATCGCCAGCAGACGTTATTAAATGACGCACTTGAATTGTTTACAGCAATAGTTTTCCATTTGTTTTTTATTAATATAGATCAATAAAGCTTGCTAATGATATGCATATGGAAAACTAATACTTACTTTTGCTGATCCAATTACTAAAAGTAATAAATTGATTATATAAAACGGCAAAATTGATTTCCTTCATTAAACACTTAACTTTTAAATGCACGTTATTTTCATACAGTTTTCCAGCACTTTTGTGCCACGGTGCTGGGTCCGGCCCCTGATTTAACAAGAACATGAGATTGTCAATAAATATACTATATATATATATTTGTTGTGTGCATATATAAATAACAAACATGTATTTGTAATTGTTTATTGAATTGATTGCCTTTAACTTGCCCAGACAATTATTGTTATGGTTGAATTCAAGCTCAAATGAAATATTCATTGGATGGTTTGAATTACGTATATCAACGATTTCCAGCCATAACTTGTACTATATATATATATATATATATTCTAGTCCAATTTCTCAAAGAAGACCTGCGTTAAAGTGCGAGCTATTTTATTGGTAAAGAATGTAAAATCGATGCGGAAGACACCAGGCGGCACAGGCACTTTCAGCTTGGTTGGATCCAGAGCATATCGATCCACGGCGATGTGATTCTGGAAATGAGTTAGTTGGACATCAGACAAAGCTTAGTTATTGTTTTTGCCTTATCAAATTAGTACATGAAATTTAATTTAATTAAACTATTTGTCAGCAATATTAGATATTTTGAAGGCAGCCTTTGACTTAATCTTTGGAGTTGAAAACTTACCTCTTGGTAAGGACAGGAGTGGTTCAAATTGCTGTGCTCTCGTATCGCACTGAAGATGAATCTCTCCAATGAAATATTGTATCTGGTGTCGGCCAGATTTTGCAGAAATCAAAGTAAATGTTGTAGAGGAAGGGTCGATAGCCGTCGATGCGTTGGAAGACCTGCATTCGGGCTGATATTTTCGAGATGGGTCACTTCAGCAGGCTGACCCTCAGGGACAGTTCCACACAGTTCCGCTGCACGACCTTCAAGCGGCAATAGTCGTACCTGGTAGCTCCATCATTTGTGGGTAATTCCTTGCACTTCACATTTGTGAATTTTAGTAGGCGTCCCTATGACCCCCGAATTACGATTAATCCAGTATTATATTTTCGATTAATCGCCCAAAATACTTACCGCTAAAACAGCGCGAAATATCAAAATTCCAAATAGAACTTTTACCAATCGCATTTCAACTAACAGTACTAAATTAAACGGAATTTTTTTAAATGGTTTTAAAAATAAAAAGGTCAATAATAATAGTTGTCATTAAATGTATAATAACGTGTATTTTAATTTAATGTTAATATCCATTTTGTTTACGCTTCAGTAACTAAAGTGAGATCTGTAGAAGGCAATTTATAAATAGAACTAAATACATATATATTTTTCTATATATTTCAAATATCTTATCACAATTTATACATTAATATTTTATTTCTCTGGATTAGCGTTAACCGAAATAAACATTTTCGTCTCAAATTACTTGGCCTAGTTCAAAGGCCAATAACCGAATTAAAAATAAACCCAATTAAATGGCTAAAGATAATACGCATTTAAATTAAACGCTGTTATTGTTAATCTGGTCGATCGGCTATTGACTCTATAGTAAAATATGAAATTCGCAGAAATTCATGGAAAAAATATGTTAACAATTTCCTGTTCGTGGTTTTCAATTACAATCCATAAACAAGAAAGAAATCAAAAATAAAAAAATTAAAAATAAAACATGCTCTTTTTCACACCAAATATGAGTAAGAATCAACATATGTGCATAAATAAATACATATGTAATTCTTTGACTCATTCAATATAAAACTTGTCATATTCCATCCCCCCACCCTTCACCCCCCCCCACCGTTTCAACTCCCTCGTGTTATGTTTTATCACTTGTTTTTTTTGGCCCAGTCAGCAAAGCGGCCCAGCCAATGTGGCGTATTATTGTTGCAACACCTCCACCCGCCCCTCACACCCCAAAACCAGTTTATTGTTGTAGCTTTTACGCTGTGCGTTTAGCACTGTTAAATACCCTATACAAAACGAGAAGTGGGTATGCCAAGTCAGCAAAAGAAATTAATGCAATTTCCCTTAAATTAGTTTTTTATAAAAAATATTTCAATCTTTCTTTGTTTAATTTGTGACTGAGATGAATATTGGTTTAAAAAACTAGACAACCCTGATAAAATTGTGTACACTATTTTATATATATATTTATCTTATAATAACTTTGAAAACCATAACTTGATCGATATAGCCTCATCGACACTAAAAAATACGAGAAAATCTTTAAGTAAAGATAAAAGATTTTCTTTCTTAAACACAATCTTTTAGTAAAGAAATGCTTGACTTTTTTAAGTAAAGATTAAAGCATTTTTTTCTTAAAAATAAATAAAACAAAATCTTTAAGTAAAAATAAAAGCATTTCTTATTTAAAGGCAAATAAAACCAAATCTTTAAGTAAAGAAATGCTTTTAAAAAAAAAACTAAATCTTCAAGTTAAGAATTACTTTGCTTTTTTTTAGTAAAGATCAAAGCATTTTTTATAAGAATTTTGAATTGTTTTAATTATAGTTATTTTACTTTGAATGTGTATATATATTTTCTTTCAAAACTTTTCTTAGTATATATACATTAATAATAATTGAAATAGTTTGAAATTGGAATTAACTGCAGATTCTTATTGGCATTTTGCAACGCTGTAAAGTATGCCATAATAAATTCCATTTTATTTTAAGTTTTAAGAATGTTAGAAAAGTAAAGGCTTTGTTGCTGCCTGGGAGTACAGGGTATATCATAGTCGAGATCATATTGCAACATTAATCATCTTGTTTTTGTTTTCACAATAGGCAGTATTTGCAAACGCATTCAGATTTTGAAATGTCAACACCAACACCTGCATTACAAAGTGGCTCAGGTGATGCCTACACAAATCTATATATATATATATATATATATATATATGTATATATATGTATCATGCACTTTTGCATAGTCAGTGGCAAAAGTTTGACAGTAATTCTGAGAAAAGTTTTTTGTTGAGTGAAAAACGAAGCCAATTTTGTTTTTGGGCAGGTCAGTGACCCCTCTCCCACGAAAAGGCTCCCGGAATTATTGGATTACATTCATTTCATTGAATATTGAATGAATCTATGTGAAATTACCAAAAAAAAAAAAAAAAACAACAAAATGTTGAATGAAATCATAAAATTGCGAAATCTGAAAATGAAATCGAATCTATGCGAAAAACGAAATTTAATTCGATATTTTAACACAAAAAAATGTCTGTTCCAATTCGGTAAATAAAGGAAATAACTCTCATACTAATATTCTCTTGTACTATTTTTTTGCAGTGTATGTTTAAAGAATTAAGATTAAACTATTTATGTATGATTAGTTTCCATATTTTGCAGACTATACATATAATATCCAAATTCTTGGGCGTTCTTTGCATGATCTCAGCGCATCTAAGAAATTGAGACTTTAAAGTTTTCGTATACCAGATATTATGTTTATTTAAAATGACCGATTACTTCTTAAAATCGATAAATATTTATTGATATATATTTTTTATTTAAAATTAACGATGAATTCTTAATATCGATAAATATTTATTGCCAATCGCTAGAAAGGCAACAATTTTGAAGATACATCTTGGTAATCAGAAATGGATATACCCCTTGAATCTATATTGATAATCAGTAAAAAGACGGAAGAAACTGATGTATATTTACACGTACTTATTACACTTACTGGGACAGACAGACGGACGGACGGGGAGTATTTGCGTCATCTGTGTTGGGTTGTTCGAGAGTCGCCTCTAATTGGCAGCCAATAATGTCGCATTGGGCTGACATTTGTCGATGTCGCCTCAGAGTGCGGTGTGCACTCGACAGATCAGTGACGTCATTGTCTAATTATTTGTTGTATTTTTGCGTTGCAGATTCGTGTTTGCGTTGCCAGGCAGAGAACAAACGGGATGTGTTGGGTCGCCAGGATTGCGTTGTTGTTTGGGGCGAGTGCAATCACTCGTTTCATCACTGCTGTATGTCCCTGTGGGTGAAGCAGAACAATCGCTGTCCCCTGTGCCAGCAGGAGTGGTCCATTCAGCGCATGGGAAAATAAAACACGGAAAGTCTCACAACAAAAGGACCGCAGCCTCAATAAAATAGCCTTTGTTTTTAGCTTAAGCGGAAAATAAATAAAGATAACAACTATTTAATACAATCAAACTGTGTAATTTACTATCGTACAATTGTGCATTTAATATATAATAATATAAATATTAGAATATTAAATAAGAAAAACAAAAAAAATTACATGCCCCGGGTGAGGCTCGAACTCACGACCTTAAGATTATGAGACTTACGCGCTGCCAACTGCGCCACCGAGGCTATGTTCTAGTGCTGTAACAAAATTCTACCTGTACCCAGATTTATTCTCGATACATGCTTGAAGCTTTGCAATGTGTGCTTAGAAATGTTTTTGCAATTATTTCATAGGCCACCTGCAGGCGCAATATAAGCTTTTGTTCGAGAATTTCATGGAAAAAACTCCACTTGAATTATATAAGTTATTGGCAAAGCGTCCACCACCTGTCCCTTTGGCGCAGAGGATAGCGCGTTGGACTTCTAATCCAAAGGTCGCGGGTTCGATCCCCGCAAGGGATGTTAAGTTTGAACTTCATTATTAAGAAGTTCGACAAATTTTTTCTATTTTTTATTATACAGTCTAATTTTAATCACACATCTAATTATAACTGAAGTAACAAGTTGCCAAAGAGCACCGATTATGTTTTTGGCTGCAGAGACGGGGACAAATTGCGCTCCAAAACAGAACTATTCAGCCGCAGTTTCTCCACTTTAGCGGCATTCTCAACTGAGCTCTCTTCAGCTAAACGCTTAACGCGGATTTCTTGGATGGAAGCTGCCAAAAAAAAGCATAGGTCAAATTAAAAACATATTCATATAAATATAAATAGAGTTCTACTTACGACTATATGGCGTGTATTTGTCCGACAAGAGATCCTCCAGATTATAGCCAATGAAGCCCACAACGGCTGCAATCGGAAGTGTTACATAAACTGCATTGCGGCGCAAAAGCGCCATAACTACCGGCCACATTTTAAAACTTATTGACTGAAATAATCCACTTGTACGAGTAGTGATGAAAAATGACAACAGGCGATTGACATTTGCTCACAGAAATGTACTAGTTTAGGCTAAAGAAACGGTCGCACTGCTGCGGCAATGAATTGTGGAATCCATTCATATTTATGTATATCGATATACTCTGTCGTTTTGATCAGCCAATTTGCAAACCAATAACAACATGCTTTTTCTTGCAATTTTATAATTATGATCTAACCAATAAATTAATTTATATACAAAATACTTTATGTTATTTAAAAATTTAAAACTAACCGCGTACTAAATCGATACATTGAATATAACAGAACTATGTTAGATACAGCTGTTTGATTTAACGATTCACCAAGGGAATTTGAGCATTGATATGTTTCAATAATACATAAATTTTTCTGTATTCCACACATGATGTTAAATAACATGGGCATTAACTTTTACAGCTGACATGATCTTATCGCATATTGCATACCGCAAATAGAGATGAACGTAAGTTAAACACAGCTGATTTGAATCGATTAATCGGATTCATCGTTACCTTATGGGCTTTCTAGTCAAAATTTTCTCATGAAAATAAACATAAACAGAGCAAAGTGAGAGCGAGACGTGCGAGTAGTGGCAAAACGTTATTTAATACTATTACAATTGTACGCTGCATTTGGAAAAAAAATTATCGCCTGAATTAGATAGAAATCATTTAATATTTAATCGCTTTGTGTTTGTTTGTTTGTTTGTGAAAGCGTTTAGCTTAAGCTTAATTGTGTGTGTCATAAAAATAACTGCAAATAACTGTCGAAAATACAAAAAAAAAAGAGAACATGAACGACAAGGAAAAACGGATTTACGCATTAAGAACCAGTTGGCTCAAACACAGTTGCACATTGTTATAATGTATAATTATAACGACGCAACAGCAGCAGCAGCGTAAAAGAACAAAGAACTTCAGTACATCAACTACCAATTGCAACAACAAGAACACCAGCCGCAGTGCGACGCATAATTTCCTGCTTACCCACACATACAGACAGCAGAGATTGAAGAGCGTTTGCTGTTACGCGCGTGGGAAGGGAACGCTGTAACGGCCGGCCAACAAAGAAAAATATCTCCACAAACGCACACACACACGCAGCCAGCGAAAGAGAGAGAGGCAGAGTGAGGAATCGCAAACGCAAGAGAAAGAGAGGGCAACGACAGCAATTCGCGGCACATAAAATGACCAATTCGAACCATCGACATCATCGAATCGATGTAAGTAGCTTGAATTATGAACATATGTATGAATTAAATTATTACATACATATGCATGTTTATATACCTTGTAATGCAGTTACTTCCTTAAGTTCCATTCATACGACAAAAAAAAAACAAAACAAAACAAAAACGGAAAACAAAACAGAATCTCGTTTGCGGGAGTGTAAGATTGAAACCAGTCTTTGGAGAATGTGCTGTTTCCTTTACTTTTTGCTTTATTTCTCGTCTGAACTGGCTGAGAATGCAATTTAAGCGCAGTGCCGACAATAATAAACAACAATAAATGCCAAAAATTAACAATAAACCGTTTCCTCGTCAGTCATTGGCCATTTGTATTTGTGTATGTGTGTGAGTGCTTGTGCATTGGTATTAATATTTGTTGATCTCTTATTTGCGTGCATCACGCACACCACAGACACAAATACGCACTAGTAGTAAACTGAAGACAGAGAGAAGATTGACCCTTCTGCTCCTTATTTTGAATTAACCTCCCCCCTTTCGGTAGACAGTTGCAGTTGAGTATTTGTTCTTTTGTTGTGAAACTGAAACAACAACAAGCACGAACGCAACATGTTCGTGTCGAGCGTATGAACTTAAGCACGAATGGGCAAGAAAACATTATAATTAAAATAATCATAATCATTAAAATAATCATAACATAATTTGAAATACAAACATATCTCTTTGCCTATTGGATTAAATATGATCAATTTTTTGGTAAATCAGCATTTATGTAAATGATTAAATATCTGTTAACGCAAAATGTCGTGCGTTTTGCACATTTGTAAATCACGTGCTCATCTCCAATGTGCAATCACTCTCTCACACACATGCATGCATAAATGCACACAAACATACATAAGTACATATTTCCCGTTCTGATTTCTTTATGCTTATTTTTATGGTGAAGTTGGTTCTTTGTCGCCTTTGTTTGGCGCTGCCCGCTTGCTACTCCAAGGCCCCAAGCCACTGCTAAAAGTGTAAGTGGCTGCCACCAGTCAGCCCCCGAACTTGTGTCGCACTGTTTGTCTTTTTACACAAAAGTTAAGACCGACATTGGCAAAAGTGCAATAAACTCGTTGCTGTTGACGTTGTTGCTGCTGCTTCTTTTGCCTTTGCCGCCCACCTAATGCGCAAGGTCTTCTGCTCCGCCACTCTTTCCTTACCTACGGTGACGGGAGCTTCTTGCGTTTGATGTCTTTAAAGTAAATAAGTTTCAAGCACACACACACATACAGACAAACGTACATAAGAGCAAAAGCAAGAGTAAGAATTAAATGTTTTTTTTGAGTCAGCGCCAGTCGCCAAATTGGAGCCAGAGTGCAGCAGACCGCAATCCGCTCTCCTCTCTGTGGTTGCCATATTCATGCTTATTTCTGAGGGGCTGGCGAAGTGATTCTGTTGATTTGCGTTCTGGTTTTCAATTCTCAGCTGTTTAAAATAGATTACGCCACATACGCTTCATATGTGTTTACTTTTACAGTTAGTTTGTGTCTGGAATGGCAATAACAACAAATGCATTGTGGAAAAAACAGCTGACATACAAAGTGCAACTGTCTGGCAGCACTGTGCCCAGCCAGTTAAAAGTGAATGCATATTTAGATGTAGACCAAATGTTGGTCGTTCAGTGGGGGGTGGCGTCGATGGCGGCAGTTTAAGCAGCAGCAGCAATGGAATATGTAGTTACCGACATTTCTTTTTGTTTGTCGAACCTTTGTGCTCTCTCTTATTCTCTTCGACTCGCACACGCACACACACACACACATATGCAAACATACTCATTGAGACTTTGTGTGTTTTGTTATTTTTGTGGGTGCATTGCACCGCCCCCAAAGAACGCCCCCGCGCACGCAACGTGAGCGCTATCTGCTCGTGTGTGTGGATGTGTATGCATGCACATATAAATATAAATATGTGTGTGTGAGTCTGTGTGACCCCACATGCATTTGTGAGACTCGAGCGCAGCGCCATTGAGCTTCAGCTGTTTAGCTGCTGTTCGTTCGCTCAGTTACCATTCTGCGCTCTGTTGTTATTGATGTGAACGCTACTGTCGCAGTCGCTGGCGTCGTCGTTGCTACTGTCATTGTCTTGCGTGTCTGCATTTACTCTGGTTGTGTGTGATTTTTGGTTTTTTTCAGCGCATCCAACACAACACATTAACAGCAAAGAAAAATAGACAAAAAAACCAAATTAGTTGTGTAAAAAATCTATTGCTGAAGAGTGCGCGTCGGCTGGTTGCACTATGTAAAAAACGTAGCACCAGCAGCAGAAACAAGAAAAGGAAAATTCATCAGTCGTTTAAACATAAACAAATGGTACGCGTTGCAGTTTATAAATTTGTTGTGTGTGTGTGTTTAATATTGCTAAATTCACGATTCTTAGTGTGCATTTGTGTATGTGTTTGTGTGTGTGTGTGTATGTGTATATTACGTTATATTACCGTTGCTAGTTTTCGACTTCTGGCTTTGCTTGAAAATTTTGTTTTTGCTCTTTTCTGCCCCGTTTTGTGGCGTCAGCTGTTTTGTGATTTTCTGTCTGTTTTGGCCCAAGACTTCTGCAGTTGACAAATTTGCGTTGCTGTGTGTGAGTGTATGTGTGTGTTTTTGTGATAAGGCATTTTATTCTTTTGCACTGTTTTTATTGCGCCTTGCTTTTGAATATTTTATTTTTTGCGTGCTCGCATAATTTTGATTGGTATATGCACACACACACACATTAATATACATATATATATGTGTATGTATGTGTGTAGGTACATATGTAGCCCAGATATGCACACAGCTGACCCAGTTTTGTTTGACCTTGTGGCCTTCGTGGAGCCATTTACAAGCTGTCTCATGTAAATAAATATATATACGCTTTGCAGCATGTACATAAATATATATATGTACATATATACTACATACACACATATTGTATGTCCTATCAGTGCAATAACAATAAAATCCATCACGTTCGACTTGTTATATATTTAAAATCCATTTGTACATTATTTTGCTTACTTTTAAACGCATTTAAGTGCACAAACGCACACACTCACACAAAGTTCGATCTCTCTCTCTATCTCTCTTTATCTCACTTTACACATTTCTCCTTATCTATTTTAATGTCTTTTTTATTTTCCACACCTTCGAACGATTACAGTTTTTTATTTTCACACAGTGCTGCTCAGCTGTTGTTTTTTCTACACTCTGTTGCCAATGGAATAAAAGGGTATATGAATTTTATTTGGTTTGAGTTAACTCTTGGCATATACATATAATTAAAAATTTTAATTTTGTTTATGGACCTTAAGAATAGATAACATTTTAAAATGAATTTTAAGAAAAATGTATTTGTTTTGGTAGCTTATAAGATAACAAAAAAGGTTTAAATTGCAATTTCCCTTGGTTTTTAAACCTTCGATGAACTTCTTCAAATGTCAAGTTGCCTACCATTAGAAAAAAAAGAAAAAATGGAACAAAATATCTTTTGCTTTCTCAGGGTCGTTGCCTGCGAGTCATTAGCCTCAACAGGGAGAAGATTCCTTTCACCTTAGTTATCAGACAGCGCTGTTGTTACCATCCATTGTAAGGTTCTTAAAGTCCTACGTGCCCAGCAAATCGGGGTACAATGACCTGACTCTAATGTGAATGTGAACAGAATCACTCACATAGCAAACATTACATGCTACAAGTTGCACGCCACACACAGTGCACAGTTCAAGACAGTTCAGAAATTTGACCGTTCTTTGGTCAATATATTTTCATCAGCTGTGTCTGAGTCAATTTAATGCTTATCAAAGTTATCAACCTCTACAAACTGCACACTCTCAGTCAAAATATCCATTTCAATGCACACAAACACACACATGTATGAATCTATTTATGTATGTTTGTGTGTGTGTGGGTGATTTAATAAAAATCAGTGGAAATGAGTGTGACCATCGCATCTTGTTGTGTCAAGACGAAAAGTGTGCACTTAATAAAGCAATACAAATTGTTGCGATTCACATTATTTTCAATAAAACAGAATTATGCCAACTATTTACGCAAGAGTCTTGCATGTGCGTGTGTATGTGTGTGTGTGCCACATTTATATACATATGTAGTATATATACACATCTGAACAGTAAAATAGGTGGGAAGACAATAACTTGGTGGCAAACAACATGCATGACTGATTCTTTAGTTAATTTATTATGGAATTCTTAACATTTTGCTAACTCATGTTACTCTTAGCAATGTTACCAAACAAATTTATCTGATTTTCATCATTTCAGAGAATGTTGTGCATTGTAAAGACGTTCTGCGAGCGTTTAATTTCCTATTTTTCCATATACTCTATCTTCCATCCTCAGCTCAGTCGGAATTAACTTGTTTTGATATTATTTAATAGCTCAGTTAAGCATATATTGTAATAAATATACTCCATAAATCTTAGCTGTTGCAAACCAAATCAAAACAGAAATTAATATTTTCTTAATTTTATGCACTTGCACTTATCTTTGACTGTTTAGATAGCTTATCTGATTTTTATTAAGAAGACTTTTTATATATTTATTATATATATTATTTCACCTTCTTCTCGGTCAGCTTTTGCTTTGTTGAGCACTGATTGAGTTTGAGATTTTCCATTGTGCTTTTAGATTTCATCCAAACAGCATAGAAATGAATATTTATAAGTGTTGTTACTGGCTATATAAATAATTTATAGAGTTGTGCTCAATTAGGTCAAATAATGGTCATACTTATACCATATAAGATGTGAAATATGTGCCTATAATTGAGCTATTATTATACCCAGGCCATCTTATATACATCTTTAGGTACATACATTTATATATATATATATATATATTTATGTATATGTATTCAGCATGTGTCATTTCCACTATATAAATGTCAATTTAATTTAAAAGCGTTGTCGCTCATCGCATGCTCCTCCAATCAGCATTTTGTAGATCTGCAATGTGACAATCATCTTTATTGATATTAATACATATGTATGCAATAATGTACATTTACATACGTCTATATATGTGCTATAAATACGGACATATTTGTATTTTCTTTAAATTAAATTCAGCTGTGGCCGCAAATTGGAATTGGCTTAGCAAATACAAAATGAATTTTTCATTAAAAATGCGTAGCAAGGGGGGTGCAAAGGAATTTAACAGGCGGAAGCAAGCATCCCCCACTGCCTAGATTATATATATTTTTAATCAGGATGAATAGTAGCATAGATTGTATTGACTATAGACTTAAAATGGAATGTAAGAAGGCAACTAATTATATATATATATATGTCTATATAAATAAACATATGTCCTTATTTACCATATGTAGATCAAGATTTAATTTTTGACCGATAACTTCGCGGTTTCGCGTATACTGTTACAAATTGATTCCCGATAGAATTAAAGGCAGTCTTTGGATTAGTTATTACATATACCTCAATAATTATAAAAAAAAGTAGCATAATAGATTAATTTATATCATTATTAGATGCAGTGTTACAATACACTTAACAGCTGTATTCAGATACTAAGCTTTTTGGAAATATTGGAAGCATGTTTAGGGTCTCTTCCAGGCGTGCTTGTTGGCACTTGAACTATTGAAATTTATTATGCTACGTATTTTCGGCAGTTAGTCAGTCAATGCTTATAGATATGTCACTCCGGTTAGTTCCAGTTATGATCAGCTCTCCATTATCGAGAGCCACACCGATGCTTATGATGGCTTGTGTCATTGTATTCTTTGTGGTTGCTTTTTAGCTGGCATTCGCGACACGTTCGTTCGATTGCCATTTTAAATTGACTTTGATGATTTTTCATTTAAGCTGAATGCCGTACATTTAAATATTTAAAGGGAGGAGGGGGGTTGTGCCAGAGCATGGCACATGGTCGTTGACTGAGCGTTAGATTTTGGGCATCATTCAGTCTGAGGCGCAACTCAGAGCGTGCGAGTTGGGCGCGCATATTTCAATAATTTAAACATACGAGTAGATTACTTATCCATATAAACAAAACACAAAAGAACAAATTTTATATGTGCATACATAATAAATAAATTCAATTGCTGTGTTCTTGTTCTTGGTGTTGTTGTCAACCTTGGGCAACACTTTAATGTCTTTTAATATGTATTTCTGTTGTTTCATTTCCCACGTGCGTCCCACAACCAACATGAGCAGCAGCTGCTATAAAGCAATTTCAAAATCAAAACACTAAGAGAAATTGATGTTGTTGTTGTTTAAAATGCCAACTGCTAACTGCACTTCAAAATTAATACACAAAGAGAAACAGCGATTAAGGCAAATGTGCAGCGACAGCGATATCTAGAATAAAAAACAAGTAAAGCTCTTTTTTGACAGCAAAAAAAAAAGAAAGAAAAAAGAGAGCAACGCATTCAGCAGTCTCTTCTCTTATCCATAAATCTAATGGTTTGTTTATGTTATTCAACATCAACGGAAATAAACAAGCAAGGGAAAGACCGAGAGGGGCAGTAACGACGCGACTTGCCAAAAGACGCAATTTGTGAATAATTTAATCGTGCATTCACACGAAGACATCAACGTCGACGTCGACAAATAAACCGAATCGAAGTGAGTGTGTGAGCGAGAGAGAGCCAATTAAAGAGTTAAAGCAGCAGCAGCAGCAGAAAAAAAGTCGTAGGCACGACTAAAGCGCCGCTGCTCTTCGACTAACGGACAACACCGACACTAATACAGTGACAATTGATGTTTGCGCGCAGTGGAATTAGCGCTGCGCCCAATGCGGGCAGCGGCAGAGCAGGTAGCAATGACAGCGGTGGAGGTGGAGGAGGAGTCGCTGCCGGCAGCATTGAACTGCTATGTCCACCCAGCGGCAGCAGCAGCATTAGTGGCAGCGGCAGTTTTAGCAGCGGCAGTAACAACAGCACAAGCACAACGGCCACAAACAGCGCTAGTTTTATTAGCGTCAGCGTTAGTGCGTCTACGCCGGCGTCAGCGTCAGTATCGACTGCGGACTGCGGCGAAAGCAACAACAATGCGAATGCCAATCGTAATCTGAGCTTACAACTGAGCAACAACAACGGCAATAGCCACAACAATAATAATAATAATACTACTAGTGCAAATGCAAACAACAACAACAATCACAATAATTACGGCGGCAGTGCAAATCTAATCAGCGGCATCTGCACCAGTATTTGGCGAACTGCAACCTTTGGCAGTGCTGCGCCCATCGCCACCGTTATGGCTAATAACAGCAACAGTGGCAGCAGCAGTAACAACAGCAGCAGCAGTAGCTGCGTTGGCGCCAGCAGCTATTCATCTAGTGCGTCCTCAATTTCGCCCGGCGTCGTCGATGAGGTGTGTATTGTGGAGCAGCAGCTTAGTCAGCGTACAGTGGCCACCAACACCAACTTGCACGCAATGCAGGACAAAGAGGAGTCTGTAAGAAAAACTAAAAAAAACACACAAAAGAATTGAAGACAAAAGAAAAATGAAAAAAAAAAATCAAATTTCGCTTTGATTATTTGTTTTCCACTCCAATCCACCTACTCGATATGTCATCTCGCTCTCTCTCCCTTCTCTTTATCTCTCGCCTTCCATAAAGGCTACCATTTTGTACCATTGCCTCCCAACATCGCCACGCCTTTATATGCCATAGAGTAATAAGCGCACCGATCATTTCCAACTGGAATTCAAAGCAGCTGAGCTGAGGCTAAATTCGCCTCGGTTTTTTTTCTTTTGCCTATATGCTTATTACTCTATGGGTCACTCTGTCTCTTTCTCTCTTACTCGCTCTCTTCTCGCCGTTCATCAATTAATTTGTAATTTTTTGGTTTTTATTTTAAAGAATTTTTTGGGGGCTCAATTAGATTGGGAGTCAATTGTTTTGTTTTCGTATAGCAAACCCATCAAGATTTTCAATTAAACAATCACACTCAATATGTATATATTTTATTGTTGTTGTTGTATTTAAATTGATGCCACATGTCTGTCCAATTCACAGCAAACATTCCTAGGCGCCACGGATCTGGACGATGAGCTAATCAAACAACTGCCAAAGGAGGTACTGCTGCGAGTCTTCTCCTACCTGGATGTCGTCTCACTATGCCGCTGTGCCCAGGTGTGTTGCAAGTTGTTGATTACGTTTCGATTTTTATTTTTGTTATCTTATTAATGATTTACACATTGCAGGTGTGCAAATATTGGAATGTTCTGGCCCTCGACGGTTCTAGCTGGCAGAAAATCAATTTATTCGATTTTCAACGTGATATTGAGGTGCGTCACACAACGGTTAAATAATTGTCCTTCATCATCATCTGATTACTTATATTGCACAGGGTCCGGTGATTGAGAACATATCGCAACGATGCGGCGGCTTCCTCAAATCCCTATCACTTCGTGGCTGCCAATCCGTGGGAGATCAGTCCATCAAGTAAGCAACATATATTAAATATATTAAGTATAACAAAGCAAGTGTAAATTTAAATGTATATTTAAATAAAAGAAGCTAGTTTAAATTAATAATATTTTTTCAAGATAAAGTTATTGTGATTATTATTAAAAGCTTTTGATCGATGCAATTATATTTGTAGAACTCTAGCAAATCACTGCCACAACATCGAGCACTTGGATCTGTCGGAGTGCAAAAAGATCACAGATATATCAGTTACGGATATAAGCAGATACTGCAGCAAATTAACGGCCATTAATTTGGACTCGTGCTCCAACATTACGGACAATAGCCTCAAATATATATCCGATGGCTGTCCGGTAAATCCAATCAAATAACATCATCTGATACAGTATTAATTAACGCATGCGTTTTCAGAACCTGCTGGAGATTAATGCTTCCTGGTGCCATCTGATATCCGAAAATGGCGTCGAAGCGCTGGCTCGCGGTTGCATTAAGCTGCGCAAGTTCAGCAGTAAAGGTTGTAAACAGATTAACGACAATGCCATCATGTGCCTGGCCAAATACTGTCCCGATCTAATGGTGCTAAATCTACACAGCTGTGAGGTAATCATTAAGATTTAATTGTATTTTAATAGAGTATATTGTTTATAAGATAGATCTGTTTAATTAATGCCAATATGTATATTATATATAGAAAAGCATTAAGTTGATTTCATCTACTATATAGATACGTATATATTTTTTACGAGAACAATTAAGACTCTAAATATTCTACTTATTTTTATATAAAAATTATCGCTACGAAATATGATTCTTATTTATTTATTCAATATCAATTAAAGTCAATCAACACAAATAAAAAATCGTTGAATTTAAATCACAAATAAAATTGAATAACAAATTCAAATTAAAAAAAGAAGAAATATTTAAAGTTTTGTCTTGTTATTAAATACATTAATTTATAAATATTTTTATCATCCATTTGTATTTAGACGATCAGCGACTCGTCGATCAGGCAGCTGGCTGCCAACTGTCCTAAGCTGCAGAAGCTGTGCGTGTCCAAGTGTGTGGAATTAACTGATCTCTCGCTGATGGCGCTGTCGCAGCACAATCAGCAGCTGAATACACTGGAGGTGTCCGGCTGTCGTAATTTTACGGATATTGGATTCCAGGCGCTGGGACGCAACTGTAAGTACCTGGAGCGCATGGATTTGGAGGAGTGCAGCCAGATAACGGATCTAACGTTGGCCCATCTCGCCACCGGTTGTCCCAGTCTCGAAAAACTGGTTAGTTTCCCCTAACCATCGATCAATTGATGATAACTGACTTAATTGAGTTGCATTTGACAGACGCTTTCCCATTGCGAGCTGATAACGGACGATGGCATCCGGCATCTGACCACGGGCAGCTGTGCGGCAGAGAGCCTCTCCGTGCTGGAGCTGGACAATTGTCCGCTGATCACGGACCGCACGCTGGAGCATTTAGTGTCCTGCCACAATCTGCAACGCATCGAGCTCTTTGACTGCCAGCTCATCTCACGCGCTGCCATACGCAAACTAAAGGTATTCTCCAATTCTCTGTTCCAAATCCCATATTAAATTCTCCATTTTATTGTATTTCTTAGAATCACCTACCAAATATCAAGGTGCACGCGTATTTTGCGCCTGTGACACCGCCAGCGGTGACAACCGGACACCGACCACGCTATTGTCGCTGTTGTGAGATTCTCTGAGATACGGCCATCGGGTTTGCCCGTAGGATAATGCGCAAATCGGCCACGGACTGATGCTGGCCTGTGTCGGCAATCGCATTGATTGCCATGCTCTTGAGTCTAATGCTCATCTCGTTGCTGTATTTACTCGGTGTGCTGGACGAACTCTAATTGATAATGTTCAGGACACGCAACATGTAACACGCAACATGCAACACACTCTCAGACATACACACACACACAAAACAAAACAAAACAAAAAACCTAACTGATTCTGATATCTCGATATATTTTGAGCAAAACAACAAGAAAGAAACAAAATTGTAACGAAATTCGTAGTTCTTAAGTGATGAACGATGAACGATGAATGATGAACCCAAGCTATCGTTTAGTATTTTAGTTTGTGCGAGTTTCTAAAACTCCTCTTCAACATTGTAATTATTGTGATTATTTTATTTGATATACTAAGGATGTTAACTAGGACAAGCTTTTATCATGTGTATTATTAGACATTTGTTTTAGATATTGTTTTTTAAATTCCTGATTTGCTTTCTCTCTTGCTGCTGTCAATCCATCACTTTAACTTCTCTAAATGTACCCTATAATAATTGTACACACATAAAAAACACACACACACACAACACTCAGAGAAAGCTGGAAACATGCATGCTGATTTTTTTCTGATTTTAAAATAAGTGAGAGCAAATTGCATATAGTATATATATATATATATATATATATATAACTGAGATTTTAATAAAGTCTAAACATGTCGATAGAACCACAAAGCGTTCACCAACACACACACACACACACACACTCTCAAACACACACACAATCGGACACACCTTTCAGTCACTGTGAAAAACTTAGGCTATTCCCCCAATAACTGTTGCTATATTCGGGTTTTTTTTTTTGGTTGTCATTATTTGATTAGTGTCAGCTAAAAATCATAATTAAGCATACATATATATATATATATATATACACACATATATTTAACCTAGAACATTTAACTTATAGTTATACTAACAACACATGCATATTTGTGTGGTTGCACACTATGTCAACGAAATCCAAACTGTATATTACACCCTAAACAAAGCGACAAACACAAACACAAACACGAAATGATAAAGATAACAACCAAAAAACAAAACAAAAACACATAAATAAAAATAACCCTTCAAGTGCAAGCAAGTTTTTTACACACAAACAAACAAAACAAAAACAAAAAAAACAAACCAGATGGATCAGCGTTTCTAAAACACAACTCTCTCATACAAAATATATATATATTTAGTACATAAAATTATATAAAAAACAAAAATCACACACACATGGTAAATAAATAAATCTATATATACATTATGAAAACATATATATATATATATATATATATATATATAATTCTATAACTATATACATGTATAATTGTCTATTTTGTAAATGTATTCCACGCCAAGCCGCTAAAAACAAAAATGAGAAAATGGATGTAAGTTTTGCGCACAATTCTAAATTCTAAATCCTATCCAATTTGCGTTTGTTGTGCGCAGATACTGGAACTATGGCTTAATAAGAAAAACAAAACATACAGAAAATCACAAAGCAGAACAATAACAATCCAATGGGGTATTATTTCGTTATAAATTTCAAGAGTTTCATGCCCCCCCCCCCCCCAAAAAAAAAAAACCATTCTTGTTGAATAAATGTGAAAAATAGTTGTATTTTTCGTTAATAATCTAAATCGAAATAAATCTTATGAATTCTGTCAGCGGACAAAAATGAAATATTATAGTATTTGTGTAGTTCTTGTGTTTCAAACTAATAATAGCGTTTTAAATACCGAAATATTGCTTTTAATTAAACTGTCAATAGATAATTACTAAGTAATTGTATGTGTTTATAATTTGAAAACAAGAAAACAAAGAAAGCTTAAATTTATTAAACAGATATTAATTTGCTTAATAAAATGCGGGGAATCAGCCAACGTTGTACATAAATAAATGCGTACGTTTAAATACTAGCGCGCCATTCAGTGTTACCCAATCGACCGTAAGTAATTTTGAGTGGAAAGCTTAACACCGTTTAGTTGCATATATCGATTATCGTTCAACCACCACAATTTATCGGCGCACGTCGCTCGATGTTATCAGTTTGTACATGTATTGGGTTTGCGGCAGACGAAGGCTTATCGAAATAATAAACAATTATGCGGAGATTTAAGCAAATCAACATTTTTAGTTATACTTGAGATTGTGTGTGTGTGTGCAGGTAATTATGCAAAGCACAGCAGCTAAATGCACACCAAACGGCGGTGAAAGTGTTGTTGTTGTGGCAGCAGCGAAATTGGTTTTCGTGGCTTGCAGCGCTGCTTGTAGCTCACTTTGTTGTGGCATTCGCATTTGCAGCAGCGATCAATTTTCCCAAATAAAGACAACAACAATACAGTGAGCAGTAAGTGAACGCGAATCGAAAACGAAACGAAAGAGAGCAACACCAGTACGGGAGACAAGTGCAAAGGAAACATAACAATTCGCGTGTTTTATTGTTTTTCCTTATTTTCTTTTAAATATTTTTGTTCGGTTTTCCGCTTTGTTTGCCAATAAATTTGCGGTGCTGTTTGCGATTACAGTTACATATACATACATACCTGTATTTTGGTACGTAATAAGTTCAAGGAAAGCGGAAAGCAAAATGCGAGAAAAAGAATGCAGTGAAAAAACGACGCCTATTTGCTATTTGTCTCGCCTGCTGTCCATTTTAAGCAAGTGCACGAAAATTATGCATAAGTCGTCTGTTGCACATGTATCTTGGATGTGGGTGTAATAATTCTGTAATTTGATTTGAGTCAAAAGCAATCATATGTAATACAAAGTCGAAGCGAAGCCGAATAATCGATGTGCGAAAATTTGCCAATGTCGGCTGTTGGATGCTCGCCTGAAGGGCAAGCAGCAACAAAGCACAGCTGAGCATCGCTATATCTGTGTGCGTGTACGAATGCGACAGTGTGCGTGTGTGTATGGCGGAGGTATAGGCAAATCAGAAGCATCAGCACAATCGGAAACAGGAGCAGCAACGGATCGGAAGACAAGTCGGCAGCCAGCAGCGCGTTATCAAAAAATAGAAACAAACATAAAGCAATGAACTGCAATAATGTCTATAATTAAGACAACAAATTGATTTGGCAAAGCCGACCAAAACCAACAGAAAAAGTAACGAGAGAAACGAGCAACCTTGCAAATTCTTTGCTCTTCTTTATATTCGTTTGTTAAACGGTAAGTCGGCCATTTTGATTGCACATTTCACTTTGCCTTGCGCCTGGCTGTGCAAATTGCCAACAAAAATATGCATATATTTATTTATTTTTATGCTTGTATGTAGGATGTTATTAGCAGATCAAAAATGTTATTTTAAATACATTGAACTTTCGGCGAACTGTCTAACATCACGATGCATACATGCGAAAATTTATGGCAGTTAGGAATTTAATTTCACAAGCGAACTTTGAAGATTGCGTTATTGAGCTTGAAACTTGTTTCTGCTCCCGACATATATACACACATGTATATGTAGGAACGTTCTTCTAACATATGTGTTTGTATGTATTCATTTGTGTATACACTCGTATACACAAACATACATCTTTTCTATACGGGCTACTCTTCTCCTATATGTGTGCAGAAGTAAATGCTTTCAATTTATGTCTGACTGGGTTTCATTAAAATTTTGTATTTTGTGTTTGTTGACAGTCGCAGCAGCAGCACCAGCAGCAGACCCCTTCCCTTTCAGCCCTGCACAACAGCATACTCCTCCCTAATCAGCTGTGAGTAAGTCTCTTTCTATCCTCGTTGTATGCCTTGCTGGATTTGTTTTTCCCTTTTTTCTGTTGCTGATTTTGTTCTCTCTCTGCAGACTTGTTTCTTCCAACAGCTACGGTGCTCGGACAAAGAAACTGTTGTCGCCTTCTGTTACTCCCTCTCTTTTTCTTTCTCCCTCTCTATGTAGTATCCTTGATTTTATTCGTTTGCGCTTTGGGGTCTTCATTTTATTTCCTTTTCGACGACGCCAGCAGCAAGCAGACAACAAAGAACATTTTGCTCAACCGACGCTAGACAGTTAATTTTTACATGTGTTGTGTGTGTGTATTTTTATGTATATTTTAAATATATTGAAATTAAATTGCCTTGATTGACAAGCAAGAATAATAGTGCTTGTAATTCACATAACTTATTAAAACAAACGAATACTGACTCAAATTATAAAGGTCTCTAAATAG
This sequence comes from Drosophila demipolita, assembly GCA_035042405.1. Taxonomy (NCBI): domain Eukaryota; kingdom Metazoa; phylum Arthropoda; class Insecta; order Diptera; family Drosophilidae; genus Drosophila; species Drosophila demipolita. The sequence goes on from JAWNLI010000033.1 coordinate 3,196,683, forward strand.
TCGCTGCTTATCGTAAAAATAAAGAAAAAATAATAATTCAAATACCCTGCCTATTCAATAAAAGAGTCTCATGTTCATGTTTATTTTATGTGGGTTCCGCTGACTAGGGACCAGAAGATAACATATAACATAACACTCTGTTCTAAACGTATCAAATATTGATAGATAGTCAGACCAGTATTTCGAGCAGTTCAAAATCAGAGGTGGTGTGGAGCTCTGTGCACAGTTCATAGTCGTAAATTAGTCTTTTTTTTACTGATAAAAAAATTTAAAATGAGGAGCGCATATAAACACAATGAGAGTTTTATGGTTATTTGATTGCTTCCACAGACTGTTGGGCGAGTTCAGCTAGTTGCCCACATGCATTGAACTAATTACATTTATTTAATGTTGTCACACACACACACACAAGCATAGACAGTTCTTCTTTTAGAGTTGATCTGAGCAGAGTTCTAAATGAATCTCAATGAGCACATCCTGAGTTCTTTTGAGTTTTTATTGCAGTTTTTTTGGTGGGGTGTGGACACACTGACCAACCAAAAACAACAACAATAACAACAACAGCTGCTTTTGCGTTTTGGAGACCCACGCTACGCAATATTTTCAACAACAACAAGTATCATTGGGGTAATTTCTTGTTAAGCTTCAGAGGTGATGAGTGAGAGGGAGTGAAGGAGAGTGAGAGCAGCGCGCACAGTGACCCCGCTGCTGTTGCTGCTGTTATTATTGCTATTGCTTGCTGCTGCTACTGCTTCCCGTTCCCGTTGCTGGCGGCACTGCCGTCGCTTCGCCTCCTTTTGCGTTGTATTTTACGTTATTTGGTTTTTGGGTTGAATGACTTTGGACAACAACGTGTGCGCAAAAAAAAAAAATAAAATAAAGAAAAATGAGAAAAGAGCGTAACATTTGAGCGTTGTCAGAGAGCCCATTGAACCCACCAAAATGTAGACAGCTGATGGACGCCAGTTTCTCTGTGTGTGTGTGCTGCTGACAGTTATCGGAAAGAGAGAGTGAGAAAGCGTAACAGTAATGGGTTGGATGGCCAGTGGGAGGGAGTAAGAGAGTGTATGGTATGTAGATGTCTCGTGGCACCCTTCAATAACAGTTAACAGTTAAGGCAATGGATCTAGTTGTTTCATTTTTTCATTTGATAGACGTTATTGTTGGCTACGTTCTACGTTCGCCAATTCAATTCTGATGGGATGGGGATGGGGGCAAAGGGGAGCTAACAAACTTTGATGGTTTCACTTTGATTGATATTCGTGTGCATTGTTTCATTTCTGATTTTTTTATAATGAAATTTGCGTTTTTTTCACAATTTCTCTAAACACGTTAGCAGACAACGATTTGTTGTTGATGTTGTTGTTGTTCCCATTTATTTACAAAAATAAACTTCATGAAGTCATCGCTTGAAGATAAAGAAGAGGAGAAGATGATTGTGCCTTGTGTTTTGGACACCAGAAGAGAAATCCACTCTGTAATTTTTCGATAACTAATGCTTATCTCACCATAATTATTATTATGTATATATTTTTTCAAGTGCGTCATTGTTTATTATGACTCAAATATTACAGACTAAACATTTACAGTCATATTTGGTGCGTGATAGTTGGAAAAATGATACTGTGTAACAACAATCATATTTCAATTAAACCTAAACAAAAAACTGTTAGCTTTACACACTTCACGTTTTCAATTAATGCGCAATTTAATTAAATTTTTATAACGACTTTATAATATATATAAGCTTTCTTGTCTCTGTGTAATGATGTCCGCATAATTAAATCTAATTAACTCAAACAATTGAAAAACCTTGAAATTAGACACATTGCCATAAGTTGTACATGTGTGTGTGAATACATATTTCTACACGTGTTTAATTGCATGTGTGTGTGTATTCACTTTCTATCGATACACACAAATATATGAATATTTTGTGGCTTTGACCACTTCTCTTGTTGTTCGTTGCATTTGAGATGATTCCTTACAGCTACGCATTTATTACGAGTAATGGAAGGGGGCAACGACTCATCCGTATGTATGTATATATAATACTTGTATATAACACCGTCCCTTAAATAACACGCGTCTGCTAAGCGTCTATATTTGCGCACTATCAATACCAAGCGTCAGTTCAATGAAGTCTTCCTCAAACACTTGCAAACCTATATACAAGCAGAATATATATACACACACACACAGCGCACAATTTAAACAACTGCGTTCTTTACAATTTCACATTTACAGAAACGTGCTCTATAATTTCCAATTTCTGTTATGGTAAATAGAGACACCCACACATACACAAACAAAGACATACATCTAACAAAGTTGCTAGACAAAGTATAATTAATAACAATGTGTTGATAAACATTTAAACAGTATGGTTAACTGGTTTTTTTACATGTACTCTTTGTTAGGGTTTCTCAACCGTTTGATTAACTGAACAGCTGATCGCAAAACAATAAAAATAAACGAAGAAAAAAAAAACAACTGCGCACATACAAATATACACATACACAGGCTGCCAGAGCTTGCCCTTTTTTTTATTCTTTTCTCCTCTTCTCTCTTAACTCAGTCAAAAAGCAGCAGCAGCAGCTGTGAAGCTTTTGTATGAGAAGGTGGAAATCAAGAGAGAAGAAGAGCATGCACGCTAGCAACAATTTTATTTATTTTTTTTTGTGTCATGGCTCCCCACACACAAACACACACTTTCACATGCTGTGTGAACACATTATTGTTAGTGAAAATCAAACCAATTGAATTTATATTAACTTATATATATATATATGTATGTGTGTATGTACTTATTTACTTATTTACATAATGAATAGGCAACTTCATATTTATATAAAATATTTCAAGTCTCATTGACTGACCTTGGTTCAAGAATCAAACAAATAATTTCTCTGCTTCGAAAAGAGACCGAAAAGGTTCATGGGACAGCTTATCGTGACAGAAAAACGAGGGGAGAGAGATAACAAGCCTGTTTTATCTCGAGAAACCATAGTTTGTCTCGGACTCCTTTGTTGTTGTTGCTGTTGTTGTTGTTATGTACGTACTTAGTACAAATGAAACGTGTTTCCACCAAAAAAAAAATTAACCTGCGAGCATTATTTAAAAAAAAAACTTACACAAGAAAAAACCATTCAACGGTAAAAAGAAGCAACATAGACCAAAAAGGTGCGTCGGAATATCAAACACTAAAATTGAAATTAAGATGAAGTCATAATATAGAAGCGAAAAGGCATACATACGTATGTTATAGGTACGTACGTACGTATATATGTAAGTCATTAAATACATTCAGTGGAGCAACTTACATTTACAGAAAATAGCAAAACTATGCTAAAAGCTCTACTGAAAATAATTAGCATTAATTTGTATATTTATGTTTGCATGTACATATTCCGTTATACATATACAGATGTATTATTTTATATGTGGTTTTTTGTGTTTTGCTCTAATTTCCATAAAATAAAGTTCTGATTTTGGTTTTCCAACAAACTTGCAGTGATGCACTTCAGCGAAATTTGACTGTACATATGCTAATATTAAGAACTTATAGATTCCTTATTACTTATTTCTGTGTATAAGCTGTGTGTGTATTTGTGAGTTTGAATATTTGCCTTGCAACAGAGAAATCCCAATTTTCAAGGGTTCAACAATTTCTTTGCTGTTTTCCTGTTTTGGCACAGGCGAAGAGGAGGACACAGACAATCAACACACACACACACGGTCAGATGACTGAAAGGAAGAGGAGTAGGAGAAAGAAGAAGAAAAGCGGACCCAGACCAGAACCAGACATAAAGAAGAAGTAAATACGCTGAGCGTTTTCTTTGTTTGTTGTGCGGGTTCTTTGCAGACTCTTTGTTGTCGACGACGATGATGATGTTGATGATGATGAATCCATTGTTGTTGCTTTTTGCCGTTTGGTGTCCTCCAACTTTGGCTTCATGGGTCATTAAAGTTTGTTTTTGTCGCCGCCGACGAAGACGGCGACAAGTGATTTTATTTGTATGCCTGGCTTTTTGGACAACAGAAATCGCATTACCATCAACTCAAATCATATCAGTGTAAAAAAAAACACAATAATTATTTACATATATGCACATGTGTGCGTGTGTCCACTGATAAGACGTTAATGCAACAAGAAATCAATCTTAAAGCAAACAAACATAAATCGAACCTTACTTTTTGCTGCAGCTTCTGTTGTTGTGGTCGGGGCGCATGCGTTTTTTTCCTTTTTTTTCTGTCATGCTTATTTATTTACTTTGCAATGCAAGTGAGCCAACAAGTACACACACATACATAGAATATTTCATATATACATAAGGCAAAAGCCAACAATTCAGCACTTGGCGACCTGACAGCGACAGCGCAGCAAACAGCGCAGCAACAGAGCAGTCATCAAACATATGGAAACGGGTTCGTAGTATGCGCTTGTTTGTGTATGCGTGTGTGTGTCGCGTTGTCTGCATGGTTTGCTTTTGTTATTAAATCGCTATCACGAATACCAACAACAATTTGTTTTAATACTTACACACACACGCACACACATATATAGTTACTTTATTCTTATTTACTTGTGTCGCACATATGTTTTACCCTGCTTCTTGTTTTTCTTCTACGAATTTAAGAAAGAAAGAAAGAGAGCGCGCTCTCTAACATTTGGAAATTCCATATGATTTTTGTATACATGCGCAGCAGCAACATTGTTGCCGTAGCAGCCTTATCAACATATGTTGCTAGCGCAAACGTGGATCCGCGTCTTCTACGTATTTATTGGCATGCCAAAAAAAAACAGAAAAAAAACAAACTAGCCATATAAAATAGTATATAAATAAATGAACGACGTAGTTTCGATACATAACACACACACATAGAGAGTACATAAGCCACATTCGTGTTGTATATACATGGCTGTATATAAACAAGGCGCAGCAACAAAGCAAGCAGTCAGCGTGTGTGTGTATGTGTATGTGTATTTATCTGGCGTGTGCTTCGCTGCCCGCTGTCGCTGCTACTGCTGCTGCTGAGGCTCGCTCGCTCAGCTGTTTTAGAAAGTTGCTGGCAGCGCTCACGTTCATTCAAGCAGCGACAGCGCAAGCGACAACATCAAAAACGTCCCCAGGTCCAAAATCAACACAGTCAGAGAGAGACAACAACACTAAGCCAAAATAAAAAGCTCCCCAAGCAAAAACTTGGCTGTGCCACACAGCAAAGTGCAAGAGACCAACAAAAAATAAATAAATAAATAATTCCCAACACAATATCCAAAAACAAAAAAGAGTAATCTAAACAGTGAACAAGTTTTTTCAATGCAAAATCTTTTATTTGCGCCCCAGTGCAAAGTTTGTCACTCTCGTAGTTGTTATTGGGCCTGCTGACGCTTGTTTTTTTCCGTCTTTTATGTTTTGGTTCGCGCTCTCGTCGCGTAGAGTAAACAGCAGCAGCAGCAAATCGTACAGTAAAAGCGAAAGAAATAGAGTGAGAGTAAGACAGAGAGAAAGACAGTGTGTGATTGTGTGTCTGTGAAGCGAACGTCCTCCTTTAATTCAATTCAACTCGATTCGATTCAATTCACGTTGAAAACGCAACGCAAACCCGTTGAAAATTCAAATGCTACGCTCACATTTGGGTAGCTGCTGCCGTTGTCAGCCGCTGAGAACTAGAACAAAGCAAATAACAACATCAACAACAACCAAACATCAGCGACATCAGCAACAGCGGCGACAAAAAACTACAGTGAAGAGTTAAAAAATCAAAATAATGAGCATAACAGAACTAAAACAGTTGAAAATAATAGTAATGCAAGGGACCATCAGCATCATCATTAAAAACTGAGCAAGAAAATCAAAGTGTTTCAAAAGTGAACAAATTTTGTGGAATAAAGGTTTGTATTTACTTTATACATATATATGTATTGCGTGTCTGTGTGTGTCTGACGTCGCTGTGGCCACTCAGCTGTGCGTTGCGCATGTGTTGGTGACGTAATAATGCCAGAGCAACAACAGCATAACAGCGAAAGCTTATAAGCTTCTGCCCACCTACACAAACACATACAAACATGTACATATATATATGAGTGTATGTATGAGCGACATACGCTGTTAAGCTTTTCAGGCAGCGTCAAAGTTGAATAATTGCAGATCGCTCAAGCAAACGACACATACACACACACACATACATGTAATCACACTGGGAGACTATGCGACGCCCCCTTAACGTTGGCGTTGCGCTTGTATAACAAATACAACAAAAACCAATTCAAATATCGCTCAATCGCTCACTCGCTTTACTCCACTCCCTCAAATTAGTTTTGTGTATCTTTGTGCGTGTGTGTGAGTCTTAATGTATGTGTGAAGTCAGGAAAAATATTTGCTTTTGAGTCGTTTCTTTTTTCTTTCGTTGTAATATAATTGACACACATTTTCTAATTGTGTCGTAAAGTTGACTTGCTCACACACACACATATACACACACACACACATATACACACACACATATACACACACACACACATATACACACACACACACATGCATATGCAACGTGGATCATTTATCAAGCTTGTCAACTTTTCAGTCGCGTCGGCAGCGCTGCCAATCAGCTGTAACTGTCAAAGGAAGGGGGAAGTGGTGCGCAGGTGTGAAGAACGAGGTAATTAGAGCTCAAGTTAACAGCTGCTCGATCACTCTGTCTGTCTCACTCACTTCCACCCAAAATGGCCCTGTGTAAACGATAAGAACTTAACAATTAGAGCGCATTGCGTTGCGCAACACTAGCTTTAGCTTTACGCGCTTAAACACACATAAACACACAGAAACTGACATAGACGCACACGCCTACATATACATGATGCAGAAGCTGTAAAATCAAGGTTAAACCAAAAGCTTTTCTTTCGATCAAAGTTTTTAATCTTTAAACTTGTTTTTAAATTTGAAATATTATAGCTTTCACCTTTTTCTTCTACTTATCTTATTTTAAATAAAATACATACATAAACACGTGCATAGTTATTTTAATACAATGCCCAAAAATGGTCAAGCTAATTTGAGTCTCGAAATAAAAACAAAAAAATAGCAAAAGCAGACAGCAAACAGCTGTTGTTATCTTATGTGTACACAAATACACCTTTAAATGTATACTCTTATGCATGTGTACACACATTTGAATATACATTTCACATACACACACACACACACACTTGAAAACTTATTTTGTTTTGCTTTGATTTCGTCTATTTGGGGCCAATTTTGTACCTTATTCATTGCCTTGCTGATTGCGTTGTGGGGGATGGAGAAGGAAAAGAAAAAGTCAAACTGTAAAAACGAATAAACACAAAATGCGTCGCGTCGCGTCGCATTTTTTGCTGCTGGTTGCGTCCAATGTAATTTTATACGTGCGCAGTTGGTAATGTAAATGAGCAGAGCAGAGCTGTGTGAGAGTATTGTGTGTGTTGCAGCAGTAAGCAAAAAAAAAAAATAAATGGAAATACTTTGCATGTATTCCATAATTAACACAAATAATAAGAAAGCGAACCAAGTAATACAAAACGTTGCTCTATGCGCAGGAGGCAAGCATGCTCTTTCTTCTGCTACTACTTCTATTTCTTGTTCTTCTGCTTCTGGTTCGTTGGTTGGGTCGGTCGACGACGAGCGGTCATTTGCTTTTGCCTCCTATCCGACACGTTTCTTCAACTCTGTGTTCTCAATTTGCTAAAGCAGCAGAATTTGTGTTTAGTTAAAAATAAAACGCACTGCTTGCAAACGCACATGCTGCCACACGCACACTTGTGTAGGTAAAAAAAATCGTCTCTGTTGTCCTGTCACCATTGGCACTACTCTCTCCACGCAAACCACACTCTCACGTGCTCACGTTACCAGTCTAAAGAGGAAGAGCAATAGCAAAAACAAAAGGAAGAACTATAGTAAAAGCAACGGCTGCTGCTGCTTGCTTGCGTTTGTTTACAATTTGTTGTTGCTTTTTAACAATTTACTGCGCACATGTGAGCGAATTTTGGTCTTCTTCTCTCTGCTGTGTGCGCCATTTGAGAGTTGTGTAAGAGAGTGAGATAGCATAAGAGCGATACACCGCGTGTAACTCTTTGTTTATTGGCATTGTGTAAGAAACAGGGTGTCTCCAGCTCAGTGGCACCACTACGAACTATTCTTGGCCAATCAAAATAAATTTATTTCCTATTGAATGAGCACAGATAATGGCGCTATTTGAACAATGTCACTTCCCCCTACCCCATACTATGAACATAGATATATAAAGCCTTGCTAATCTGCAATTAAGTAATATGTATTTTCCCATTCTAATTGCAGCAACCAAACAGCAAATAATGGAATATTAACAAAGTTACGAAAGGTAAGTGAGAAGAACGTGTTGCATTAGTTTGTTTTATAGCGAGAGCAAATCACTTTTAATCATTTCTAGGCCTTCAAGTAAATGCAACAAGTCATCAGAATTTTTTAATTAAGTATTAATTAACAATTTGCGTTTAATTTTTCATTTCCTTCTAAGGAAATGTAATACTTGAAAAAAATTTTTTTTATATAAAAATATGAAACCACCATAAATTTGTGCACAAAATGTAATGTTTTTATTTTATTATTTATTATATTTGGTATGTGGAATGCCCTAGCAGTTCTAAAATTGTATGTTTATTGAAGTATGTAAATATGTCGAAAACCTTGAGCTATGGTGAAACACGTGTAGAATTGTACGATTTCAGTCGTGTAATGCTTTGTCGTCTCATGGCCTCTCGCTCTCTACTTTAGTCTAGCCTTTGATATATACTTGTCATATATATGGATGTGTGTGTGAGTGTGTGTATGTATGTATGTATGTAGTTGACATCAAAGCGAACCCATATCCGTAGGTGCGGCCCTTAAAAGCATAGCGCTCGCTCGTTCGCTCAGCTGTAAAAAGCCAAAAGGCGGCAAAAAGAGGATTGCGATAAACCCCCTCCATACACACACATACACGGAAACACACACTCATAATAAATATAGAAGTGCTTATGTGTGCATTGGTTGGGGTACTTTTTTGTAATATGGGCACTTGGTAAGGTCGACAACGAGGTCAACAGCGATTTTGAGCAGCTCTATTGTCTAATCAAAGTCATCTGCAAGTTAACACACATGCATATATATTTCTTTGTGTGTGTATGTGTGTATGGGTAATTGCAGGCAATGGTATTTAATATGAGTCAAGTAAAAGAGCTAGATATACAATAGATATTTGTATTGCATGTGTGAGTGATGCAACACGCGATAAATTTTTTATATATATGTACATATATTTATATATATTTATATATATATATATATATATATATATATGTGTCTTAATTACGATGCAATGCGTCGCTGCTGCTGCAACACTTCCGCAATATATGACACATTTATTTACTAGCTTGCTGTGGGTAAAATTAAATATTTCTATTATACACGTTCATAAGCATGTGCATATATATATGTATATTTAATTTGGCTTTACTAAAGACTTCATCGTGACGCATTTGAGGGGATGCGAGATTGGGGGCGGGTATGGGTCGACTGTCGACCAAATCAAAATGACATGCTTGAAATATTTTCCATATCCGTTGTTGTTGGCGCTCGCTTTGCTTTCCACTGACTGCGCCACTCACTCACCAATTCACCAACTCACCACACAGGGAGACACAGACGTCAGCAGCGATCCCGTTGCACGCCTGCCATCGGCGCCATTTCATAATCAAATTGGCTGCTAAAAGCAAAAAGGAAGCAGCGCTGCAGCAGAGCAACGAACTAAGCGAAAGGCAACAACGTCAGCATCGGATCTTTTTTATTTTTCTCTTTTACTTTGGTTGTTTTTCTTTTTTTTTGTTACAAACGTTGCAACACACTTTTGTTTGCTTTTCGAATATAAAATTTGTGAACTGGTTTTTTGTTGTACGAATACAGCGCCATCTAGCCTTACCGTTTGCTAATCTAAATATATACTATGAGGTTGTATATATATATATTTAACATTATTTTTCACGGTTGTTTCCTTTTCTTTTCTTAGTTTCCGATATTTCGGCTGGCACACAAAGAAAAAATGCAATATGAAAATTTAAATAAATGCAAATTGTGCAAATACGCCTCAAGAAATATAATGCAATGATAAATAAGCAGAACGCACTCAGCTAAAATAAATATAAATACATATATATATATATATATGTATACAAAAACACAATCAGATCGGAGACACGAGAAACGATTATTGCGAAATCAAAACCATGCCAAGGACGGACGACCAAAGCGAAATTAAATTAGTTCACACAATGAAAACGAAAAGTGCAATTGATTATGTTGCGTTTGTGTGTCAAATTGAAAAAAAAAAATGAACAAATAAAAACGGTAATTTAACATTCATCATCGAGCAACACACGCGCTTCTCATCTGTCTCGCTTACTCCCGCACTCGGTCAGTTTCCCTTACGTCAAACTGCCACGTTTCTATTTTGTTGGGTTCCGCTACGAGTTGCTTCTGTTAGAGCATTTTAACTGCGTCATATCATTTTGCAAGATGAGTGACTTTTTCCTGCTACTAAATAATAAAATACACAAACATTTTGTGCTTTACTGTAAAAGAAAAATTAAATAATAAATAAATAAATAACAAAGAATATAAATAAATAAAAGCGAAATAGCGATAATGTAATCAAATATTATTAAACCCCGCTGCTGCGACGGGGCGACGGTTTTTGCGGTTATTGTTGTTTGGTCTGTTACGTTCCATTCGCTTGCCCTCATTTTCATACAAGTTGTTGTGGTTGTTGTTGCTGTGTTGTGCTGTGTTTATATGAATGCTTGCTTGCCTATTGTGGGCCAAGTGTAGTTGTGTGCGTGTTAGCGACCATAAACAAAACTGCTCACACACAGACGCACAGACACATGCGCAAGCAAACGAACACGGGCACATGTACACTGAGCAAACATCGCCAACACAAGAATCATATGTTTTCTAACAGCACTCTCACACACACAAAGGCAAACAACATCAGCATATCACCTCTCTTCCTCTCTGTTGCGTATATACACACACACACAGAGAGATAGGCTTCGTCTCGCGCGCTAGTTATGTATTGTGTATGCAGGTCAAGAAGAAACGCAAAATTCAAAAGCAAAAGCAAATACAAACATGTTCACAACCTGACTGAGAGCGACACAATCTGAGAGAGCTTTAAAAAAAAAGAGAGGGTGAGCAATGCTCTTTTGTGCTCTCTGACATTTGTTATGGTTACGGCAACATGTTGCTAGCATTGAGCAACACATGCTTAAACAAAATTGAACACAAACAGTAAACAGCTGTTAGCACTTGCATGTTGCTAAGCGCAACTTTTGCAATACATATATATATATATAGATTTGTAGCTGCTGCTGACCTTCGGAAACGTTGCAAATTGTTGCGAAAAAACAACAAAAAAAGTGCATGTGGCGCGCGCTAAGCTTAATCTGTCAAATGACGTCACAGCTTTTGCAACATGTGTGTTGCTAAGAGCACAGCCAAATGCATTGCGCTGTGCCTCCCTCTCTCTCTGTTTCTCTCTATCTTTTTTTATGTTGTTCTATTCTCTGACTTGGCAACAGCTGCCTGATTAAGTAACGACCTGGTTGCCTGGTTTTATTTTTTGGGCCACCCTGAGGCCGTGTTACTGTGTCGCATATATACATATGTATGCATTTTGGAATGCCATCATAGCATAGAAAGGATCTGTGTCAAAGTAAATTCTATCTGTTGTTCATATGTATTCATTGGGGACCTTCAAAGCATAATTCAATTTGACATACAGGGTGCCTCGGCTGACCTAGTTTTACAACTGCAGCAGCACAGCAGCAGCTGTTGGCATTCAAGCTGCGTTATTTTGCCAATGCCATTCGTGTGATTTAAGAAACATTGAAAAGTAGTAGAAATAAAGCAATTCAAAAATACGGCAAAATATTTGAAGAGTTTTTGTTTCGCTAAAGCCACCATTGAAGCCTAATTTAAATATAATATATATTTATATATAAGAATATTTAATATTTAGAAAAAAAGCAATTAAAATCAAATTAATTAAATAAAATTTAATTTCAAATGCCTAAAAAGAAATAACACAAAATTAAGTATGACAATGAAATTCTGCTTATTTTTTTGCAGTGTACTTCTGGTGCAGGTGCGTGCGAGGACGGAAAACACATCAAAGCGAGGAGAACGTTGATCAGTCGCCGACGTAGAAGCCAAGGGGGAGGGTCCTGTTCCTAAGCAAGCGAGGAGAGGTGGGTGTAAGAGAGAGTTAAAGAGAGAGAGAGAGAGAGAGAGAGAGACAACGTGAGAGGAAGAGGGAGACACGACAAGCAAGAAGCACCAGATGATACCCACAAGCGTTACGAACTCACCGCCAGCCGCTGGCTTGCCCCAAAATGGAGCAGCCGTTGTTGTTGTTGGTGGCGGCGTTGGCAGCGCTGCCGCAGCAGCAGCAGCAGCAGCATCGACAGCAGCAGCCGCAGCGCAGCAGCAGAGCAATTACAATTCAATTGTGCTGGGATTGGCCTCCCTAATACTCGAGGGCAGACCCATTGCCGAAGATGAGTATCCGCTGCAGTTGCAGTTGCAGTTGCACGCACAGCAACAGCAGCCTCAGTTACAGCAGCAGCAGCAGCAGCAGCAACAGCAGCAACAGTTGGCAACAAGTTCGAGCAGCGGTCGCCATTCGCCACGCCCCTCAACATCGCGGGCAGCCATCAATATTACAACGAATCCCTATGCACTGGCCAGCCCCAGCCTACGCTCTGCCTACGGACACGCCTATGCACACGCACCCGCCCACGGCCACGCCTATTTTCACAGTCAAGGATATGATTATAGACAAGGTGGCAGCAGCACCAGCAACAGCAGCAGCAGCAACAGCACAAGTGCCACACATCAGCGTTGGACGCAGAAGCTCTGCCAGTTGCGTCAACTATCGCCAGCGGCACAAAGCATGTCCGTTGAGCCCGAACTGGTCTCGCTGGCCATCAATGAGCTGAACACGGAACGCGGCGACTTTGAGATTGTGCGACGCGTCATGTTTAATAACCATCTAACAGGAGCAGGAGGAGCAACAGGAGTAGGTGGAGGAGCAGGAGCAGGAGCAGGAGGAGGAGTAGGAGCTGGCTCAACAGTTGGCATGGAAGCTATCGGCGCAGCAGCTGGATCAACGTCTGGTGCACAACTATTGGCGGCTGCCAGCAGTTCCAATTCGAGTGCGGCCAGCTCACCCGGCGGCTCTGTCTCCAGTTCGGAAAATATACTCCACTCGCTGCAATCGCTGGCCACCACCTGTTTGAGGGGTGGTAGTAATGGACCCACCACTGGCAACAGCAGCAGCAGCAGCAGCGAGATGAGACCACTCAGCCTGGACATTGCAGCAACAACAGTCAGTCAGACGGCAAGTCGCCTGTCGGATTACAATAGCAGTCGGACAACGATGGGCGGCGGCGTCAGAGGAGTGGAGGGATGCGCAGTAGGAATGGGAGGAGGATTATATGGTGGAGGAGTAGGATTAGGAGTAGGAGTAGGTGGGGGAGCAGCCACATCAACAGCCACTGCCAGCAACAATATTGCAACTGGAACTGGTAACGGTAATGCAACCGCAACAGCAACCGCCACCGCAACCAATTCCAGTTGCAACACACGACCCAAACATGGGCCACACTGTGATCAGTTCCTCAGAAAGATGGGGCTTGCCAAGGGCGAGTCTGCCGACGCTGAGGAGCATTTCTGTGATATGTCTTACGTAAATATAACCGTGAGTAATTCAAATAGTGCCTCTTCCCCCCCCAAATCCTTGACAATTAAATCCCAACTCTAAATCATTTTTAGTGTTCCCGCTGGCGAGCCCATTGCATGAAAATGGAGGCGATCTTGGCGCGCAGGGAGCCCGTCTGCATCGAGGTGTTCCTGGGCCCCGCTGGCCATAAGATTCTGCTCGAGCAGTGGATCATCAGCGCCAAGGAGAAGTAAGTTGGATCTACAAAAGAACTGAAATTATCTAGGATCTGCTATAAAATGTGATCGGCAGCTGCTGTGGCAAGTCATTGCTCCAGACACAAGATGCAAATCCCAATTAGAATCTATCGCAGAGAATTACAAGTTTTCCCATATTTGATTTTTAATTTTTAATTTATGCACAATTTATTTATTTTTACCATTTGGATTTGCAGAGTGCCACCACCGACGATGACGCTGCCATCGCTGTGCAGCGCAATTCGGAGCCAGCTTTACTTTTCCCAGATAATTGCTTGGTGCGATCTGTTGCGCAAATGCGATCCCTCTGTCTACGACAGCGGACGTGTGATCTTTGCCAGCGGCAACAGCAACACAGCCGGAGATTTGGCTGGACACAGTGGCAGCAGCAGCAGCAGCAGCAGCACAACGACGACGAGTTCTGCTGCTGCTGCTGCTGGAGCGCGACGACCACGTTTAAACATCTTCTATAGGATTAGGCCATACGATCCCACCAATGCAACGAATGGGAGTCATAATGATGCAGGATTCAGCGCCAAGGCGACGGTGCACAATTTTCCGCACGTCAACATTGCGGAGAACTTTAGCGTTGCGGTCTGCGTGAAGAGTCTGCCCCGTTTCAATGGTGGATTGCCCCACATTGCGCCACCCACACCACGACAAAGACCACCAGCACCACAACCACCTGCAGCAGCAACAGCAGCAGCCGCCGCCGCAGCAGCAGCATCATCAAGCAAATTGCGGCCAGCGGCAAGTACGCCCACAGGGGGTGGGGGTATGTGTGCGGCCACGCCCACCGGTTTGGGAGCACGCATTGCGCTGTTGAGCACAACGCCGCCGGGAACAAGTAGTAGCTGTGATAAATACGAGACGAGGAGAAGGGTGAGCGAGGAGCAGCTGGAGTTGGAGCTGGAACTGGAGCTGGATGCGGAGGCGGAGGCAGGTGCGCAGGCGGACGAGCTGGACGGGCATCGGGAGCGACAATTGCAAAAGTATCGCAAGCGAATGCAGCGGCGCGACAAGAAGCGTGAAAGGAAACCCTCCGATGATCCGCTCGAGGAGCAAATGGATGCCATGGACGAGGGCAATGACGAGGATGTTGCCAAGCAGCCACACTCGCCGGCAGCAGTCCTAATCCCAACGCTAATGTCAGCGCCACGTCGCATTGCGATGATTTCGACGGGCACCCAAACTTCGCTGAGCAGCTGCCAGAAATGTGGCTGCGAGAAGACGCTGCTCTGCCTCAATTGCACAGCGGACGACGATGATGCTGATGATGGGATTGGGATTGGGAATGGGAATGGCGATGATACGAGTGCCTCCGAAATGGAAGAGACATCCATCAGCAGCAGCTGCAGTTTGAGCAGCTCCGATCTCATTGTGGGCACACCGCGCAACAAGGCCGAGCTGCTGCTCCAAGCCATACAGCGCACGCCAAAGAATCGAAAGCCCAATCCAAAAGCAGCTCATACTGATCTCAAAACTGGTGCCTTGCTGCAGATCCCAAATCCAACGCCAGCTCCAACTGCAACTGGAAATCAGCAGCCGAAGCCGGCGGCGCCAAGCGGCTGTCAAATGTGCAAACGCCAAAAGACGCAACACAACTTTGCCAATGGCAGGAAGAGTGGAGGAGCAGCTGGCGGCACAACTGCACCAGCAATTGTGGCGTCCACAAATGGCACAAATGGACACAGCAACGGTGCAACAGACAATGGCGATGACAACAGCATGGATCAGGAGGCGGAACAGGTACACATCAAACGCTATTTCCCCTTGATTCCTTCATCCCTAATCTCTTTGTGCTTTCTCTTGCAGACCGCCTCGACCAAGCTGACGTCAAACATCGATCGTTGCACACTGAATGCGGGGCAGGAACGCTGCCAGACGCCACCGGATGTTGGCACTTGTGCCATGATGGATGACGAGCGCATTGTGGTGCAGTTCAAGACGCCCATCAGTCATGTGCCGCTCAAGCAGCAGGATTACCATCAGCAGCAGCAGCAGTTGCAGCAGCCGCAGCAACAACCACAACTTGGCCAACTTGGACGACAGTTGTGCAAGGCGCCAAGTCAGCTGCGCTTGAATTGCAATGGGATTATGCTGGACAGGGAGACACCCTCGCCGCTGCTATCGCCGCTGATGCGCAAGGGTTTGCCCAAGGTCAATCTGAACACGATCTTCTGCAGCAGCAGCAGCGGCATCAGCGGCAGCAGTGGCAGCAGTCCCTCCACCTCCTCCGCTTCAGCACCCATCAGCATTGACAGCGGATTGGCCTTCAGTTTTGAGCAACCCTCGCTGAGCTATGCACACACACAATCGCAATCGCAGTCGCTATTGACGCCACCGGACTGCCATCAATCCGGCTCCTCCAATCTGCATGTGCAGAAATCCTATTCGGCGCCGACGCTGCCCAATGCTTTGTCGGTGTCGCCACGATTCGCCAAGCAGGCGGCATTCTATAAGCGTCGCTCGCGTCATCTGAGCGATCGCTCGGATCGCAGCTCGCTTGGCTCCGATGAGCAGCTCTCCGACGAGGATCTCGAGTCGGGCATGTGCAGTCCGGCGGGTTCACCACTGAAGACACGTGCGCGTCTCGCCACGCAGTTTGGCGGACGTCCCCTGCTGGGCAATCTGGAGGAATCGCTGCTGCAGAAGCGTCTGCTGCCCAAAATTGAAGTAGCCGGCTTCCGTTTGCAGCTGGGCGCCTCCGGCGTATTTTGTCCCAAACAGCGCACCATTTCGGCATCCTCCTATTTCTATGAGCTGCACGGCGAGACACTGAGCACACCCTACCTGGTAAGTAGAGCTCATCTATCAAATCTCCAATTGCAACTGCTAAGATTTGTCAATTTGTCGTTTTGCAGTGCGAGATTCGTTTGCCACGAAAGGGCTACTCTGTGCCGCTGATGGGCACGGTGCAGGCGACACTGCTCAATCCGATGGGGACTGTAGTGCGCATGTTTGTCATACCCTACGATATGCGCGACATGCCCAATCTGCATCGCACCTTCATACGGCAGCGCATCCTTGCCGAGGAGCTGCCCTGCAACAGTGGCCTCATCATGCAGCAGCCGGAGCGAGAACGGGAGCGGGAGCGGGAACGTGAACGGGAACCGGGCAGTCCGACGTCAATGAGCACCACCAGCAAATTGGGCCACTTTATCAGTGCCGAGCAAATGAAGCGACTGCGCTACTCCATACACCTGAGGTCAGTTCAATGGGAGCAAAAAGAGCGCATAATATTTAATGGATTTCTTATGTTTTAAAGTGTATTCCAAGTGGAATAATAAAAAATCACGTTTTATCTATCTATATATATATCAGCTATATATATAGCTATATATGATAAGTAGTCCGATCTGGTTCAATATTAACTTTTGTGGCAGTTTAATCAGTTTAACAAAAGAATCAATTTCATATTAGAACTGATTAAGAAACTATGGAAACAATAGTTTTTTTATTTGGCTATATATATATATAGTATTAGTAGTTAATAATATAGTAGTTCGATTCGCTGTTTAAATCTAATATTGATGCAGAATAGAAATATTTATATAATGTTAACTAATTGCAGTTATAAATGAATTTAAGAATTGTTACAAAAAAACTGTCAAAATAATATGATAAAATCAGGCAAATTATACAAATCAGTACAACATAATTATATATATATCTAGATAATATAGCTTTCCTATACTATACTATTTATCAGTTCTATTTTTTGTATCAATAATGCAATTAATGTTAGCTTAAAACTGATTAAGTTGACTTTATTTCAGTTTTATATAGTTATAATTTATAAGCAGCTTTAAAAATTGTTAATTTATGGCAAATATTTGCCCACATTTAAATGTTGCACGAATGAATTGTAAACGAATAGTTTTGTTTTTCTGGTTTTGTTGCAGATTTCAGACATCTCGATCGGGTCGCTTGTCGCTGCACACGGATATTCGGCTGTTGATCTCGAGGCGAACGGATTGCGATACGGCGGCGGCGCACGCCAAGGGATTGGTGGAGGCGCCCAATGAGCTGGTGACGGACACGCTGATGCCAACGGAGCCGCGCTACAGTGCGCGACAGGAGAGTCCCGGCAAGATTTAGTAGCTGCTAAACGCCATGGGCGTGGCATGTGGCAGCAGCAACAGCAGCAACAACAGCAACAGCAACTGCAACAACAGCAGCAGCAATTTTGGATGTTGTGGCTGCGGCGTCGGCAACGGTGGCAGCTTTGTGCGACGCATGTGGAAACAGCTGCATGCACGCTGGCAACACTGGCAGCAGTGCCACAGATATCAATTGTTGTAAATGGATAAAATGTGGCAAATCTTAACAATCGGGAGGCGAAACATATTTCCAACAACAACAACAACAACACACAACTGCTTTATTAGTTATTGTAACTGTAAAATCAAAAGAGTATCTCTGTTATGACTAGCCCCCCTCTCCATTTCCGTTTAAGCCCTCATTTTAAGCCAACTAGTTTGAATTTGAACAAACAAATCTAAAGATGAGCAACTCTTTCTCTCTCTCTCTCTCTATTTCTCCCTCTCTCTCTCTCTACTCCCCCTCTCTCTGCTCTATCTCTAATTTCCCAACTGTATCTTTGTAAATGGGGGCCAACAAATATCCAAACAAAGCAGCAGCAGCAGCAGCAGCTAAACTTGCCACAGTTGCAACAAATTACATAAAAATACGCAAAACGAGTTTAGAATTTTGAGTGTGAGTGCGAATGAGTGTTTTTGAATGCTAAAAGTGAATACCAGCAATGAGTGCAGTGAGTGCCCAAAATTATATTTATTAACTCAATTTAAATCTGATTTAAAAATCCATTTTTTGAAAATATTAACATTTGAAATAATGTTTAAAAAAAAATCGAGAATCGTTTGCAAAAATTTCACACTTTAGAAATTTGCTTTTCTTTTTTATATACTATGTTTAATAATTAAAATTATTACTTAATTCAGTTTTAGATTTAGGTTTTTGAAGTTTACTAAATTTTAATTGAATTTAAAATTATATTTGGCAATAAAATGAATGGTCTCGCAACTAAAATTCAAATTTCTATATACATAAATATTTATGTAAAAATGCAGTTTTGTAAATGCAAAGAAATAAAGCAGAAAATATTTGACAACAAAATGCAAGCTGTGAGCAGCTAATTAAATAGCTGAGTGTGTGTAAAAGTGTGTGTGTGTGTGTGGAGTGTGTGTGTGTGTTTTGGGCAGCTCATATCGATCGTTGTTGTTAGTAGCGTTAGTAGTGTGTGATCTAAAAGTGTAATTTTTCTAAATGAAAATTGATAATTCTTAATGAATGAAATCGTAAATTTTTTTGGTTTTCTCTCTGTGTATTGAGTGTTTTTTTAAAGCGTGCCTGTGATACGATATGAGCTGCTTTGAAAATTAGTATCAGAATGGAGATATTTCTCTATCAAATATATATTTAGTAGATCTTTAGTTAAATACAATTGAACAATTTTGTTTTTTAAACAACAACAAATGCAATTTACATAATAATTAGTTTTGTTTTTCAACTCTCATCATATGCAATAAGTGCTCGAAAATGTTTGCAATACATTAAAATTAATATATTCAATTTCTTCATATTTTTCTTTTGAAGTTATTGAATATAATTTTATTCAAGCTGTATTTCAATAAATAAATGCTAAAGATGCATAAAATATATATATATATAAATTTATATATATATTTGTATGTATGTAGAGTGTATGCCCCTCAGTGTGTACATAATTATGTCTGTGTTAAATTCTAATAACTATAACTCTTATTTCCATTGATACCTGACTATAACTAACTGTATAACTCAACTACCGCTATTAACAAATATTCAAATTTAGCTGGTATACAAAATAATGAATAAAAAACGAAACAAAACAAAAATAAGTTCCACACACTCGTAACAAGTGAAACTAACTAATGAAAACAGAAACTGCAAACAAAATACATTAATAATAACAATAATATTAATAATAAAAACAGATCACACGCTGAACAAAAAAAAAACAAAAACAAAATTCTTTCTTTATTTGTTTAACTGTTTTTAAGTAGAGAGCTTAATGTGCCCAGTCAATAGCAATTATATAACACCAATATACAAAATGATTCAAAATAAAGGGTTTTTGTGTTTTTAATCCAAAAATAAAATTAAAATCGTTTTATTATTTCGTTTGTGTTGTGTGTAGCTTTGTGGTAAATGGATAAATAAAACAATTAACTTAGTATTATCTATTAAATATTTTGTTTATAAATAGTTTAGATTTTGAATCTAATCATTGCGCGCTGTTTTTTTGAATAGTTGTTAAAGATTTTAGAGTGACCACAAGCTAACAGCTGGTTAACAGCAGACAGTGGACTGTTTTGCTTTGAATAGGAAATATACTTTGAATTCAACACTTTATAGATTTCTAAGATCCAGAAGAATTCGAAAATTATGTTTATTATATTTTTAGAAAAGCCTATTGTAAGTGAATTCTTATTTGAGTTGAGATGATGGCGCGGTTCTAATAACATTTTGTGTGAATGTTAAAGTTATTAGAGTGACCACACAGCCAACAGCAGTTAATAGCAAATGGCAACAGAAAGTCCACCGTCTCGCTTTGAATAGGCAATATGCTTTGAATTTATCACATTTTAGATTTTTAGGATTAAGAAGTAATCTGCAATTAGTGCTGCTTGTATTTTTGAAAGCCTGCAGTAAATGAGTTCTATTTAACAAGCTGTTAATAACTTTTAAGTAAATTTTAATGTAATTAGAGTGACCATACGCCTAACAGCTGATTGTGTTAATAACAGTTGGCAGCAGAGATTCGAAGAAAACACTGTTACCTAATTCACGATGCGCTACAATTTAATTTCGCGTGCTGCCCGCTTGTTAAATCAGAGTCACAGCCAACGCGGAATCTATTTATTAAAGCGTGCAGCGAGCAGCACAGCCAACAGCACTGGCAGCAGCCTCAATCAACGCGATGAGCAGCAACAGGCAGCGGAGGCGGCACAGTCCGAGTTGCCGGCACGTCAACCATTGGTGAAGAACTTCTTCTTGGGCATCACGGACAAGGAGCTGCTCGGATATCCGGAGGTGATTGAACGCGAGGAGATGTCTCAGTTGAAGCACGCACTGTTGCCACTCAACAATTACTTTGCCGAGGAGCAATCGCAGTCGCAAACGCAGTTGGAGACCCTCGCCCAGCTGGGACTCTACGGATTGAATGTGCCGTTGGAGTACGATGGCAGGGGCTACAATTGGAGCGCCAGCCTGATGGCCAGCGAGCCGGAAGCGGCGCACACATGGGTGGCACTGGGCCTGCAATCGCACCGCATTGTTGTCGACATGCTGCGGGAACTGGGCAGCGAGGAGCAGAAGCAACGTTATCTGCCACAGCTGGCCACTGGCCAACTGATCGCAACCGAAGCCATCTTTGAGTATGCGTTGCCAGAGGATGATTTCTTTGGCACCAAGGCCATCTATGACACCGCCACGGGCAGCTGGACTCTGAGCGGGGCGAAGGCCTTCGTGGTCACTGCTCCAGTGGGCACACGTCAGCTCTTCCTAGTGCTCGCCCAGACACAGCAATCAAATGTGCCCGGCAACATTGGGAGAAGCTCCACCTTCTTCTTGGTCGACTCACAGCAGCCGGGCGTCAAGTTGGGTGAGTTGCATGCCACATTTGGTTGCCGCGAGACGCCAATGCGTCATCTGCATTTTGACAATGTGCAGCTGCGTAAGGATCAGATCCTTGGCTCAGCGCACGATGGCAATCGGCATGCGGAGCATTTAGTGCGCGCCTCCCGCCTGAGGACCACCCACTCAGGCATCGGCCTGGCCAAGAAACTGCTCCAACAGATGACCACATTCAGCGTGGATACCACACAATGTGGCGTCCAGATTAAGTGAGTGCCTCAAATATTTAAATTATATACAAAAAATGATGAAAACTAAAATTAATTCTTGCAGTGATTTGGAGTTGACCCGTGCGAATCTGTCGCAGGCAATGTGCTCGATCTATGCGATGGAAAGCATGCTCTACCTGACAGCTGGGCTGCTGGACGAGTTCGTCGGGCAGGATGTGACGCTGGAGAGTGCAATTACCAAATACTACACGTTGCAACAGTTGCATGCAATTGCCACACAGAGCCTGAGTCTGCTGGGACCACGCAGTCTGCACCAGGGCGAGCCGACGGAGTTGGCACTAAGGGACACCGCCCAGCTGTGCACCCAGACCGAGTCGCTGAGCACGCTGAGCATGTTCATCGCACTGGCGGGCCTGCAACATGCCGGGGTGAGTCCATTTGAGATGTTGCACAAGAAATAAATTTGTAATCAAATTCTGGTTGCAGCAACGGATGAATGAGGGAGTGAGGAAATCACGTAATCCGCTTTTCCATCCGGGCCACATCTTTGGCAAATTCATGGGCAGATCGAACATGGAGAGTCCCAAGACGGGCATGCTGCTGGCGGAGAATGTGCATCCGACACTGGAGCCAGCTGCCCAGTGCATCGAGCACTCGATTGCCCGGCTTCACATGGCTGTGGATTTGATGTTCACGCGGCATGGCAACGCCGTTGTGGAGCGTCAAATTGAGCTGCAACGTGTGGCAAACATTGCGAGCATCATTTATGCAATGTGGGCGAGTGTGGCACGTGCCTCGCGCTCCTATTGCATTGGCCTGCCACTGGCGGATCACGAGATGTTGACAGCCTCAGCGATATGCACGCAAGGACGCGACGATGTCCTCAGACTTGCCACAGATGTCTTCAATGGCAACTATGTGAACAATGACAACAATCTGTTGCGCCTCTCCACGCAGGTGGCAAAGAGCAAAGGCTACTTTGCGGTGCATCCGTTGACCTTTAACTTTTAAATCTTTATTTCTTGTCACTGAAAACTGTAAAATCAATATAAAAAAAAATTACAAAAAATCCAATTCAAATTTGTTGCATTTTTTGCGAGTGTATAAATATTTTAGTCAAAAGATAAGATACATATTTTACTGCAGTGTATTCAAATTAATATATTCAGTATAAAATTTGTTTAAAATAAAGATCTAATTAATATTCAAACTTCAGAAATAATATTGATATTAAATATAAAAATAACAACTCCAAACCCGTTTCCACTCACTTATAACGCTCAGTTACCAAGAAAACTCAGAAGTTCTAAACTGCTCGCTGAGCTGAGTGTTTTTTTATTTGTTTGGCACTCAACGTGTTTAAGGTGAGTCGAGTTGCGCTCAAACTGAGCTTAGTCAGCGCTCTCTTGAGCATTCAAGCGCTGCGCTGCCGGCGTCGTAAGTGCGACGCGTTCAATTCCGTTTCATTTCATAGCATTTGGGCTCATTTTCGTTTCGGTTGTCGTGCGGTTCACGCGCGTATTTAGCCCAGCGTGAGTGAAAAGTGTGTGTGCAAAGTGGCATTTTCTTGCATTGTAAGCATTTTCAAATACAAACTATTTATGTATGTGAGGGTGTTTGCCTGTGTTTTAGTGAAAACTTGCATGTTTAGCATTGTGGGCGACTGCACTTTGTGACAGTTGTGTGGCTGGGAATACAAATTTTCAAAAAAGTCAAGAAGCAAAGAAGAAAAACGCCCACGGCGAAAATTATTGCCCCGTATCGGTGTACATGAGTTCGGATATATGTTTGTGTGTGTGTGTGTGCGGTACAAGCAGAATAAGTGAATTGAGTGTATAAAATTGCTTGCAAAAAAAAATAGTAATAGGGAAAAGCAATGAAAATCAATTGGAAAATGCAGGCAAACCAAAAGCTACGCAATCGCCAAGTTTTATGTGTGTAAGAAGCAAAACGCGAGACGAATGTGCGCAGCAAAAAAAGACCAGCAATAAGCAGCAGCAACAGCGGCGGCAGCAGCAGTCGCCGTTGACGTCGCAGCAGCAGCAGCGGCGGTTTACTTGACACAGGTAAGCATTTAGAAGAAAACTGGCTACACGGCCGCATTGCTCGATAAATTTTACCCCAAAATGTGGGGTGTTACGCACAATTTGTATTCGCATTCGCATTTATTTTACCGGTTCGCTATTTTTACAAACCCCTAATGTGGTTGGCTGGGGGAGGGAATATTTGACGAGATGCGAGTTAAAAGCATACAACAATAATGAAAGAAATCACATAGCAGATTGGAACGAAATGCAATTAAAACAATTTTAAAGTTGATGTTGGAATCAAAGAAGTTAGTTGACTGCCAATTCCAACTAAACTCACACACACATCAAATGCTGCAAACAATACAGTACAAAAAATGTACGAAATAAAATATCAAAGAAAAAAGAAGAACAGCATCAGTCAGCAAGCGGCAGCAAGCAAAAAAAAAAGGTCTGACTGCCATTTCATTTCGTTTCGTTCCGCAGGGTATGTAATTTTTTTGTTTTGCTTCTTTTTTTTTTGGTGTCGGACGCCATGAGCAGTGGCACACGACTCACACACACATACATACATGTGCACTCGTTGATTGTCAGAGAATGAAAGAGAGAGGGAGGAAGGGACGGCAGCAAACAACAAGGAACAGAAGACAAGCCAAAAGAGTCACCGGCCAAACGATTCCACTGGATTGTATTTTTCTCGGCCCGTAGCTATGTGTATGTGTAGCACAATCCATCAACACAGACGAGCGTTGACTGCGACTGCGACTGCGGCAGCAAAGCGTCATTGGCTCTGCATGCTTTTATTTGAGATTTGCTCACGAATTGCTGTTGTTATTCAAGTTGTGTGTGTGCCTGTGTAGCTAAATTGGCAATGTGGGTGTGGGTGTGTGTGGGTGTGTG
This sequence comes from Drosophila demipolita, assembly GCA_035042405.1. Classification (NCBI taxonomy): domain Eukaryota; kingdom Metazoa; phylum Arthropoda; class Insecta; order Diptera; family Drosophilidae; genus Drosophila; species Drosophila demipolita. The sequence continues at coordinate 3,221,508 of JAWNLI010000033.1, forward strand.
GTTCTTTGGTGTTATATGCTAGCTAGAATTCGGCCTATGCCGGACAGACATCAGCAGCAGCATCGCCACCAAGTGGATTGAATTTGGATTTTATTTTATTTGCGCTATGTTTGCCTTTTTTATTCGTTTCTTTTACGGTCCAATCTCGCAGTTCCCCCACACTGTGTCTTGCTGACTCGCTCTTTAGCAATCTGTCTCTCTTTGGCTGGAGAAGTGAGTACGCTTCACTGTTTGCTAGTTATTGTTGGACATTTTAGTTATTTACCTTTGCCTAAGCTTTTTGAACTCGAATGTTGTTAATCAATTAGCTTTTACTTGTGCGTATGAGTACCTCTTTGTGTACCTCTTTGTGTATGTGTATGTGAAAAGCAAATGGAAATTACAGCAATAGTGGGAGCTTAATTTGTGTTTATGTCTTAAGCTTTTCAATTGTACTTGAGTATTAGTTAGTTAGTGCAAATGTATAGGTAAATATATTGTATATCATTATCTTGTCAAGTTAACGGTTCGCTGCTTGCGCTAATTAGCCGTTAATGCAGCCTATGCTAATTAATAATAGTTGATTATGTATGTTTGTTTAATTTATTTTGTTTTAACTTGGTTTCAGTTGGCTGGAAATGTTTGCATTGGTTTTGGCTTAACATACACACACACACACATATATATATATATATATATATATACAAATCGATTTCGCAACCCTCTTTTGCTGATAAACTTGACATAAATCATTTTAATGACGACTCACGCACACTTACACATTACACACATACAGACACCCATGCATATAGATATATATAACACATGTCCATTGGTTGTACATTTCAAATATTATCCAAACGCATAAAATCGATTTCTAATCGTGTAAATAAATGGCGACAAATGTTGCGCCCCCAAAACGGCAGGTGGCGACACAAGCAGAGGCAAAACGCCACCAGATCTATGTATGTATGTATTATGTGTGTGTATGTGTGAGTGAGAGAGCTTATATGCGATGCGATGCGAGTGTGTGGCTGGCATTTGTTTTACGGCGCGTCTGGTTTAGCCAGGCCCGTTGCCAATGTTGCACCTTGGGGCGCTCCAAAAAGTCGTGAGATGCGCGGCGGGTACGAAATGGGAACGGGAATATTTGCGACGGGCATCGGGTGGCGACCGAAATCGAAACGACGAATGTGCCAAGCTAAAGCAAAATCCAAAAGCCAAAGCAGAGCAAAGTGAAGCGCAGCGAACAGAAAACAGCAATAGCGACTGCGACTGCGACAGCAACAACGACGATGACGCGTCGTTTAATGGCAGATAAGCGTAAGCGAAGAGTTCGGCATACAATAACAACAACAACAACAACAGTAAATGCCGAATGCAGACGGCCACAGCGACAACAACAACAGCGAGAGTTAACAGTAGCAGATCGAGAGGCTATAAAATCCAAACCAAACACTGACGGTTGTTTTTGCTGTTGTTGGGACAATGAGAATGAGAATCGAAACTAACGCTGACTGATGTCAGTTGGGGCTGCCCACTAATTGGATATGTTGGGTTTGAGTACGAATTGAGAAGTAGATGCAAGAGCAACAGCAATAGTTGGGTGTGGTGGAGGTGTATTGTAATGGCACCAAGCGCACACGTTTTATTTGTTTTGGGCGCACTCACACACACAGATGCAAAGGCACATTTGAACTGCAAGCGAAAAGTGCAAAAAATCACACGCTAAATGTGCGACAGAAAGAGACAGCTACAAAAGAGGGACACAAATAGTCGGGCATGCAGGCAGGTGGACGGACATATAGAATCGATGGATAACAGAAAATTAAATTTCTTGCTGACTGTTGCTGTATTTGTTGTTGGCAATGCTTTGAAAATATTGGTTGTAATTGAATTTATGCCGTGCAAATGCGAAAGATGAGTGCGAATTGTTGCAAGTCCCCAAATTGTAATTCCCCTCACCCAACCCTCTCTGCCTATCACTTTGTGAGTGTGTGCGTGGCACAATTTGTTTCGTTGGGTGCTCATTTGTAACATGTCCGACGACCGCCGCCTCCGATGGCGTCGCTTTTAACGGTAAACAATATTTCATTTGATTTTGAACATTTTTCGTTTTTAGGTCTCTGCAGCAGAAATGTTGTTGTTGATTTCTTTTCTGTCTTGTTGTTGCTATGTGTGTATTGTTGTGGCTTACAAAAACATTTTTAATTAGCTTGATTTAATTGGATTTCAGTTGTTTCGATGACTGCCTCTGTTCTCTCTCCTCTTGCTATTCCTTTCTGTTTTTTCTGTGTGCAGAAGGTATTGGAATTTTATAGATATGTGGAATATATTTGAAATATTTATGAACTTGACTAAAATATTTAGCAGCAATCTTATATTGAGATGTGCTAACTTTCTAGCCATGTTCCCAATCGCTGCTGCCCACTTTTCGGGCAAGTAAAAAGACGACAAAAGCAACTAAAACTGTTCACGTTATTCCCTCAGCTTTTGTTCTTATTGTTGTAACTGTTTCTGCTCGGATGACGCGTTTGCTTGCTGCGGCTTGTTGTTGAAATTGGTGTTTTGGCTGCTGTTGTTGTTGGTGCTGTTTGGACACGCGATTGCTTGACTCTGGCACCAGGCGGCATGCGAGTAAGCGAAAATGGAAAAATGATAGAGCAGAGGGGAGCAGTAAAGAGGGGTGGCGAGGAGAGCAACCCCAAAGCCTTAACACTATATGTACTTCATTATATGGGCATGACAAATGTGCTAGTGTGAACCGATGCTTGTGTGTAAGTGTAAGTTTGAGGGTGGGTGTGTGTTACACTGCGAAAAAAACAATGTATATAATTAAGAAATGTGTAAATTATTAGCTAGAACTTATTTCCCTTACATTCCACTAAAGCAAACACAAAACAAATAGCATTTCAATTTGTCAAATTGAAGGGTTGAACAGAATCTGTGGAAGATGTATTTTGCATGAAAAACACAGTTTATTGCTTTTAAGAACCTAATTACCAAATGGCAATAAGAAATTCTTGTAGTGTAGTAAGCTTTTGCTGTTGCCTCTTTATTGCCACAGGGCGCAAGTGGCTAAAGTAACTGTGGCAAGGATTGTGACTGTGACTGTGACTCACACTGTGATTGTGACTGTGACTGCGATGTGGCTTTGCCATAACGGGGCTGTTATCCCAACGAATTTAACGAGTTACTGTTGCTCTCTCGCTTGCTCCCTTTGTCCCATATGCTGCCGCGTATGTGTTGCATGTATCTATAAGTGGCATATGCTGCAGTCGTATCTTGTGTTTGCATGCCACAAGCATTGCCACACCTCCATCTTGGCCTTCTTCTTCTGCTGGCTGTTTGCCTCAGTGTGTATCTGCAGCTGTGTGTAACTTACAAGTTGCGTCTTGCAACTTGTATCTGGTGCGCAGCGTGCATTTTCTTCCTTGGCCCTTCTGGAAATTAAGCGCACAACAGCACGCAGATGCTGAGCAAGCGAACTGCGTACACTTGTCACCATATGTAAATGCAAATAACCCAACGCCTCCCTCCCCTCTCCGTCCACCTACACACTCTCCTCTCTGCCCCTTTTAGCATTAGATACATGCATATATATATATAAAGACATTCAACATTTTGTATCTATTTGCGGAAATTGTTGTAAATTGCATGACTTGCTTGCTTTGGATTTGAGGGGGTGGTTGTGATGGAGATGGGAGATGTGGTAATGTGTGAGGCAGGGTTGGTTGATTCAGAAAGAACCAAACACCCACTTTATAATTAATTAAATTCAACTTGAGTATGCTAAGCGACCAATTTCTATATACCGCTTAAGCTATTAAAAACCAAGCAACAAAAACATTTAAAGTACTTATTTCAGTTAAACGAATAATTGTTGGGGCATGCAGCAAAAGTGACTTCATGCGTCTCCAAATGAGATGTGACATGTGCAGCTGGAAACGTTGTTCCCAAGTAAATCTAAAAACAATAAGCTACTTATAGAACTTGACTGATGCTTTAAACAGATAAACATATTTATATATATATATATATCATATATCAAATATACATCGCTTTATATAGAAATTTTGTCGTACAAAAAATCAATTTAGCTGAAAAATTGTGATATTGGGCTATGATTAATACCCTAGTTCTATTATAAATGAACAATAAACAGATATTTCCTATGAAAGCTATCTGATGTTGATAAACTACTAAGTAGTGGTATCAAATAATATGGTTAACAAGAAAGTTACTCATACATGAAATCTAAATCCAACCAGCTCCGACATATCTACTGCCTGCAACAAACAGTCGTATCTACACCAAATTTCATCAAGATAATTTAAAACTGAGAATGTTGCTGATTAAGAATATATATATAATTTTTAGAGCCAAAGATATATCCCTGAAAGCCATAATCGCCTCTCTGCAAACGCATAAACATGATAAATTTTTCCAACAGAAATTTAAAGTTGCAAAAGGCTGGGAAAATGTGACAATCGCAGTTGGATTATGAATAAAATATTCAGATTTACATTTAATGTGGGTAATGTGCTTGCCACACTGGATAAATTCTGAGCTGAGCCGCATTGCAGCAGCGCAGACCACGGTGGTAGCAATCAGCTAGTTGGTTGCAGGTTGCTGCCTGCCACGCTTGCCACATGGCTGCCAATTGGTTGGACTTTGATGAAATTCACCGAACAGCGAATTGAATCTCTTATTGTCCCCTCCCTTTGCATTGTCTGCCCCCTGCCGACTTCTCTCTATACTTAAGCCACAGTTGCATTCATTTGCTCAACTCTGATGAGAATTAACAAAAGCAAAATCCTCGCTCGATTTACCCTGTACACATTAAAAATATGGGGTAGCTTGATTTATGTAATTTTGTACAAGTAAGTTAAATTTATAGAAGTAGTAGAAAACCATCAAACTGATTGAAAATCGCAGAGAATATATATAAAGATTGTGTGCAGAGCAAACCCGTTTACAAGGGTTCTCTGGACGTGTATAGGATGGATCTACTTACAGGGTATTTGTCTAACCGCACACTCTCTTCTGAAGCTCGCTGTGCTTGTTTTATGTGTTGGCTTTGCACTATTCTGCTCTGCTTTGCTTTTGGCTGCTGCTTTTTGGCCTCGCTGCGGCGCTCTCATTTATTTTACGCGACGCAGTCACAACAACAAGCAGAACAAACAGCAGTAGAGCATATAGGAGAGGAGTATACTGATGCGAAAGGGAGAAGAGTGAAGAGAGGAGCAGAGGAGATGCCCGCAGTTCCTTTTCATTATTTTGCAGGCGGCCGCAAAGAAAAAAACGTCGACAGGCGAAGACCCATGCTCACTCACACACACAAACACGCACACGACACATACACACTTATACAAAATGGGAGACACGCACGTACCTATATAAATTTTTTCTTCCGCACACAGTTTTTCTTTTATTTTTTTTTTATTCTTTTAGTTTATTTTTTTCTTTTGTATGCATGAGTATTCAACCTCGTCTTCTGCGGCCGCTGCTGCTGCTGCTGACCGAAGCTGCAGCTAAGCAGCAGCAGCAGAGAGGAAGCGCAAAACTTTAGCCTGTTGTTGTTGTTGTTGGCAATGCCACCTTCTGCACGGCACGACAGAAGGCATCGCACGATTCAACTCCTCTGGACGACCCCCCCTGCCGTTCCTCTATACTCCCTCTGTCCTCTCGCTCTAACTATTTATTTTGCCGTCTCACTCGCTTGTCAGTTGAGTATGCTTGCCTGGCGGCAATGGCAGCCAGCCAGGCAGGCAAGCAGGCAGGCAGGCCAAACAGGCAGTTGGGCATGCTGGCAACTCTGGCTGACGAGCAAGTTTGAATTGTAATCCTTGTTGTTGTAGTTGGCACGCTCGCCTTTTGCTCATTCAACATAGTTGTTGTTGTAGTTATTGTTGTTGCTGCTGCTGACGCTGTTGCAGCAACAACTCGTTGCCGTTGCCCACTCTTCTTCTTATACATCTTCTGCCAGAGCCCTGTTGCTACACTCGAATTAAATATGATTTATTTTAGTATTCCAAAAGTTTTATTTGTTTATTTTTGATAAGCTTAGTAAATATTTCGATTCAAATTTAAAATATCTTTATTTATATATTTCAAAAAGAGAAGATTATTATTGAAATTAATCATAATAAAGAGAAAGATTTGTTCTTAAGCAAAATAAAAACATACTTTTGCTTATAATTTTAGTTTATATTTTAGATTCGCTCAGTGTACGCGGCTGCCCCCTCTGCTTCGCTGCTCTACACACTCAACAAACGAGCCTGGCAACCAACTATGTTCAACATCAGCCACTGCCTTTGTCTGCTTGCTCCTCTCGTCTCCCCCTCACTATTCTTGCTCCCTTCCCTATCTCACTTTTATTGCACTATGCGTTTGCATCGCTGTTGTTGTCGTCCTTCCCATTGTTCCCCTTCAGGTCCACCAAACATTCTGCGCTTGATAACCCTCCAAAGTTTTCAAGATATTAGGTCTCCTTTTCTGTTTTTGTTTTTTTAAAGCAGTGCATGAATTGAAACATTTTCTTACAATTATTTAAATACGGTTGATTGTTGAATGGACTTGTTTTTTTTTGTATGATTTCACTTAAAAATTGCATTAACCCCTTGGAAACATTGGACTACCATTTTAAGGGTTAAATAAAGTAGGTTAGAGCTTGATTCCGATTTGTTAGGGTATGTAGTATTCGGTGTGGCTACGCAAACTTTTTCTTGTTGTTGTATTTAGATTTGAGTGCATGCTTGTCGTCGTTGTTGTTGTTGTTGCTGTAAACTTGACACAAGGATGCCAATGATTGCAACAAAAGTGCTTGTTCTTGCCCCATTCTTGTTGTGATTGCTGCTTTTGTAAGTAATACCCTTATTCGGAGCATATTACGCTAGTTGATAGACAGACAGCTGTGATTATATAAAAGGTATTCCCCTTGCAGCTGTCAATAATCAAAGAGCTTAATAAATAATACTTAAGATATTTGACCCACAAGCATATGGATCAAAAGAATAATGCTAATGCTTTGCAGTCTAGAATCAACTATATATAAAAATAGTATTTTTAGAAATATGAATTACTCGCGGATTAAAATTCGAAACTGGCAACGAATCGTTTAATATGTCGAGCACTTTTTTTGCATTTGCCTCTTTGCGACATGCTAAATGGGTATAATCATATTGCGCAAGAGTATCAATGGCATAATCAGGTTTTGTAAGAATATGTAACCGACAAAAGGAAAGGAGCATCGACTACCTCATAAAGTACATATATAATCCTGATCAGCAGCAACAGCCGAGTAGATTTCTAGTAAAGCTTATTCGTTTCAATATATTTAATACAAAATATGTAATATTTAATAAACATAACAGAGAATCTGCTAGCATGCTATCTTAGTTCGTTGTCGTCATCTGCGTCACCTGCAATTGGCATTTGGTATGTATGTATGTATGTACATTTATTATACACACACACACACACACACATAAATATGCCTTTCTCAACACTCCCACACATGTCACGCCACGCCTCTTTTGGTTTGTGCACGTTGTGTCTTGTCTTGTTTTGTCTTCTTCTGCGTTCACAAATACATCCATTTTCCCCATTTCCATTTATAATGCGCGCAATTTTACTTGACATTATTCAACAATTTGCATCGCTGCTTCCGCACCAGCAGCACCAGCAAAAACTTTTGGCATCAACAACAACAAAAACAACATGGCGGCAACAGCAGCAGGAAGAAGACTGCGAGACGACAGAACGACAGACAGACTCTTGTCAGTTTGGAGCGAACACCTTTAGCCAGCCAGCCTCATTCATATTACGTTACACCGCTCGCGCACGCACAAACACACACACTGACACACACTCACACACAATCACACACAATCACACACAGTCACACACATATAAACACACATGTGCAAGTACAAGCCGCAACATTTTACAAAATTTGCTTCTCACTACCACTCACACTTCCCTTTGCCAGTGTTGTATGCTTTTTTTCTTCTTTTTTTTGCTGCAGTTTTGTTTAAGTTATCACTTGTTCCTTTTTCACATGCACACACATAAACATATACACACACACTCACTCTCACACTCATTTACTCTCGCAGCTGCTCTCTTCTCGTGCGCCCTTTTCCGCTCATTTTGATTTAGTTATTGTAGCAATTTTAATTACCAGCACTTCAATGGACGACCGCAGCAGCAGCAGCATAACCAAAAAATGTATTAAAAAAACAGAAATGAAATGAAAACAATACAAATGACTCTGCTGCTGGAATGAATGTTGGTCTGCTTGCTTTTGCTTCTGCTTTTGCCGGGGCTTTCTTTCCACTTTGGCCCCTGACAACCGCCAGCGTTTGTCTGACACCTTTGTCTGTCTGCCTGTCGCTTAGCTGCGCTGCTGCGCCCACAATTTCAAAAAGCAGCAGCAGCAGTCAGCAAAAACAACAACAACAAGCATGTTCGTTAAATGTTGAATAAATTTTCTCATATAATCGTCGTCGCAGTCGCAGTCGTCGTCGCCGTCGTCGTCATCGTCATTTTATTCACCTCCCTCCTTGTACTCCTTCTCAATCTTTATACCATACTTCACATACACACACACACCCCACCCCACCACAAAAGCCAATGGCATGTGTTGTTGTTATTATTGTTGTTGCTGTCTCCATCAGCGCGCTTGCTGCTGCCGGCGTCGCTGTCGCTACGACTGCTGCTGCTGCTTCGCACTTGGCTTCGCTTCGGCTTGGATTGTTGGCTGGTGTCGTTTGTCGTTTCGTTAGTTTAGTTCGGTAACTCGTCGGTCGCGCAAGCAAAAGCAAGCAAGCCACAACAGCGCAGCAGCTACAACTAAACCAAATATCCAACAAAAAACAAAAGCGGGCGGCTAAGAAAAATTACGACCAAAAAAATTTGCTGTGCGGCGCGCACAAATAAATTAAATGTATGTGCGAAAAAGTGTGTGTGTGAAGAGAAAAGTTAAAGCAAAAGTTAACAGGCAGAGGAGCAAGCAGTAGCAGCAACTACAACAAATGTAGAAATATTGTTCCATCTCATGTGTATTTATCAATATTTATTATTTGCAAAGAAATTGAAGAAAAGATAAATACAACAACAATATGTATGCAGGAAGTGCGACAAATACAGATACAGAAATGCCCAAAAACCAAATCGTTTTGGGCCCAAAGCCAAAGCGAAGCCAGCGCAAGAATTCAACCAAGCGAGCAGAGCCCAAGCAGAGGAGGAGCAGAGCACAGAAACAGCAAATTCTGTCTGTCTGCCTTGCATGTGTGTGTGTCTGCGTCTCTCTCAGTGCATGTGTGTGTGTGCACCCTGGCCACCGTATTTTCTTTTGGCAGTTCAGTTGTGCGTGTGTGTGTGGTGAACCCTATGCCCTCTCACTCACTCTCGTATTACTGTGCCTTGTGTCACTAGCAAAAAGGATTTAAAACTGCGAGATGCTGTTCGCTATTTGCTATTGTTACATTCACATACACATGCACATACAAATACGTGCACATACACGAACACATACATATCCATATGTACGATTTGCAGTTATCTAAAGCCGCCGCTGCACGTTCGTTATATACACACAAACACAAAACCAAATTGTCAAATCAATAAAAACGCGAGCAAAGCAAAGTGTCGCCGCTATTCGCAGTCGCAGTCAGCGTCGACGTCACTTTGCTTTGCTGCTTAACAGTTGCCATTAATAACTGTAAAATTCCAATAGTGGTGAATAATATACAACAACAAATGTGTATCAAATGTGACAGATGAAGAGCAAAAAAAAAACAAAATACCTAAACGGCAACGAATTTAACTGTGTGAAAATGAGCGGAGCTAATCAAGTTTTACGTTATGCTTCTTCGGCCATCTACTTATTAAGTGCTTAAACGAGTTACTGACCAATGCAATAATTAGCTACATAAACACAACACATACAAACAGACATATGTACATAAATGGCGATTGCAACTCCAATAAGATTTATTGCGTCAACTTTAGCGACGTCGCAGCAGCGTCGGCGTTTGTTAATTTTTTTTTTTTGTATTTTTCATGTATCAATAATTACGACGAAGGAAACAACGTTGAGAAAAAAAAACGAAATTGAAGCAGCGGCGCAATGAACAACAACGAATGGCCGAACGAATGGCATGGCAATGGCAGACCGACCAGCAACAACAACAAGAAGAATAACAGCAGCAACAACAATAACAGCAACTACAGCATTGGAGACATGTTTGCGCGGCAGCGTCGCTCATTTATTTTATGTCTCGCTGTCGTGGTTGTTATTGTTGTTGTTCTTATGCTTCTTCTTCTCCTTGTTTGTTGCTTGCTTGCTTGTTATTGTAGCTGCTGCTGCTTGCCCAGTTCAGTTTGTGTATGCCTTTGTGCATGTGTGTGTGGTTATGTGTATATGTATATATTCTGTATGTGGCTACTAAATGTGTGCATGACACGACCCGCAGAAACTGCTGCCATTGTTGTTGTTGGCTTATATATGTCGTACGCGGATCGCTTCCTCTGCTTGTTTGCTCCACTGTACAAAGCAAATTTGCAAAAGAAAGAATAGAAAAGTGCGTGAATACCGCTGCAGCCCACCCACTCTTTCTTTCTCACTATCTCTCTTGCATCAATGAACAAAAGAAAATCTAACTGACCGAATTTGCCCAGTCGGCCAGTTAAGTTTTGCAGCAGAGTTACTCATTCCATTCCACTCATACCTATAAAACGCAACTCTACTCTGTTCAGTTCAATTCACTCATTCGTATTGTGTTTCTAAAATAATTTTGTTGCGGATTTGGGATTTCGATATTGAGTTGGGATTTTCTGTTTGCTGCTGCCGCCGACCATTTGTTTTGTCCGCCCATCTGTCCATTTGTCTGTCTGCCGTCGTTGTTTGTATGTAAAAAGTTGCCGTCTGCGTTTGTCGCTGTTGTCTGTCGGTTTGTCGTTCAAGTTTTGCGGCTGCTGCTGCTGTTGACGTTGGTGGCGGTTTCGTCCCGTTTCTCGTGATTGCTTTGGCCTGTCGCCCCCTCTACCCCAGACCATTCACCCATGGCTTGTATCTCTCTTTCTCTCCTTGCGTTTCCCTGTGCAGCGTGTTTCTTTTTCATATTGTTGAATTTATTTCGATGGTTTTTATTGTGGCCATTGCCGTCGTTTCATGTGCTTGGCTCTGTGTGTGTATGTTTGTTTGTGTGAATTCGTCATGTTTGCCTGTGCTGTAGTTGTTGAAGTTCCAGTTGCTATCGCCTCGTAGAGTTTTTTTCTTGGACCTTACCTTCACACTCTTCCTCTTCCTCTTTCTCTCTCTCATTGCACACAGCGCGTCGCATTATCATTATAATAACCGTCGTCGTCATCATCCCTTCAAATTAAACTCGAACATTTTTGAAGCATTCATGATGAATGTTTTATTTTCTTTAATTTTAGTCATTTGTTTGCCGCCGCCTTTTATTTGTATTTCCAAGCCGATTCTCGACAATCACCCTCGCAGTGCACACACACACACATGTACACAGACACTCTCATTGCATCTGCATTGAATTTGAATCTATTGTTTTTGCACATTTGCTGTACTCCTATTTTTATTTCTCTTGCCTCTTTTTTTCTCCCGCTCTCATTCCAAAAGTGGACTGGCATTTTGCCATTTGATCGATGCCTTCTTTCCATTGCAGTGCGCATTTGTCATTTTTCCAGCCACAGCAGCAGCAGCAATATCTGTTTCCACTGGATGAGTTTGCATTTGCTGAATCAGTGCTTATGTGCGGGGAGGGCGGAGGGTGTGTGTATTCCAACGTGCCTTTGCAATAATTGCCAGACAATAAGCGAAACATATAGATTTATTTGTATATTTACACATGAAATGACAAATGTTTATTCTACAAAATCGCAATAGATATGATTGTTGTTGCTGTCGATTTAATTTTAGCGAGTCGAGAGCAAACCAACGAGAAATATTGCAGTCGAATCTAGACGACTGCGGAATACTCTGCCTTGAAAATTGATTTGTAAATTAGGCTTACAAATTTTTAGAGTTAAATTTCTTTCAAGCTACGTTAGAATTTTGCAAACTTTATTTATATTATCAGAGTTTAAGCTGAGCGAGAAATTTTCTGTCGAGATACATACTTTTTACGTGAATAAAGTGTATAATTAAGATTCATGTTATGATTAATCTATTTGATATTTATACAAGGGGTTTTACCATTCTCTTCTTCTTTTTCTATTTCATTTTAGCCTCTCAAATAAAAAGCAACAACGGAAAACGCGCTGAAAAAATTTCAATAACAATCATTTATAACAATTAATATAATTCCAAAAAAAAAACAAAAAAAAATACCGAATACTGTGTTGATCTGCCCACTGTGTCTGTGTGTGCCTTTCAGTGTAAGAGTAAGTGTGTGTATGTTAATCAGGCCAAGAAAGAGCCGCAATAAATTCGAAATGAAATAATTATTCAAATTTCAAAAGTATTACCCCCTCAAAAGTTAATAAATGAGCAATAACAAAAAAGGAAAAACCAAACACACAAATGAACCACAGCTAAACAAACAAAAGCACAAAAACAACAACAACAACAGTAACAACAAAGATAACAAGAAGAGCGACAGACTTAATCGTTAAATTATGAAAATAACGAATAAACAACAGCAACAACAACAAAAACAACAGCAACAAATGGAAGAAGAAACACTATGAAGAATCAGCATTCCAATTGGAGAGCAGATTAAAGAGACAATCAATCCATGTTGTGGTAAGTAAAAATCTGCCAAAAAAAAAAAAATACAGATGGATGTGGGAATAATTTAGATATAAATGTATACAAAAATATATTTCGAATTTTTTTAGCTGATTCATCAAAAAGGAAAATTTCTGGGAATGAAAAAGATAAGCTAGAACAAAAAGGGTATTATCGAATTTGTTCTTCAATTCAAATTAATTTCAAATTCCTGGTAATGAAAATTATAAACTAGTACAAAAATGGTATCTTGATAATTTGTCATTTAAATTGCCACATTTTGTTGTAAGTATTAAATGCTTGTAAAAAAGACATTTTTAATGTTTACAACAGTTTTAATTAATAATTCACTTTAAATTGTTAATATTCTCATGCACTAAGTTAATTTTCGGCTTTTGCTATATTTCTTTCTCTTTGGAGACAGACAGACAAACAGACAGACGGACAAACAGACAGACGGACAAACAGACAGACATACAAAGAGTCAAACAGCACTCAGCTGGTACCAATTAAAGCAAAGCTTTTGTCGGCAAGCATGATAAAGATCTTTTATCCCTTTGTTGGATAATCCGATTTGAGCATTAATTAAATGTTCGTACTGATCCAATTGTCTGTCTGTTTGAACTCCCTTACTCTATCATACACATACACACACACGCGCGCACACACACATGCACGCATGCAGTCAGACAAATGTAAATACACTTAAATTTGTCTATATTAGATTACATGAGCAACAAGCACTTTAATTGTATTTGTTGCCTAATGGAATCAAATCGCAGCATTTGAAACCATTTTTTGCGTGCTTTGACAAAACATTGAAAGGTTTGGGTAACTTGTGGGGATAAGTGGGTGGGGAGATATGGAATTTATCTCACTTCTCCATCGGTGTAATGATAATCATTATGTATATATATAACACTATACCCTCAAAGAGAGGGTTGATTTAGTTATGCTCATTGAAAAGATACATTTAACAGCTCATTAAACCATAAAATAACATATATAATAATTAAGTTAATAAAAATAATAGAATTAAATTAAATAAATATCAAAAAGTTTAATAAAATAATAACATATAACATATAAACAATAAAAACATATAACAAACAACAACAAAAAAGTAAAAAAAAGAAAGAAAAGCTTTTTGTGGTTTTTATAACAGCTGACAAGCAATTTGTGGTGTAAATATTTAAAGGGCCTGCTACTTCTTGACACATTGCAGGAACTCTTCGAATTTGAATGACAAATATGATGCTCTAATCATGCAGCTCTGGAATCATCCTTGGGCTTACAGCGCCTACCAAGTTTTGTTTATGGGCGATTAGAGATGCGATGCGGTCTGATGTGTGAGTGTGTGGATTACCACACATGTGCATACATATAAATGTGTAGCTGTGTGTGTATATATGTACATTTATAATGCAACATGTCCTATAGTGTGTCCCTTGCCAGCCACCCTTGTTTACCACTAGCATATTGCATTGGCTGAAATGTTAACAACAATGACAGTGAGCGGGGGAAGGGAGCAGGGTGGTGTATGTGTGTGGCAGTAACATTTGGGTGCATTCAGTGCAGCCACAAAGAGTCGAACAACACACACACCCACACATACGCACATACACACATATATGCACACATGCTGTAAAATACAGCAACTCATCCCTCTCCTTATAAAGCCATAACCCCGCGAACTGTGCACCCTCACCTTTATGTCGCAAGAACCCCCCGTCCAGTCTCTTCTCTGTGTGTGTATGTATGTGTATATTGTGATTGTGTGTATTGTGTTTGTGTGCTTGCTCCAACTGCTGTCAGGGCTGGAACAGATGCTGCTGCTGTGCTACTTGCACTACGCGTTGTGTCTCTACTCTTGCTGGTTGTTGTTGTTTTTATATCCCCGAAGCTCGTTTGTGAGTTTCTAGTTTGAGTGAGTGGGCAACTGCAGTAGGCGACACACACACACAGTGAGACACCATCGAGCCTTTTGCTCCTGTTCCAAATGGCAAATACGTCAATGTTTTACACCCGCATTCCGCTCCTGCCTACGCTGCTCACACTGCTGCTACTGCTGCTACTGCTGCTGCTGTTGCTACTGCTGTTACTGCTGCTGCTGCATTTTGCTTTCTCTCGTTTCGGTTTCTGCTGTTCCTTGTACTCCTTGTGCTCTCTCACTCGCTCGCTCACACTCTCTCTTTCTCTAACTGTCTCTCTTTCTGTCACTCTAATTTATGGGTCGTCCCCGTTCAGCACGTTTCGCTTTGAGCCTGCCATTTTCCATGCATTCCACCTACATCTGCAACTCTTTCTCCCTCTCCCATTGCATTCCGCCTCCTGCCAGCAGCAGCAACAACAACAAATACAATAGCTACAACTATTTTACCGTTACATAAATACCCAACTACAACTGCAAGCTGCTGCTGCGGCTGCTTCTCCTGCTGTTGTCCGCATAAATTCATTTGTTTGTTGTTGTTGTTATTGTTATTACTACTAGCGCGCTCTGCCAGCGTCGTTCGCTGCTGTCACTGTCACATTTACACACTCATACATACACAGTTTGCATTTGTGTTCTGTGTGCTCAATGTTCGCTCGCCTTTTCCCCTTTCGGCGTTGCCAGTTTCAATTTTAGTTTTGCGCTGCGCTGCCTTTCGTTCGGTTTGGGTTCGTTTTACAGGCAACTCTTCCTACACCGCCTCATCCTCCTCTTCCTTCTCCCCCCTCAAACTCTTGTGTTGTGTGTTCTGCCGCCCACGCAATGTGTGTCCTTGCGCGCGAGCTTCGCTTCCTCTGTGTGGGTCCTGGCTCCTTGCTCGCCTTGCTCCTTGCGTGCCTTGGCAAAGCCGCACGCCAAACCGTGCGACAGCCCAGGGCTTTAGCTGGGACCCTCGACTCTGTCTCTGACCCAAACCCATTGTCCTGCCCCGGCCCGGCCCTCTGCCTCTCGGCATCGGCACTGCCTCGTTTCGGTTCAGAGTTTACATTTTATGTGTATGTGTGTGTTCTTTTTTCCTTTTCCTTTTTTTTTATACAATTTCCTTGAACGCGCGCAGCCAACAGACCAAAAACAGCCATTCTGCCCCGCAACCAACACGAACCACCACCTCGTAGCTGGTGCTGGTTACTGATATCCTTGATAGTAATGTGTTCAGCACACAAAAAAAAATATAAAATAATACAAGTGGACGACGAAGAGTCAGCAACAACAACAACAGAAACAACAATAGCAACAACAACAACAACAGAAACAACAAAAGCAACAACAACAACAACAATAGCAACAACGTCTCCGAGCTTTTGAGCTGCACTAAAATCCATTTCATTTAATTCCACTTCTCATGTTCTTCCTTCCTGTCGTTCTCTTGCTGTTCCTCGTTTATCGCACTTTTTGTGCAGCTTCGAGAACCACAACTGAATTAGCTGGCTGACTTATACAACAAAACAGAAAAATAGAAAAGAGAAAAATAAAAAACAAATATTTACAAATCCCTGTTACTTAAGACATACATATAAAATATTTCGCACATACATTATTGTTGTTTTAAAGTTTCTTTAACTCTCTTCTACTTTTACGCTTCAACAGCGATTCACTTCAAATCAAAAAAGTAAAATTTGAAAATTTGAAGGGATAACAATGAAGTTTTTGTTGTTGTCTGTTAATGTGTGACACCAAAGTTGAAGTTAACATTTAACGCAAAAATGTAGTAAACACATAAAATCAAGGCAAGTTCCTGCATACTTGTACACAAGTATAATAGTAATCAATTAATTAGTTAAACATTATTATAATATGTTCTCTCCAAATGCTCTACAATTTATTGAGCATCTATTAATCTTCATTTGAAATAACATATAATTGTTGTCACACATGCAATGTAACAGTATTTCTATCTCTCTTTCTCTATACATATAGAAATTGCTTTTGTTTTGCTTGCCATTTATATTTTCTTTGTCGACATATTTGCCAAATATAAATTGAATTCGTTTGCTTTTGAAAATAAACATGTCTGAATAATATTCAAACACCTGAAATGACGTATTAAACTAATAAACAAACTTTTGTTTTATTATTTGATTGACTTTTCGCTTGCTGCTAATGTGCACAATGGTCAAAAATGCTGTCCATAAATAGGAGAATGGAAGTGAGTTCGTTAGCGAGTTTGAGGGAGAAAGAGGCGGATGGGGGCTCACATAATACAACATAAACACATACACCCATAGTGGACACATGCAAACATAAAATTGAAAGAGGGCAAAGTTGTTTGATGTTTTTGCATTTGTTGTTGCTATTCTGTACTTGTTGCTGCACAGTCGCCTTCGCAGTTGCAGTTGCAGAATGATGCACAAAAGACGGTCGTCGTTGAGGCAGAAGTGGGGCATAAAACAGAAGAAGTCCACCAAAGACGAGCAAAGAAATGATGATCGCGACGTCGACGTCGACGACGCAACTCGCTCGCGCTATCGCTGTCCCTGTCTGTTGTTTGCTTAAGTCAATAACCTCGCACCAACGAACACGAAGAAGAAGATGCAGAAGACCAAACAAGCAAGCAGAGTCAAGCGAACTAAGAAGAAGAGTTACATACGTTTGTATGAGCAGCTCTCACTCACTCCACTCCTTTACTCTCCTTTCCTATAACTTCACCACTCCGCCTCCATCTCTTCCCGCACTCAACAAGAGTCAACTTGAGTAATGAGAAGAACAACAAATACAACAGAAAAAAAGGCAAAGTCAAAGTGAACTGGAAATTGTCGGAGCGTTAAAAAGCCGCCAACAATCAAATGACGACGGCAGCGACGCGACGCATAACAGGCATAGGTGGAGGCAGAGGTAAGGCAGCGGGAGAGAGCCAGGCAAGAACAGCAACGTGTACCTAAATCTAAATCCCCAAGAATGCCAGCAAAATTACAAATGCATGTGTATGCGTGTGTTTGTGTGTGTATGTGTTTATGTGTGTTGTGTGTCTGTGTGTGTGTGCGTCATGTACGTCGAGTCCAAAGATGATCAACGAATGCCGCAAACAAGTGAACATAAATAAATATTTATGTATGTATGCGTGTAGATGTAACAAGAAAGCGCCACGGCTGGAATTGAATCGCGTCAAAGGGAATATAGAGATAGTGAGAGAGAGAGAACTGTGAATATAAATCAAAGCAACTCACACACATACACACACACAGCTACTGTTATATATGCACTCAAAGCTTATTGCATACATTGCATTCGGTATCATTTACCGTTCACTTTACTATGACACATGCAAAAAAACTGCTTAATTAATTAAATCGAGATTTATTTGCATGCTGACAACCAACAGTATTAACGAATAAAATATAAGTTTTAATTGGTACACTTTGACAAATATTGCAATAGCTAAAAGCTTTGTGAATAGCTTTTGACGTTCTTAGAAAACCCACCAACATATAATGATTATTGTCATTGTTTGTCGTAGCTTTTATTTGTTGTTGTATGTATAACACAAAAGCGGCGGCATTTGCCAAAGATACACAACAAAAATACATACACACATACTGACAAAAAAAACATGCTCACAATCCAACTGCCAATTGAGCTTAGAGATAATCAAGAGCACAAAAAAGCAAAAAAAAAACCAACAAGAAATTTCAGCAAATTGTGGATGGGGTTGTGTGGGGGGTTGTGCGTGTATTGACGGGTAGTGACGCCAGCGGCGACGATGGGCGGCGGCGAGCACACAATAAAACGAATTTCACATTTGTTATACTCTGTCAGTTACAAATATTGAAAATAAAGATGGGTTCGGTTTTTGGTGGATGGTGGTTTGTGTGCGTGGAAGGGGGGTGGGTTGGGGGGTCTAGGGCAAGTTGGTCAAAGACAGTCTCTCTGTTGTGTAGAAGAAGAAGAGGTATGGTAAGAGTAAGTGAGTTGGGCAGTATCGAGTCAGCAGCAGCAGTCGGCGTCAGTCATTCGCTATGTGCAAAAAATAAAAAATGTATGTATACATATATGTATATATCTACACGTTAAGTTAGAGCAAAAAAAATAAGTAAAGAAAAAATATCAACAGCAGCAGTCGTTTTGTTCCCGCCTCTCCCACTCCTCCCTCTTCTCTGTTCACATACGCACGCTCTGCGCACCTTTTCATTGGCAGCGCGTTGACGTCGCAGTTGACGTCGCTACGTTTTCGTCAACGATAAATGCTCGAATCATATTGCCAACGCCAGCTAGCTGTTATTTCTATTGTTGTTGTTGGCGCGCGCTCAGCTCAGCTCACACCCTCCAACACACACATACACACGCGCGAACTCACACATGCACACATCACGCAAACAGCCTTTTGCTGCTGGCGTTGACGTTCGACGTTGACGACGCTTTGACCCGAACAGAGGTCCAACTGTGTGGTTGACGTCGCCATAAAAACCTTAAGCGAAGCAGCATAAGAAAAAGACACCAACAAGAAGAGGAACGCAGCAGTGATTTACTTGTTCTTGTTGTAAAGCTGCTGTTATAATATTTGTGCACACTATGCGAGCAACATTAACCGCAACCGATTCAAATAAAAGCAACCCCCCTCTCTCCATGACACACACTCACACAGACATTCAAGTCAACGCACATCTGTCGACTGTGATCTGATGCGTGACAGACAAACAGATAGCAACCGCAGCAAGAAAGCGCAATAACTGTTATTAAAAGGCAAGAGAAAAGAGCAAAAATGGGCGCCACCTTTATTATTATTATGCTGGCTGGCACTGTATATGCTGCTGCTAAACGTTTGCTCATTATATTGATTAATTCATAATATTATGAATTTTCTTTTTCGCAACACAATCCAAAACTAAAAGAAACACACAAAAAGTGTTTAATTATCAACCACTGTGGAAGCCCGTCGACTGCGACGTTAACGTCAGCGTCGGTCCATTCATTGCCTTCTAAACACACTCGTGTTGTGTGTTGCGAGCTGGCCAAAGCGGCTCTCATGTTTCAATTCCACTTGTAGCAAGCCGAGCGTGTTTGCGCACTTCTCGCTCTCTCTCTATATATCAGTATCGGTCTCAGTGTCCGTCTCAGTCTCTGTCAGTCGTCGCGTTATCCCACAGATATTTGGTTTGCTTTTCCCTGCCGCTTGGCCGTAAATAATTTCGTTCGTCGAATTTTGATGTAAAAAATTTGGTGAAAAATATGTGAAATGTATCAGCAAACGAGCCATCTGCATGCAAAGTGCCGTTTTTCAAGTAAGCAGTTGCTTGTCTGTATGTTCAAAAAATAAAAATAAAAGGCCGACAGTATGTCTGAGTCTCAGCCGGCACTTAGTCAGCAGCGTCGGCAGCACGGACGATGACGTCGTCGTCGGCAGCGGGGTCTGTCGGCGTTTTAATAGTATGCATAATGTGTAAAATGCAAATGCAATAATGACTCTTCGAATGCAAACATTTTATGAATGAAATCAATCAAGAGAAACAAATCCGAAAAAATGCACTATGGACAAAAAAAAACAATAACAAAATTCACTCACAGTTATAATGCTGCTGCTGCTGCAGCAAATTAAACGGCATTTTCTTTTTCGCTTTGTGTATGCATCGTTCGCCGCAGCGGCAATAGACGGGCCTGTGTGTGTTTCGCTTCTACGGTTAATTTGGATTTGTGGTTAATGAGTAAAAAAGTACAATAATTTGAAGACTTTAAATTTGTTTGCCATCATTTAACGCAATTTCCACAAAAAAAAACATTTATTTTCGCCGCATCTTTTCTCTTGATGAGACGCTGTCAATTCGCTGTGTTTCTGTTACTGTTCCTGTTTGCCCCTTATAAATGCAGGTGTAGTGGTGAGCAAGAGAATGTCTTCGGCTCTGCGCTCTCGTAATCGCTCTCTTGTTTTCGTGTTGCTCTCACGCACACAATAATTATTACAACAACAAGCGACCACTTCGGTTTTTTTTTTATTATTAGTATGGCGGGTGTAGTAGTAGTAGTTTTTTTTTTTAGTTTTGTTGTGATTTTCATGTTTCTTTGCTTCCTCTTAGAGCACAACATTCGCACAGCATTGCCAGCATTGATAAAAGCAAAGGAAGCTAAAAATGAGAGCACTCGCTTTTATAACTGCAATTTTTACAATATGTTAATCCAAATTTTCTTCTTATTTCAAAAAAATCTATCTAATTATAGACAATAACAGCAAACGCAGCAATAAGAGAAATACAAATATAAGTAGAAGAAACAACTGCAAACTTTTTACTTTAACATGAACAAAAATGCCGGCGATGGCAGCGGCAACGATGGCAAAAACTCAAACAATCATGGTGTTGGAAAGGGCGGCGGTGGCTCCAGCGGTGGCGGCGGCGGTGCTGGCGGCGGACAACACGATCCAACCGGACTGCTAGATGCAGCCTCAATTTTTGGTAAGTATAGAAAATAGGTAAAATAATGCAAATATTAATACTTAATATTTTATATTTTCTCTCTCTTCTTAGCGTATTGGGGCCGTGATCCGACTGGGGCTGCAGCAGCAGCTGCATCGAATCCGCTGTTCAATTCACAGTTCAATGCTGCCGCTGCTGCCGGCCTGGGTCTGCTGCCAAATGCTGCGGGTGCAGCAGCTGCCGCTGCCAATGACCGTTACTCATCGATGGCAGCGGCAGCAGCAGCAGCGGCCGGCGCCCATCATCATCAGAACACAATGGCCGTTGCGGCCTCACAGGCAGCCAGTTTAGCGGGTTTGCATCCAGCAAGTGAGTAAAATGTCGGCATCGACAAATCCACTCTCCCTCTCTTTCCCCTCTCTTTCGCTTGATACAACGTTAAATTAGCATCAGTGGTGCCAGAATTAAAAAGAGACAATAAAAAAGGATATTTGCTGAGCGCCTAAAAAAAACCTAAAGCTTATTTCTTATGTTGAGCTTATAGACAATAACTAGCCTTTAAACAGCCGAAATGTCAACACTGATAAGCATAGGTAAAAGATAAACACAAAAATTAAACAAAAACTTGCAAAAAAAAGAGGCGACTGCGACGCATGCTGCGCTGCAGCTGAGCTGGTGTTTTGAGCCAAAATGTTACCGCTTCTTATAGAAAATAATGCGTGCAACAGGAAAAGAGGCGGGTTCGAATCCTTTTTATTTTAAAGAGAGGAAAAAAAGAGTTTTCAATTTGGAATAAGTAAAAAGTGTGTATTATTTGTGTGGAGTGCAACAGCAAATGTCTCGTCTAAAATCAAGCGCGATTCATTTGAAGAAATCTCTCCTAGAGCAACAAAATCGCTTGCAGTTCTCTTACCGCTTTGTCGGCTTGGCTTTAAAACCAGCTCTTTTGGCCCCCATTGCGATAAATAGATAAGCACAATTTATATAAATTTTTATATATATATGCGCTTTTTTTTATTGAAACTGTAAAGTTCAGTGTAGCCCTTTTTAGTATTAAATATATATATTGTTTTTATAATAAAAGCAATTTTAGAAATTTTGTTTACTTAGTTTTATTAAATTTTACACTTTATTTTAACTAAACATTGACAAGAAAATGCTTTAGCGTAATGGAATATTTAAATGTTAAACAAAAATGATAATTATTTAAATTTTTAACTGATTTGTACTTTGGTGATGTTTAGATAATTGCTTCTTCAATTTTATTTGATTGGTTTGTTTTCTTTTAAACCTGTACTTCTATTTTTGGCAGCTAATCTGAATTATTACATTTATAGATACAATTTTTGGCAAATATTAGTGCAGCTCATTTCGATTCTTGTTTTAAGAAATACTTTCCTAAAATATCAATAATAATAACTAACTAATTAACTAAGCAACAGTTTGTAGCAAATTAATATCACTTCTTAAACTTAATGTTTCAGAATGTTTTATATATAGATAAACTAATCTCTCGTTGTGCTCTTACAGGCTGGTGGTCCATGGCCCAACTGGCTGCTCAGGACTATTTTAGTCGACTGCAGGCATCGGGCCTTTCACCGTTTCCACATCCCGATCTGGCCGCCGCCTTTGGCCCCGCCGCTATGGCAATGGGCACCGGCGGCACTGGCTCCACTAGCGGAGGAGGTGGTGCTGCGGGCATGGTTGGCGTTGGAGCCGGCAGTGGAGGTGGTGGTGGCGGCGGCAACAGCAGCAGCTCCAGCAGCAAATCGAACAAATCGCGAAAGGAGAAAAGGGCTGCACAGCAGCAGCAGCAACAGCAACAACAGCAGCAACAGCAGCAGCAACAACAGCAACAGAATCTGGCCAACAGCCTGAATGCAGCAGCAGCAGCAGCAGCCGCAGCAGCAGCCAATAATCCCGCCGCAGCGTTGGCCAGCATGCATGGCTTTGGACTGCCAGGCACCAGCAGCATGTCCCAATCGGTGAGCAGCGCCTCCATTTCAACCAGCAACGCCAGCCATGGTGGCTACAAGGTGAGTCTTGACCGATACGCCAACTTTGTGTCCCTCTGACGTGGCTTAACAAGAATTTCTAAATCCAATGCTCTCAATTTTAATACTCCAAATCGTTGCTTCCTTTTGCAGAGCACGGCAAGCGCATATGGGAAACCATCGACGATGACGAGCAGTGGAGGGGGGAGCATTAGCAGTATTGCCAGCAATCCGGGATCCGCCTACGATCCGGTCACGCTACACAAGGAGCTGTTGGCCATGCAGGCTGTTGCAGCAGCGGCCTCCGGCTCGGGAGTGGGTGGCATGTCGGGTCTGGGCGGCGGCGGTGGCGGCAGTGGCTCCAACAGTTCCTCGAGCAAAAAGTCGAGTGGTGCTGGCGGTGGTGTTCACGCTCACGGCCTGTCCAATCTGGCCATGAGTCTGGGTGCTGGGGCAGGCAATAGCAGCAGTGGGGGTGGCAACAACAGTGGCATCATGTCCAGCAGCAAGTCATCGACCAATGTTAGCTCCAGTTCCAGTTCGTTGGCTGGCATGCATCCAGGAATGTCGATGTCCCCGCATGCCAGCATCTCGGGCAGCGGCTCGGGCAAGGATCGCGATCGGGATCGGGATCGTGACAAGAATAATCCATCGCTGAATGCGCTCAACTCGCTGTCACAATTCGGTGCACTGGGAATGACGCCACAGCAGAGCATGCAGGCGGCAATGAATGCATTTGCGGCCAGTACGGGGGTCTCACCCAGTGCAACGGTCACCTCATCCGCACATCTTTCCCAGCAACAGCAGCAACAACAGCAACAACAATTGCCCATTACAACGATGGCTGGTGGTAGTGGCAATGGGTCTAAGAATAGTGGCAAGGATTACATGAGCAATGCGGCCATGATGAGCAGGTAAGTGACAAATGGATGATGGAATCGCTATGATCACAATAATAATGTATTTCTTGACAGCAGTGAGCATCCGTCGCTGTTGGGTGTGCGTTTGCCGCCGGATACGGAGATTATCAAGTATACGTCCTCCATCGTGGGACCCAAGATACCTGGTAGTACTTCACGTGGTCGCAAGAAGACCATTTCTGAAACAGAACAACAACAACAAGCCACACAGAAACAACAACAACAACACAAAGCAGAACAACAGCAACAACAACACCTTACACAACAACAACAACAGCAGAAGGATTTAGAAATGCAAACAACAAATGCAATTTCCTCTCTGCTTTCATATCCAGGGCTCAGTCCGGCGAAGCGGGCCCGTCTCGAAATGGAATACGCCGCAATGGCGGCCGCTGCACAACAGCAACAACATCTGCACGGCATGCTGGGCGCGGCAGGCATGTCGGGCATGGGTCTTGGCATGACCACCATGGATCAGTTGACCCAAGTGTCGAAGGCAGCACAGGCAGCAGCCTCCGCAACATCAGCGGCATCGATGGTGATGAGCAGCGCCAGCCAGAGTCACAGCAGCAGTCACAGCAGTGGTGGTCAGAATGCCCAGCAGCAGTCCAGTGATCGGGTGGAGGTGATCAAGTTGCCGCCCACAATCACCTCGAATGGAGCCTACAATCTGTCCAGCAAGGGTTGCGGCGCCAAAGAGTTGCATGACCTGACCACAGATCCATCCCTCGCATCCGGCGTCAATCTAAGCTTGAAGTCGAGTGGAATGCCGGCCAGCGGTGCCATTGGCTCTGCCTCTAATCCCATAACCATCGATGATTTCGATGCGCCACTCAATCTATCAATGAAACCCTCTGACAAAAGCAGCAGCAGCAACAACAATAATGGCAGCACTCTCAATGCAACCGGAGCTGGAGTCGCCTCTTCCGCCGCAGCCGCCTTATCGGCAGCTGGCTCGGCGCTGGGCGGCCTGGCCGGTGATTATCAGGCACAGCAAAGTGGCGGCAATGGCATCAACAGTCTGCAGAGCTTGAGTTCTATTACGGCCGCCTTGGGTGGCAATGGCGGCATGCCAGGTGGGTCCATTTCGGGCAGTGGTAGCGGTGCTGGCGGTGCTTCACCCTCACCCGGTCTAAGTATTGGTGGCTTGCCCGGCATCGGCTCGGGCGGTACATCAAATTCGGGATCGGGTTCTGGTTCCGGTTCCGGGTCGTCATCGGCAGCGTACAAGGAGGGCCGACCGCGGAATTTGGGTCGAGGCGTCTCCAAGCCCAAGAAGAACACGGTTGCCTCGCTACTGGCGCAGTCTCGCGCCGTTGGCCTGAAGCCGATGCTTGCCACACAGCAGCTGCTGCAACAAGGCGCCGATATCGTAAGAGGATATAGTGATTTTTTGTCAACTTTGCCAATGTTTCAAAAACAACTTTATCACTTACAGGAGAAGATACGACTGGCGCTTAGTGAGGCGAATGCCCATATGGAAACGTCAACGGACTCGGAGAGTGTTGCTGCCGAGAGTGGCCTCTCGGAGTCGGAGAGCGAGGATGCCAACATCTTGAATGTGGCCGAGTTGCGGGTGCCACTGGAGCTCGGCTGGAAGCGTGACACGGTCATCAGGGGCTTAACCAAACAGGGCCAGATACGTGGCGAGGTCACCTACTATGCGCCGGGCAGCACTCTGCCCCTGAAGACAATTGGCCAAGTGTTTGCTGTGAGTTTGTAGGAATCATTTAAGCAACTTTTTGAGATCTGCTCACTCTGAGACATTCAACACGCTCAACACAATCGAAACTTATCCTAAGAAGATTTACTTTATTTCTTTAGTTTTTTATTCGAGATCCTTGTTTAAGCCTTGGGCTAATATTTTGTATATATTTGTTAACAAAGCAACATACATATTTGATGGCAAAGCAACCGAAAAACGAAAAAATTATCAAGTTGTTTGTTTAGACTTCGTCTTATTCAACAACAGATCAAAGATCTAATCCAGAGAAGCTAAAGTTTAGTGTCAGCCACAAACAAACTTGCTTAAATTAATCATAATAATTCTTATTCACATTGATTTTGTTTGCTTATAATCAATATACTCTTTGATATTGGCTTTATATAGAACATTTTATAAAAACCTTGTATATGCTATAAATATATTAATGGCCTTTAAAATTTGATATTTAAAAAAAAAAATAAGACGGAAATTTAAAGTTATAAATTAATTAATTATTAATTAGTCATTAGGGTTTATTTTTGTTAAATATTCAATTAGTTTTTTTTTTCTCTTTTTAATCAATTAGTAATCAAACGGGCCCAAAACAACACTTAACAAATTTCCGCAACTTAAAACAATTAACTAAAGTTTTTTAAATTATTTTTATTTATATTTCTGTGCACAGTTGTTGGAGCAGCAGCCGTCGAGTTTGACGCGCGAGAATTTTAGTTTCTCGGCACGTGCGATTGTTGGATCATTTTTGCAGCCAGCGCCGCCGCCTTATGCCAACGATGGCGAGTACATACGGATGACGGACGAGGATGTGGCCAAGCGGCTGGAGGATCTGAAGGTGTTTACGCGCCAAACGCTGAACGTGGAGCAGCGCATTGAGATTGCCAAGCAGCAGCAGGCGATGCGCGATGCCAAGAAGCAGCAGAAGGAGGAACTGGCCCGCAACAAGGAGAAGGCGCGCCAGGAGAAGAATGCCAAGCTTGAGCAGCAGCGCAAGGAGAAGGAACTCAAAAATCAACAGGCCATCGAGGTGAGATAAATGTGGAAATCTATTAAATATGGCTTAATTAAAATCCATTCCATTTTGCAGGAGCGCAAGAAGCGTCAGGAGGAGCTGGATCGTCTCAAGCAGGAGGAGTTGCTCAAGAAGCAGCAGGTCAGTTGGCATTCAATTCAAGCTCTTTTCTCAGTTGCATCTTAGTTTTGTGATTCACTTTCAAATTGGCATTTTCTCTGTGTTATATTTTTTAACTAGGAGAAAGAGAAGCGACGTCAGGAAGCAATTCTAGCTAAAGAACAGGTACAACAAGATTCATATTCTCTACCCCGCCCTTCCGCCTGATCAACCCCTCTTTCTCGCTGTGCTTCTACTTTCTTTCCACGTAGTATTTTATTACGTTTTTTTCTTGGCTATTTTATGTAAATAGTTTAAAGATTTGGTTTATGTTTAGTTTATAATTCCACTTTGAGTTTCGATCGCAGTTTTAGGAAAGTTTAGTTAGAGAATATGATGTGTTTTGCTTGACTGTAAAAATAATTAAACTTATTATTTAATTCATTATATTTTTCTAAAAGTTCATCATATTTTTTAAATTAGCAATATTAGAAGATGAATTTTTTGTTTTATTTTACACAAATTTATTATTAATTACTTTTTTGTTTTTAAAGGTTTCCTTACAGTTCGTAGATAATACAACAAAAACATTATGTATCTATCTAAAACTCTTGAATTAGTTTTTACTTTCTGACTATATTCGCTTCGGTTAGTTTCCAATCCCTACAATCCTCAAGCACGCCCAAAAGTCCACTTTCTATATCTGATTATTTATTTCTGATACGATTATCTCTTTCACATTCAACAGGAACTGCAGAAGCAAAAGGAGCTGCTGCTGGCTGCTGAAATGGTAAGTTTTCACGTCTTCCTTTAAGTAATCCTTGTCCATATCACACTAATCACAACTCTGTCCTGTCCACGTCAAAACAGGAACGCGAACGTCGTCGCCAGCACATGAACCTTATCCGGATGCTCGAGTTGCGTCGCAAATTCGAGGAGCGTGAGAAGAAGAAGCACCAGTTGGTATTGGATCGCCTGATACTGCGAGAGCGTCGCATGGCGGAGCGTAAGCGAGACGCAGAGATTCTGCAATTGATACGAAAACCGAACGAGGATTCGGAGTTGCCGCAGGAGCTGTCGGTGCCTGAACTGGAGCGCATTGCGGGCAATCGTCTACCCGGCCAGGCAATGGCCGATCTCCTCATGGTCTTTGAGTTCCTCCACAATTTTGGTGAGACGCTCGGCTTTGACATGGAGTCGCTGCCATCGCTGCAGAATCTGCACGACGCCCTCATCAGCGACAGCAATGCGGACGCCGAGGAGGAGCTGCTGTCGGTGATGACGCATCTGTTGGTCTGTGCCATCGAGGATCCGGGCGTGCCCAATCCGGGACGCCACACCACGCTGCTGGGCCAATCTCTGCGCAACGCGGACATCACCAATTCGAATGTATCGGAAATACTGCGCATCTATCTGTATGCCACCGCCACCGGCGAGATCCGTCAGATGCACGGCATCACAGTGGACAGGGAGCGAGAGCGTCGCGTGCCCGATCATCATCAGGTGGATGCCGACACGGCGACACATTCGGCCAAGAATCACGAGTACTACAAGCTGCTGCACGAGAACGATACGTGGAAGCTATCGCATGCCCTGAAGGATCTGCCCTTTGTCGCGCTGAATCCGACGCGGAAGGCACAGATGTTGGCCCATCTCTGCAACGATCTGCTGATGAACAAGGCGGTGCTGCGACAGATCGACGGCAGCTTGGAGACATGCGCCCAGATGCGCAAGGAGAAGTACATGACGGACATGAAGGTGCGCAAATACAAGGCGCTCCATCAGCGCAAGGCGCGCATCGAGGCCTACGAGAAGGCACAAGCGGAGCGGGAGGCGACCATGCAGGCGCTCTTCGCCCAA
Organism: Drosophila demipolita; assembly: GCA_035042405.1. Taxonomy (NCBI): domain Eukaryota; kingdom Metazoa; phylum Arthropoda; class Insecta; order Diptera; family Drosophilidae; genus Drosophila; species Drosophila demipolita. Next base: position 3,250,180 of record JAWNLI010000033.1, read on the forward strand.
CAGAAGCTCGACGCGGAACGTGAGCGGGAACGCCTTGCCAAGCTGGCCGAGGCCGAAGCTGCCGAGGCGGAGGCCAACAAACAGCTGGCAAATGCCGCCTCAATTGAGGCGACAACTGATGGAACAGCTCCACCAACGGATGGCATCTGCACCGTTGACTTAAACAGCAGCGACGAGAAATCTCTCGAGGAGCACAGCGGCGCCAAGGCGGAGCAACAACTGACGGGAGCAACAGCACCAGCAGCAACAGCGGCAGACACAGCTACGGACACGGAGCAAGCAACGCAGCCCATGGAAGTAGATGCAGATGCTCCGGTGCTGACCACCACCAACAGCAGCAACAGCAGCAGTGGCAACACTGAATCTTTAGCTGCTCCCAACTCCGAAGTGAGTCCCACCAAAATGGACGAGTGTCCAGTGCTGAATGGAGCAGGCATTGTTGGAGTAGCTGCTGCAACTGCAACAGGAGTAGCAGTTGGAGCAATCACCACACCAGCTCCAACAACAACAACAACAACCCCAACAACAGCAGCAGTAGCAGCAGGAGCAACAACAACTGATGGAAGTATAACGTCATTGCTGCCACAGGCTAAGAAGAACAGCGCACGAAACTCCATCAATGAGGATGGACACACGCAGAGCCACGACGTGAGCATCATTGAGGATGACCTCTCCGATCTGGACTCGGAGATCACCAACGTGGAGGAGGACGAGGATAATCGCCTGAGCGCCGATGAGCTGCAAAAGAAGCTTGACAAGATTGTGCGCGCCTCGCTCAACTGCAAAGAGGCGCTGGAGAAGAGCACCAATCAGTTGAGGGCCGCCTGCTTTGGACAGGATCGCTTCTGGCGACGCTACTGGAAGCTGCCCAAGGCGGGTGGCATCTTCATTGAGGCCCTGGAGTCGGCGCAGAATGACATTTGTGACTACCACGAGGCACTCGAGTCCATGGATGATGAGAAGCATGACAAGTTGAACAATGACGAGAAGATGGACGACAAGGAAGCTTCAGCGGAAGAGCCAAACGCTGCGAATCTCCCAGCAAGCGCAGATGGAGAGGCAGTTGCCGTGGAGCCCATGGAAGTGGATGATGGGGAGTCAGTGGAAGCCACCAAGCAAGAGCCGACGAATCATCAAGCGGCCAATCCAGTTGAGGATGAGGATGACGATGATGATGTGACGGAGATTAACAAAGTGGAGCCCGAAATTGTCGATCTGGGCGATGACGATGATGATGATGAGATCGTGTTGCCACCTACAGAGCCACCAATCGTGGCAAGGCCCGAAATTAAGGTCAAATCGGAAATGGAACTGATGGGCCCGCCGCCCACAGTCATCTCCACAAAAACGGACTTTGAGGCCGAGATCAAAATACCCACCATACCCGGCCTGATGATTCCCACGCTCAGCAACAACAACAACAACAACATGAACAACAACAACAATAATAACAACAATAACAACAATAATAATAATAATGAGAACAACAGCAGCATTGGAAGCAACGGCAACTGTGATAAGCTGGAGTCGACAGTGGGTTTGGTGGTTAGCCAGGAGGATTTGAAGAAGGAGGATGACTGCATCCTTGTGTCGGCAACGCATCCCAGCGAGGATACCACGCCAAAGTGGTTCTCGATAGTGAAGCGCGAGGTGCCGCTGATCAGCGAGCTGCCGGCGGAGGAGGGTGGCTGTGTGGCGATGGAGCTGCAGCACAGCTATGCCAGCTACCAGCATTGCAGTGCCCAGTTGCAGCTGCAGGGTCATCCCTGGGATCTGATCAACAACATGCAGTACTACAGCATACCCATGGAGGAGTGCAAAGTGGATCCCACGAAGTTCAGTCAGGAGTGCATCTTCTCGCTGTCCGGCGTCGATGAGAAGCAGATGCAGGCGAAGCTCGATGAGTACGAGTTGGCCAAGTTGACGGCAGCAGCCAAAGCAGCAGCAGCAGCAAAGATCACAACAGAAACAACAGTGTCAAAAAACGGTCTGGCTTCTCCTCATCGTTGCCAGGCAACTGATGAGGAGCAGCAGCAGCAGCCGAAGCAGCTTTCCAAAACCGAACCGGAAGCGTTTTTTCGTTTGCGCACTGATGCCGCACCGGACACGGGCGGGGGGAATGGCGGCAACGTTGTTGCAACAGCAGTAGTAGCAACAGGTGGCGAGATTACAGAGATAAAGCCCAAGATTGAGCTGCGGCTGGATGAGGCACTGTCGCAGGCCTACTACCACAATATAGCCAACATGTCGCTGAGTTCGGTGCAGACCTACATACCCATTGATATACCATTGCCGCTCTCGATGACGCCCGACGAGCATCGACTGTTGGAGCAGGTGAAACAGGCCGGATTTCCGGAGAAGGTGCATGGTGTCTATGTGCCGCGACGTCAGCGCTACGGCTGGTGGCAACTTAACGACGAGCAGAAGTTGCGACAACTGCTGAAGACGCTGAATCCCTCCGGTTTGCGGGAACGCGAACTCCAGGAGAATTTAATGCGTTTCCTAGGACTCGAACAGCCACTGGGCGTCAACTATCAGCTGAAGGCGGCGAACAGCAGCGACACCAGCCAAGCCGAACTGGCCGAATATATGCTGCCCGACAGGCCAGCCGATTGGAATCCGAATGTGGCCAGGCGGGTAGAGCTGGCGCTGTTGGAGCAATTGGAATCGCTGGAGGACAAGATAGCCAGTGCCTCCATGCAGTTGAAGAACTGGCAGCTGCCGACACGCAGCGAGAACGAAGTGAATCTCGCCGAGCTGGAGGAGCTGACGGAGGCAGACTTTGTCAGCATTATACCCATGATCCGGGAGCGCATCATCGATCTGGAGGCAAACATTGAGCGACGCTATCTGAAGCCGCCGCTCGGCTCCCAGACAGGCGATGCTCATCTCGCTGTCATTGCCCAGAATCAGCAGACGTCGACGCAAACGCAGAACTCTGCCTCGGCCGCTGCTTACCTGTTGCAAATGCAGCAGCAGCAACAGCAGCAGCAACAGCAACTGATGGCACAGCAGCAACATCAGACGCAGCAGCAGCAACAACAGCAGTCTGGCAACCTCAATAACAGTGGCAACCTTAACGCATCCGTTTTCAATGAGCGCACCATGGCGCTGGCAGCAGCAGCAGCAGCTGCAGCCGCCGCAGCGGCAGCGCCAAACAGCGCAGCCTGCGAAACAGCAGCAGCGGCGGCAGCAGCGGCAGCGAGTGGCGTTGGCGTCGGGGGAAGTGTTGAGCCCTGTTCGGGTGCTGCATCGCCGTCGAGCAACTGCGGCGACAGCGACAAGGATGAGAAGGTGGAGAATATACCCAAGGGCCTCGTCCAGTGGAGAGATGCGGTCTCTCGCTCCCACACCACCGCGCAGCTGGCAATGGCTCTCTACGTACTCGAGTCGTGCGTGGCCTGGGACAAGAGCATAATGAAGGCGGTAAGTTTTCTTTTTACTTTTTACTCTTTCTTTTGTTTTTCGTTTCGTTTTCTGCTTATCTCTTAGCTTTGGCACCCTTTACCTACACGTACACCTTTACCCTCGCCCCCCACTTTTACTATTACTGTTATATATGTTTCTACTCAATAATTAAACACAAAGAAAAGGATAAAAAAAGTTTAGCGTTTGGAATTGCGTTTGGGAAACCTTTTATTCACCATATTCATTTTGTTTTTGGCCTTTATTCATCACGCAATTGAATATACTCACTCATACTCATCCAAATACTCTCTCAAATACTCAAACTTAACACACACATGCACATACACGCTTACACACACAGTTAAACACACATATGCATACATGTGCACTAACCATTCTTTTTTATCGAATGCCTAATTTCTTATTAGTGTTTCTTAAAGGATGAAAGCAAACAGTTTGAATAGATAATTAATTGAGATGTGCTGAACTAACTTATGCAAAAATACAGTACAACTTGCGTAGGCTGAACTACAAAGATGCTGTCCGTCTGTATTAACAAGAAGTTCTCAGATAGTAGAAGAACTAGATAATTCAAGTTTTTAAGCACATTTCAAGTTTGTTTGATTTTATCGATAACTGCCTCTTTTACGAATATTAATACAAATCCATTTCCGATAGCCACAAAAGAGACAATAATAGCTTTACTTCACTTGATATATGATATATACTCACAAGATTGTATAAAGTTCTATTAATAAATGCAGATTTTCTGAAAGAAAACGTATTTTCATATTATACAAGGCCTATTATGGATTTCAAATTTGTTTCAGTAGTGCAAAAGTTTTTATAGTTTATAAATGGGAAAATATTTTAAGTAACTCGTTTACATGAATCGCATTTAAATAAGGTTTATTAAACTTTGATTTCTATAACGGTCCTGAGATTTTCCTTCAATTCAGATGACAAACTCATTCAGAAAGTTTACTTTTTGAAGTTTTTGTTTTGCTTCTCACTTTTCATAACTGATGTAAGATCAACTATTTGTTATATGCGATTGATGTAAATATATTAATTTGAATAAGTTGCAAAGATCATTCAACTTCTTGCATTTCCCCCAAGTAGTGTTTCTTTTTTGTACATAATTTGAAATATATTTAGAGATTTTATATATTTTTTTAGTTGCATGCGTTTATTAAATGGTTTGCTGTAGATGGAATTCTATTTCCTGTTTGCATCCATCTTATTAAACGAGAAAATTATTGACTGCCTTGAAATTAATTCGATGTTTTTATTGTTTGTTCTTTTTTTCTTTCTTAACACTTTTCGCTGAATGTTTCGACTTGTTTGTTGTTTGTGGTGTTCAATGGTGTTTCTCTTGTTCCAAAAAAAATCAAAACGAAATTAACGCTTTCATTCTCACACACACACATACACATCAACACACACACCAACTGACACATACTCACCAACACACATACACAAATACACACCTACATACACACGCACATACATACACCACACACACAATATCCAAAACCACAATCACACACACACATACACATACAAAAAAAAACATAAACACGCCATTTGTTTTCACAAATCGAATGCTTTTGTTGCCTTATCCGCTACCGTTATCCGTTTACCCGTTTTACCCGCTATAACGAACGCAACCTCTTCTCCCCACCAAACTGTGACTTTGAACGTAACGCAACGCAACTCAAACTTCAACTCGAACTCAAACTCGAACTCAAACTCGAACTCAAACTCGAACTCAAACTCGAACTACGTACAAAAAGTATGCAACGCCCGCAAAGAACAACAAGTCTAGCAAGAGGAAGAGCAATGCCAAAAAACAATCAACCCCAAAGAAGAAACAGCAGCAAACACCACAAGACACAAAACAAAAACAGTCGTCCAAAAAGGACAAAGAAAAGAAACAGTCGAACAGTAAATCAACGACAACCAAATCGAAGCAGAAACAAAAGGAAAATACGAAAGAGTCGCAACTAGCAAAAGCTTCAATGACCATTAAAATCAATTTGAAGGCATTGGCGCAAAACGGTTGCAACTCCAACACGAACAAAACAACGAACTCGGACTGCAACTCGGACACGGACGAGGACAGTGAGGGCAAAACGAATGCGAACGGCAAACGCAAAAGACATGGACGACGTTCCGGCACTACTACAAACTCTTGCAAATATTCAAACTCCTTACAGAACTGCCAGTTTTGCACGTCCGGCGAGAACGAGGACAAGCTGCTCCTCTGCGATGGCTGCGACAAGGGCTATCACACCTACTGCTTCAAGCCCAAGATGGACAACATACCCGATGGCGATTGGTGAGTAAAATTCATAATAATTTCATGTAAATCAATCATGTCCCATGTTCCCTATGTCCCCTTTCATCATCACCTCACCTCATCTCTCTCCATATCACACTCACGGACCAGCACACATTTCTTGTCGCGTTTTTAAATTGTGTTTTCGTGTTTTTTTTTTGGTTTTCTTGCCGCGCACGGTGTCCCTCGTCCCAAATCCCTTCCTACCTCCCAGCTCTAGGTTCCTCAGTATGTATTTATGTGGCAACTAATTGATTGCTTCTTGTGGCTACTTACAGGTACTGCTATGAGTGCGTCAACAAGGCGACCAACGAGCGCAAGTGCATCGTTTGTGGTGGGCATCGTCCCTCGCCGGTTGGCAAGATGATCTACTGTGATCTGTGTCCGCGTGCCTATCACGCCGACTGCTACATTCCGCCGCTGTTGAAGGTGCCGCGCGGCAAGTGGTATTGCCACGGTTGCATTACCCGTGCACCGCCACCAAAGAAGCGCAGCGCGGCCAGCAGCAGCAGCGGCGGCGGTGGCGGCAGCAGTGGAGGTGGTGGTGCAGCTGGTGGTGGTGCTGGCGGTGGCGGTGGAGGCAGCACCAGCAAATCGCGACGGGATCGCGAAACGAGCACTGCTGCCAAGCGACGAGGCAACGATAAGCATCAACTGATGGCCACAGCTGGTGGCAGTCTCGAACAATTGTGCCCCATCGATCCACACCAGCAGCAGCAACTCCAGCACCAGCAGCAGCAACAAATATTGTTGCACGGCTCCCAGCAGTCGCTGAATTCGTCGCACGATGAGTCGATGACATCTCTGCCAGCGCCGCTTAGGTGAGTTTCATAAATATTAAACAAATAATAAATTTAAATTGAAAAGTTCTTCGATCTTATTTAAAAATGCCGTAAAAAGACACTTTTTAAAGTGGTTTATACTGAAGACAAATTTAACAGTAAATTTGCTTTATATTTGGCAATTTATTTGGCAATAAAGTCGGAAAAGTGAATAGCTAACAAAATAAATATTGATAAATTCCTATTATTATTAACAAATTGCCATAAATTGCATAAATTCAACTTAACTCAAAAAATGCAGTCAAAAAAGAAAGCATTAAATCTGCTTTTCCTTTAATAATTTTATTTGCAATAAAGTAGAAAACATAAATAGTTAATATTTAAAATACATTTACAAATAATATTCACATAATTCGTAATTAAAAATGTTGATCATTTTGCAGTCCGGCGCATTCGATTGCCTCGGCCACGTACGATGATCAGCACCACAACAACTCCATCGATGGCAGTCGCTTCGCCGCGCATCTGGGCAGCGGCAACAGCAGCGTTGCTGGTGCAGTGCAGCTGGAGGATGGCAGCAGTGCAGCGTTTGCCACAAATTATGCACCGCCCTGCAGCAGTGGCAGCAGCAGCGGTGGCAACTTTGGTGTGCTGCCCACGCAGCCGACGCAGACGATGCAGTTTGTGGCAGCGATGTCATCGCCACGTGCAGTGACACCGACAAGGACACCGACGCCAACGCTGGCTGCAACACCGACGCCAGTCTCAACGCCAACATCAGCAACACCACTGCCTCCCACAGCAACAGGAACGTTGCCAGTGGTGCTGCCAGCGCCCATGCAGCCTGTGCTGATGCAGGCCTCGCCAACAGCGCTGCTCAATGTTGCCTGCCAATCGCCACCGCAGCAACAGCAGCAGCAGCAACAACAGCAGGCACAGCTGATGGCAATGCCATCGCCAAGGACATGCACACCAACGCCGCCGGCGGGTGTTACGCAGATGTCGCCGCCACCCATCAATATACATGCCATACAAGAGGCCAAGGAGAAGCTGAAGCAGGAGAAGAAGGAGAAGCATGCCACCAAGAAGCTCATCAAGGAGCTCAACGTCTGCAAGACGCTGCTCGGCGAAATGGAGGTAAACTTGCAACACAAAAATATACAAATTTCCCAATAGTTATTTATGTAAAATGGTTTCTTATGTGTTAGCTTCATGAGGATTCGTGGCCATTTCTGTTGCCGGTGAACACCAAACAGTTTCCCACATATCGCAAGATCATCAAGACGCCCATGGATCTGTCCACAATCAAAAAGAAACTGCACGATTTGAGGTGAGTAAATGTGATGGTATGCTTTGAAAAATGAAATCTTTAACTTAACTTTTTGTTGCAGCTACAAAAGTCGCGAGGACTTTTGTGTGGATGTGCGTCAGATCTTTGACAACTGTGAGATGTTCAACGAGGATGATTCGCCTGTGGGCAAAGCGGGGCATGGCATGCGCAAGTTCTTCGAGTCGCGTTGGACGGAACTCACCGACAAGCATTCCTGATATATCCAACCACCTACAGCAGCAGCAACTGAGGAAATAACAATTGGAAGTACAACAACAACAGCAGCAACAGCAGCAGCAACAGCAACAGCAACAACAACGACAATGCCGCCAGTGACAAGCGCAACAGCAGCAGCACAATTTTGGTAGAGAACAGGCAGCAGCTATAGCTATAGATTATTGTATATAGTATCATATATATGTTAAAAAGATAGAGAGAGAGGAGGAAAGAGAGTGCGAGGGGAGTGCAGTGTGCAGAGGCAGAAGAATTCTAAGCATTAAGAAGAACGTAGCTGTAGTTTGTATTATTACGCATTATTATATTTATACACACACACACACACACAGCTACACACAACACATAATATATATATACATATATATATATATATATAGAAGAGTATTCAACGTCCTAGTTTTGAGATCTTGTATTTGGCCAAGAGAGAGAAATAATTGTTTAATTGTTTTTTTTTTATATATTGGTTCTTCTGCAAGCAGTGGCAGCAACTAACTAACTATTTAGACAACAACTAAAAAAATGAGAAGCTCGACTAAATTGCATAATTCAGAAGAGAAGAGGGAGAAAGAGAATAGAAGAGAAGAGAAGAGAGTCTAAGCGTGTGTCTAGAAAAACAATGCAACAATTTGAACAGTATTTTGTGCACAAAGCTGCTTTTGCTTTTGCTTATATATATTATTTCGATTTACATTTATACATACATACACACACCACACACACGCACGCACGCACGCATATAAATATATATTTTTTTAATAGATATTTTAAATAGTAATTTAGTAATTTACTTTATATAAACTGTAACTGTAAAAGCGTAACTATATATATTAACTCTAAATCGATTTACTTTATGTACTTGATTTGTTAGAAATCACGAAGCGCTCATTTAAGTTTTAATCTGTATCTGTACTTATATATATATAAATACATATATATATATATAGAGTATATTATATAGTAAGCTGTTTGCAGCTGTACGCAAGCATGGATTGTATTTATATGTATTACCCTAAAAAAAAACAAACTAAAATTTACCTAAAACATACTCAACAAAAAGTTAGACGGCAAAAATGGTTATGTAAATGAATTAATAATTTGAATTCAAATTAATTCAAATTAAATCAATTCAATTATTTGTACATTTCAAGAAAAAAAACAAAGATTTTGTGAACATTTTTCAAGTGCAGATCAAACAGCAAACGTTGAGACATAAAAGCGAATAGAGATACAGTATTAAAGGAAGCACACACACACACAAACACACATACACATGCATACCAATACACACACACACACACATCTAACTAAATACTTATGGATAAAATAACAATCGGAGAAATTTAAGGCAATTTTACAGCTTAGCTTAGAAATGAATAAAAACAGAAAAACAAAAAAGAGAAAAAAATAAAAATGTGGCATATTAGGAAACTGCAAATTGCACAATTTTTTAGCCTGTAAATACAGAATTAAAATGCAAAAAAAAAAGAAAAGAAAAGAAAAACTACATAAATGAATTAATATTTACATAACTTACATCATAATCGAAACACCAAGCGCAAAATTAAATTTCACCGTACATACACATAATTATACAAAAAAAAAAAACGAGTGTTGTTAATCACATGATATTAAAGTACACACCAAAATACAAAATATTTACATAATGACAATTTTTGAATAAATTTAAAAAACAAAAATCATTTGCAGTGCAGCACAATAATTGACAGACAAAAAATACACAAAATCACAAATCGCAAACACAATTTGAAAAAAAAAAACGCCAAGTTCATCAAACGCATTTAAATACAACAAATCAAACTGAACTTTGAACTCAAACCGATGACGATTGCTAATTTGTTCAAATTGCTTGTATTTAGATTGTGTGGAAAAAAGATATATAAAAAAAAAGATGATGCATCCATTAAAAGCCGACATAGACAGAGAACCTCAACAATCGAACTACCTACAAAAGCAACAGAAACGCAGAATTGGTTAAAAGGACATTAATAATAATAAATAATAATGAAAATAAAAATAGATTTGTATAAAGTACCCCGTAATAGTAACGCAGTACATATTTATACCTATATGTTATGCCATTATAACTGATACATATATATATATATATATATTTATATATTATGTATTTATATAAAATGTGTGTTAGCCGCAATGCAATAGTTGATACTGCAGCAAAGTTGACGTTTGCTTCTGTAAATAGAATGCTTCAGACTCGAACCCAAATACACTTTTGTACATAACTGAAGAACAACGCTTTGGAGCCCTCATATCACACACACTTAAACACACACGCACACACTCACACACATAATCACACACTTACACACATACATATGATAGTTGGGCTTACTTCATCAATTCTCATTCAAATACGAAACTATATCGAAAGTCGTCTTTAACCTGTATCTATAGTAGAATTTATGTAGCGCTTATCACAAACAAACAAAAATCCTTCAAGTTAATTCGAAGTTTTTAGCGCTTTCGCCTCCTTTTCGATGCCCAGGAAATCAACTTGAAGCTGTCGGCAGTAAATAACAGTAACAGTAACAGTAACAGTAACAAAAACAAAAACAATAACTAATTCGCATGTGTGTTGTTGTTCTTTTGGTGATACATAAACAGAAATACATTTATTTTTAAAGCGTATTTAACTAATAATTAATTAATAATGATATCTTACATATACAACATATTTAATGACGGAATATTAAACATATGATTGTGAGCAAAAAAAAAAACATAAAACAAAATCATTGAAATTGAATAACAAAAAAACCCCCAAAAAAAAAATACAAAACAAATTACGATAAATAAAAATTCTGTAAACTGAAGGTCAAATCATAAAAAAGTACTTTCGACATTTGTGCACTCATGGAAACAAATACAAGTAAATAAATTAAATTAATCTGTCTTTTATTAAACATTTTTTTATTGCAGGGATTTCATTTGGCATTTAAGTATTTCCAGGTTGACGAACCTCTCCATTTGGTTAGATTTCAGCAGGCGATCCTGTGTTAAAAAATTTGTCTTTAATGCAGTTCGATAGATTTAGTCCTTGCGATTCTAATGTACAATTTCCCTTGGAAATCGGTAATGATTTGGCCGAGTTGGGGTAATTTTTGTAAATTACCCAGTTGGCACCATAGATTTTACTGCTAAGCCTGAAAGTATGCAATACAATCGTTCACTTTGTCAAGCTGCATTTCAGCAGGGCAATTAATTTTCATCCCGAACGTATGCTTTTTATTTGACTAATTTTCAGGCTTGAAGCAGGCTGAAAAGTTAAGAATGTCGCAAGAATATTGTTTGTGGCTTTATGATTTTATTTATTCTATAGTAGATAATTGTTAAAAAAGAATCCGGAAGAAGGTTTAAATTCTCGGGAAAGCTGTAAAGATAAAAGTTAAGTTTATTCTGATACAAAAAGAAGAGATTTTAAATAGAAAAAGCGTCTGACTATTTTAAATTTGGATGATTTGGATTTGCAGTTTCTCACTTCCTTCCTCAACTGATAAGTATAAAAACTTCGTTCTGCATTTAAAAGAGAGATTAAATAATCCTTAACCAATGCCAAGCAATTATCTGGGAGAGTCCCCCAATCCGAAAGGGACGCAGAGACCACAAGATAAACCCTTGTCTGCATCTGAAAGCGTTCGTTCGATTTGCCATCATTGCTTGAATATTGGCAACGTAATTTACCGTTGCAGATATGTCGGATATAAGTTGGACGATATATATAATTGAATGAGAGTAATCAAAATTGAGTACACTGCAATTACAGATTTGCATGTTGCTGGTGCCTTAAAGCGCATCAAAAACTTAGCACAACTGTCTTTTGGCCCTGTTCATTGGCCATATCAGCCATGTCAGCTCATGCAACTGGTAAATTGGCTGGCTGACCTGGCCAATAATCACACAGTTGCATCGCTTGTGAATTGTGGCATGTGCCAAGCTGCATGTTGTACCGCAAGGAAACGGTACCAAAAAGAAAAAAAAACAAACTAAAAACATATCTGAGAAATTGCCAAACGAAAAAATCAATCAACTTGGCTTAAGTTGTTGGCTAATAAATCTCGTTGTTGGGGCAACGATGACAGATTGGCAGCAATTTTTATGTAGGTGCGATTTTTACTGTGAAATTGGCCAAACATTAAAAACAAAATGTTAGTGTGGGACTCGTCCAATTTTGAGTGTTGTGTGGGAACAGCGGTCTCTCTTAAGGTGTTAATACTGTGCCCTTTTTTAATGACCTGGCACACAAATCCGGAATAATCAGCGTTAAAAAGCAGAGAACCTGCGCACGCAAACGAATCGTTAAATATATATATATATATATATATATATATATATATGTGTGTGTATATATGTATATGTTTATATATAAATATGCGCATTTTAGGAGGTATACAAATGGAGTTGGAAATGGAGATCTACGTTGGTTATTGACAGATGTGAAAACTTGAAATTCGAAGCGCTTTAAAATTCACTGATTTATGTAATTATTCGGGGCGACAAGCATTTCGTGCATCGTCTGCATTATTATTGTTATTGTTTCTGTTCTCCAAAAACAACAACAATAACAACAACAACCAGAGGCGACATAAGCTTTTTAGCTGCAATGTTCAACTTCAAAATACCGTCTGCCAACTAGGCAAAAAGTTTAATTTGAGCCACAAAAAAATATAAAAAATTTTAGTTATATGTAAATTTTAATAAATATAATTTTTGTGTACTAGTTCAACAAAAAATATAAACATTAAGATTTATTTATTTATATTATTAATTTATTTAAATTATTTATTTTATTTATTTTATTTATTTATTTAGTTTATTTATTTAATTTATTTTATTTATTTTATTTAGTTTATTTATTTATTTAGTATTTTAAGATTTGCTAAATATTCTGCCTGATTCTAAAATTATTTTGAAAATGTTTATCAATTGTTTGCCTAAATATTGGAAACATATTTTTCCACTTTTTAGCAATTTTTTGAGGAGAAACTGATGCAATTTTTAGACTTGCCACCTCTGACCCAGAAAAGCATATCCCATCTGCAACAAGCTGCAGCAAAGGGTATTAAGGCGACGACGACGGCGATTGCAAGAGCCACGACAAGATGAGGCAGTTGCAGCTGCAGCAGCAGCAGCAGCCGCATTATCAAAACATCATGCAAGATGACCAAATTAACTGGGCCCCGCACAACAACAACAACAACAAAAAACAACAAACAGAAAAGATTCAGAATCCTCGTCTGTCGATGGCGACTTGAAAGTTTTCGTTTTTGGACTCGCACGCTACCTGGGATGGGATGGGATGGGATGGCGGGCAATAAAATTGCCTCCATTGGAAATTAAGAACGAAAAATGTATTGAAAAATCTTTTGTGGAACTGCAGTCGTTGTGGCGGAGGAGGAGGAGGAGAACATTGGCGGAGGTGAAGGTGGAGGCTGCAGCAAACTAATTTAGTGCTGTGCAACGAAACGAGTTTCATGGAGTTGTCTCCAACTGGGCAAGCGACAGCTGCATGGACGGGGGCAGAGGCAGAGGCAGCGGTAGGGCACTGGGAACGGGCCATGAGCCCTGAGGCTGACTTATACATATATGCATAAGTATATATATAAATATATATATAAATATATGTGTATATATATATGTGCTGGTCGTGCCCAAAATGGAGTTTTGAAAATACTTAGTTGCAGCCATTTGGGAAATTTGCTTTTGTGATTGGGACATTAATTAAGACACAAAATGCCATTAAAAATAATATAAAAAAATAAAAAAAACATACAATGGATGCGTAAATGCCTCGATTAGTCATGAATATTCCAGGCACTCATGAATATTCATAAATTAATGACAGCTCAATGGCTGTCTTCACAAAATAACCCGAATAAAAGAAACAATGTTGGCAATATTTTCATCGTTCCTGGAAGAGTTCAGCTCCAATTAGAGGAGTCTTCGGGCAACGAATGCTCGGAATACAAATGAATAAGTAGCTACGAGATACAAAGAAACTTGGCTTAAATGTTATTTTGCTGGTTGTGATAATATTCTGATCATGTTTTAAGAAAATTAATTATTATAAAATAAGCAGAGCGGCAATTTTGTTGCTTCTAGTTCGAAATTCCACAATTTTAAAACGTTAAAAAATCAATTTCAATTTGTGCCTATTTATTTAAATATTTAATTTTTTACGGTCCAATTAAACCAGCAATCAGATGAAGATATTTCAAAAACTTGTTTTGTAAAGAGTTTTATTGTTTTTTTTTTTCTTTTCTTATAAATACACTCGTTAAAAATGGCTTAATCAATATGCAAGAAAGCTTATTAAACGAGAAAACGCATTGAGCTGAGAAAAAAACCCATCAAGTTATTTGAACTATAAAAATCGTATAATTTTTTATTACCACAGCCTGAGGATTAGGCATATTCTAATAACAGCGATGAGAATCTAAAATATGTAAATTAACTGCGGAGTCGGAGAAGTCTCCTTTTACGGGGGGATTAAGAGGAATAAGTTAAGCGATCCACTTTCATTTGCAGATCGCAACTATTGAGCTGAGCTTCTGGTTACGCAGCGCAATGTTGCAAGGCCGTGCGTGTAGTTGCAACAGAAGCAAGAGCAGCAACTGCAACAGCAGCAGTAGTCACGGATCTGATGATGAAAATGATGCCATCTGTTCTCGATGTGCACACAGCAGACACCAAACAGTGTCTACAATCCTCTGGCTCTGAACCTGAGTCCGACATGGGTTTTTGCTTGTAGAAGCTTAAATGTTGCTGTTGTTGTTTGTTGTTTGTTGTCGTTGTTGTTGCTTGTTGTTGTTGTTGTTGCTGTTGCACTCTCTCTCTCTCTATTATCGTCGCGTCTTGATCGTCGTCGCTGTTGTCGGGCAGAGCAACAACATCATATATTGGTGACTTGGTGACTGGCTGACTGGTGACACATGGACACAAGGCTAGCAACAGGAGGAGCACTCCATAAACTTAGCTGTGCTGCCTGTGTTGCAACTGCAGTTGCAGCCTGTTGGCAGTTGTTGTGCTTGCCACAATTTGCATAACTTTGCTGTTTTTTCTTTCGCTTTTTTTTTGAATTTGCTATATGTGGAAAACAGCCACTTTTGGTTTGGGTTGGCAAATGAAAACATCAGGCGTGTCTCTGCCCCTAAGCCGCACCCAGATATGTAAAATAGAGTTTTGTACTTAAATATAGCAGAGAACTTGTAAAGCAAAATAGAGTTTTTTTTATTTAAATATAGCAGAAGATCTTTTAAAGATCTTTAAGAGCTGCATTTTCCTAAGGCAAAGAAAGCCAATTTGAAACTCTGCAATTCATAAAAGTTAAACAACTAATTTCAAATGCCTACTTGAAACTTGACTAGATTTTTCTTGAAATCAAAAATGTATTTATTTATTATTTAGTTCAATTAAGTTATTTTAACTTATTTATTAGGCAGTTTTGGGTAATCAAGCACCTAATTTAAATTATTATGTTAATTATGGAATAAGAAATTAAGACATATTTTCGCATTTAATAATTATTTATATGCAACATTAACGATTCTATTTGAAATTCAAAATAATTAAAACTTGTAAAATAATCAAGATTAAATTTTTAGGAATTTTGCTGTAGAATAAACATGAGGAATTCTAGCAAGTTTTTGTCCAACTTGGGAACTCGCTGAGGATGAAGCTGGCGGAACAGGCAGGCAGAGAAGCAAGTTGTGGCACATTATTATAAATAAGTGGCAACCGACTTTTGGGTTAAGTAGAAGACTTGAGTGTGTTTGTGTGTGTGTGTGTGTGTGTTTATAATGGGGCAGCTAATCATGACTTCCGCTCGCACTATTTGCTCTGGCTCAGATCAAATCAAATCTCGCACAGATCTCTCTGCTTGGCGGCTCAATTCTTTTCAAGTTTTCAGTTTTTGGGCAGCAGCTGCGAAGTTTCAAGTTACCCGATTTAAAGTGTAAAGTGTAATTGTCTCTTGGGTGATTCTAAAGATATTGCAGCGGCGGACACTTGATTTATGTTGAGCAATATGTGTGAAGAGTAGTTTCCAAATGGGGAAATGGCGGCGAATAATTTTTAATTAAAAAATTTAATGCTCGATTTCTGACGAAGCTGCTCGACTCCGCCGCCGTCAGCTAATCGCAGTGCATTAGTCTTCCCAACCACGTCGGCCATATTGTCGGCCATTAAAACAATTCTACACATTTTCCGAGGCGGAGGTGGAGGCGGAGGCGTAGACGGAGACGGACAGACGCAATTCGGACTCCGACCACGACGACAACTTCGACTCCGACTCGAAGTTGGACCGATTAAACTCCGTGCTGAGAGTCTGGGAGCAGTGAGTGCTGCCGGGGTAGGGAAGGGGAGTGGGGAGGGGGGAGGGGTTTAGGGAGGGGGAACGTGTCGGGTAAGCAGTTGAAGCGGGGAGCACCCATTAGTGCTCAACATGGAAGCTTCGGCGCTCATTCGATTTTAATTGCCACCTTTTGCGTGGCTGGTTGGCCAACAACAAACGCAACAACAACAAAAGCAACAACAAAAACAACAACAACAACAACAACAGCCAACACCAACTTGACTTAGCCCTTTTCGTGGGATTTTGTTGCTCTTTGCTTTGGCCCGGTTTGCTGTTGTTGCTCTTGTTGTTGTTTGCTGTTGCTTTTGTTGTTGTTGTTGTTTGTTGGTGCTTTGGTCATTAGCGCTGGCTGCGTGTAAAATGGCAGCCGCAGCCGCAGCCCCCGTTTGTACAAAGTTGTCGACATATTGAGGTTGATTCGTTTGTTACTAATCCCATGGCCAGCACAGTGCGTCTGCGGCTACACTCACAGAAAAAACCCATAGCGAATAACAAGTAAATTTTAAATTAAATTTAGCTTTCAAAAAATATGAAAATTGCAAATTCTTAATCTAATTTAAGTCATATTTATAAATATTAACAGCAAGCAACTATTTTGAAATCAGTTTTTCTGGTCAACAAAAATGTTTGAATGAATTTCGTATTCTGAATTTCTTCTTCTATGATTTTAAAAATATTCCAAATTCTTGGTAGACTGATTATATTATAATTATATTGTATTATTATTATGTTATATAATTTTTCTCAGTGCAGTTGTGTTCAAAATGGTAACTTGGTAACTTGACATAGCATGCCATTCATTGGGCCATGTCGTGTTACTGCTTTCAGCTGCATCACATGTGCAAAGTCATCAGCCATCGCGTATTGGAATGTTTTTAGCCTGATAATGATGATATATGGCATATTATAAATACACACACACACACACACATATGTATAGACAGGTGTAGGGCACTTAGGCGAGCCACTAATGGAAATTATTAGAAGCCTTTTGCCAAAGAATTTTGAATTACTCGTTTTGTTTGCGCACAGTTGTTGCCAGTTATTCGTGTTAACTGAATTGCCTTAATTGTAATTATGATTATTGGGCTGGTCATTATTGCAGCTGTTTTGGCAGGAAATCCCGTAATTGCCATCCAATTTGCAGAGCTTTGGCAGCCAGGATTATTTCTGCTAATGATTTTGGAAGAATCAGCAGAATGCAGCAATCAATGCATAATTGAATCGATATCAAAACTAATTAGTAATTCGTAATTAGTAATTACCTCTTCCAGAATAATAACACTCATAGATAGCTCGAGAATGTTAGTGTCTGATAGCAATTAAAGTAAGCCGAGAATTACCAAGCTATATTTAGACACCTTTGCTTTACTAATTGCTCCTTTAATTAATCATATACCAATAAAGGGAAAGTTTCTTGACTGAAGCATAGCTATCAGTAAAAAATAGTATCCTCAATTCCACATAGAACATTTTTTAATATTCTTTTTAATATTGTTTTTATATAAATTGGGGGCTCTACACTGGGATTTATTAGATCTATTGTGCCGCTTCTGAGTTTATATCTCCTCCATCAACTCCAGTTTCTGCAGGTCTTTCAGAATCTTTGTTGGGTTGAGGGCTTCTATGTCATTGACACTCATAACAATCATCTTTAGGATACGGCATCTTTTCCTGGATAAGGCAAAACATTCTGTTAGGATGTGAGTTGAGGAAACCACACTAATTGTTATTAATAGTTATACCCAGTTTGGATAGGTTTATTTTAAGTCTACATTTAATATAGTTTATACTGTATACAATATTTTATTTTGCTGTCAAATTTCATTACAATAATTTATAGCTTTTTAGTTTCTAAATCCTCAAAAAAAAACCTCAAAAAATACAAAATTCTTAAAATTTATTTGCCAGAATTTAAACTTTTTTTCCTTGAAGTTATACAGAAGATTCTCATCATATTTTGTTCATTATTTTCAAGTATTAATTTCTATATTGTTAACTAAACAAATTTATTATAATTTTTGTATAGAAAAACTCACTAATACTTTAATAATCCTATAGGATTAATAGCAGCTGAGTTGGTTCGAAAAAAAGGCCTAAACAAAAACCAGCTAAATAATACAAACTTTCGAATGGTGGCATTCCGTTAACTGGTGATTTCCGCAATCGGAGCTATGTTAAATGGCTGAGAGCCTTGAGTGGGAAATTGGTAGCTGAAAGCAAATGAAATGCCATTGTTTGGCTCTAACAATTGGCCACCACGTAAGTTGGCAGCCACAAATAAATATATACAAAAAGTGTTCGCATTGCAATTGTGCGTCGAAAGTGTTGAGCACGCAATTCCGTAGAGCTAAAGCTAAACTTAAATACAATTAATAAATGCAGCTAAAATTAAATTGCATATTGCCACATAACACACACACACGCACACACACACACACTCGTTAACAATGCCATTGGTATTGCACTCAATTGTAATTCGCAAGTCTTTAATTGCATTTAATGATGCAGCTTGAAAACAGCTAAGCAGGGGGTTGGTGGAGGAGCAGGGGTTTAAGCCTGTTGGTTTTGAACTGATTTCAATGCAATTTCAGTTACGTGCCCACATTTCGCACAATTGCGTTAATTGGCTTGGTTCGCTGCCTGCCTGCATTGTCCGATTCTAAGACTGATTTAATGTTGCCTGTTTGCACTAATGGCTACAACTTCATTGGCCAGCAGTTTGGCTCAATTTAGTTTTAATGATGCTCACAGCTCCAATTGTGGTCGTGTGTTTTTCTTAATGAGCCTAATGAACTGCAACCGACGTGTTTGCAAACTTGCCACAGTCACTGTCAAAGCGCAGTCAAGTTATTAACAAGCAACAAGCAACATGCAACAAGCAACATAGATCGCCATTATTAACTACAATGTTGCAGTTGCAATCGATGTATCTCATAGATACGCATGAGACAATTAAATGCAGCCATTTTAATGTTGCTGCTGGAGTTATTTTTGTTGCTGTTGTTGTTGTTTCTGTTGTTGATGTTGTTGCTGTTGTTGCTTTGCGTTGATTGACAACGGACATTGGCATTGGTTCGGCGGTAATTGCAATTTACACTTTGATTTCAATCAATTGCTGAACGCCTGCGAATCGACTTTGCTCTCGCAATTGAATCTGTTGCCAGACTCATTTTTTACACTTGAAAAAATAATGATGACGCAGCTTAAAAAATCAATAGAATTTTGTTAATTGTAGGCAGTCAGCAAAGGGAATTTTCAATCATTTAGACAGTGCTAATAATTCTATTTTATTAATTAATAAGCACAGAAAATAATTTCAAAACAAAAAAAAGCAACCAAAAAATGTTCGCGTTTTGTAAAAGAAAATGTTTGATAACTGTTAGAAAAGTTTTTTTTTTTCAAAAAATATATTCCAACTATTTCAGAAAATTCATATTATATATATAAGACATTTCTGTTATTCTTTGTTTTTTTTTTTTTTGAGTGCAGTTTCCAGTTCTCAGCTGAGTTGCCCATTGTGCGGGTCTGTCTTTGTCTCAGTCTCAGTCTCCGCCTTTGTCTCTTTCTGATTGTCTCGATTTTGGTTCATTAACAAATATTAGTCTCAATATTGTTTTTATCATTTTCAATTTATGTGTGGCTCGGACTTTTGCTTTAATTGGCCATAAAGAACTGCACGCTTAACTGACTGACTGACTGACTGACTTAGTCGAGCTACTTATGGAGGGAGTTGCTGGATTGGATTGGAATTGGAATTGGTCATGGAATGCGGGCAGTGGACATTCTAATAATTAGCCACATTTGTACTTAATTATTGCATAACGAGTGGGTTCAAATTTATTGGACATTGCTCTGATATCCGTTCAAAATGCGAGGGAGTTTTTCATTTTATTTATTTCATTTAATTGCTCATTTAAAAAGTGAAAGCTACAATTAGTGAAAAAAATAAAAATGTTTAAATATTTATAAATTTGAACTCTACTCAAAAATAAAATTTTACAAATCAAATTATGATTATGATTACCATTTTATTGTGAGTTCTGAAAAATACTTAAAATCATTTTGATTTATAAAATTTACCCTCTTATATTTTACGATCTACAAATGAAGCTTTTGGTCGAATAAATATAACATTTTATTTGATTATTTATTATCAATTATTGATTTTTAATAATATTGATCTTTTTTTTGATGTCATATATCAAATGTATTGCAACAGCTTTCGGGCATAGCTTAAATCGAAGGCAACTTTGTAAAATTTATAATATATTTTATGAAGTACAAAAGTCACTTTCCAATGACATGTGAAAAACAATTACATTATACAATCGATAAATGAATAGTATTATTTATAAGTATGAGATGTGTGCTTTCAGGTAAGCTCTCTTCACTGTCTGCCACAAATACTACAAATACGACAACCTTCAATATATTTTCACAACCCACAAATTACATACAATCAATTTGATGTCAACGTAAAAAACAAAACACAAAACGAGAGGTTTATAGAGAAGGAGAGAGAGAGAAAGAGAGAGGAAGATAGAGAGAAAAAATCAAATAAAAAACTGCTGTAGATACAAGCCAAAAACAAGCTAAAGCTTGGAGCTGTATGAAGCAAGTTGAACGCCGACTGCCCAAAACGCTGTCGACTCTTCCTCGGCTCAAGAAATAGACGCAAAGCTCCAAACTGGAGAGTGTCTAACCCCAGGCACAATGTTGGTTGGCTGGCTGGCTGGCTCAGTGGGGCCATTAGCCAGAGCAAAATACACAGCTGAAACAAAAACAAAAACAAAAAAAAAAAATATATATGCAACACTAATGGTTACAACAACAACAACAACAATCCAAATACTAACAACCATAACAACTTGGGCCACGACATTTGACAACGCTAATAAATGTGCTGAATTTCATATTTATGGCTTCATAATTTCATAAGCAAAAAAAAAACCTAAAAAATATATATATATAATACGGCAAGTCGAAGAAGCGAGTTCGGATGGCCCAACATTTGTTCAAGTCAATGACGATGACGACGATGTCGAAGGAGGGAGGACTGTGGATTGTGGACAGAGGAGTGCTAGTTGCTAGTTGGCCACAGTTCAACCAAAGGAAGGAGTCGCTGGCTTCGTTGGCGTTGGTGTTGAAATTTCATATGCTCTGGCCAAAAAGCAAAAGCGGGTCGAGCAGGGCAGCTTTTGGATTCAGCCTCAGGCTTTAGTTTGGACCATGTTGTTATTAGTTTTGTTAACTATTTATATCCTGTATTTAATAGTTGGTAAGGGTATTTTCAGATAATAATTATAGAATAATTAAAATAAAGTTTAAGTAGATTGTGGAACACTTTGTGCTCCACTGAAAATAATAATAATATAAAATAACTATAATAAAATTCAACTAAAATATTTATTTTGTTGTCTGCTTATCTTGTGAATTTATGAAAAATTTTAATTCATTTAAATAATTCATATTTTTCGAAGGCGCATATAAAAGTTTTAATTAAAAATAAATTATAATAAATTTGTACTGGTTTAGTTTTGCTTTTAGCCAGTTGATTTTGCTTATAATGAATTATTGATTCATATTTTATGGGTTTGTAAATCAGTTTTTAGTTGGGGACTATTATATATACATTATATATAAAATTATCAATAGCAATCGATGCATATAATAATAATATTTTTGACCTTGAGCTGAATTTGAATTTCGATTATTAATTGGAATACGATTTATAAATAGATATATATAGTTCCAGTTCAGCTAAGCTACCCGATTCGTGTCCAATATGATTGGAGGAGATCAGAGGCTCACCCAGTTGGTGTCGAGGCCGCTGCACAGTCAGGCGTCTTGTTTCTATCTCTCTCTCTCTCCCTCTGTTGCTCTCTCTCTCTCTTTCACACACACACACATTAAACGCCAATTAAAGTCGCATAACACATGCAGCAGTGTCTAGGCAGCGGGAGGGGGTGTTGGGTGACTGTGCTGGGGGCAAGGCGCAGACAGGCGACATTTGTTAATGCCTTTTTTTTCCTTTACTTGAGGGGTGCCTGGTTGGATGGCGGCGCACGTGAGCATAAATCAAAGAGATTAATCGAACATGGCTCAATTGCATGCGAAACATGGCTAACAACAAAAGCAGCAGAATAAGCCAATAAGCGAATAATAAACGAATAACGAGGCTGCCTTTGAGTCATGGCTCATGGCTCATGAGCTCATAGCCAGGTCAAAGAATTGTGAGAGAATTGTGGCCAAAAAAAAAGCGACCCAAATCAAAAGGATAATTGTAGGGAAATACAGGGATAATGAGTGGCCTTGGGGAAATGAGAAGGATGAGGAGGAGGAGGAGGAAGAGTGCTAGTCATTGGCCCGTGGATCATTTAAAATGCAATAAGAAACGCATCAGCCCCAAAGCTCAGCTAAACGCTTTGCCGGAGTACTTCCCAGTTCTGCACGCCGCGCTCCGCTTCCCCTCCCCAGACCACGAGGCGTTGTTGTCTGCTGAACAGTGCCTCATAATTACAGTCGCATCTAGAGGTGCAATCAGGCCAGACAGCGTCTGGCATTTGCCGTCCAGCTGGCCATAATTTGAATTCGCTGGCCAACCCCGGCCAGCCATTTTGGCCCAGACAGCCGAGAAACCATAACCACCAAGACCAAGAACAATTCGAACAATTGCTACGCAGAGCCAGTTTTGCAAACTGATAATTTTGATTTACAACATGCCAGTTATTATTTATAACTTACTTAGGCAGCCAAAGAGCCGAGGCCCATTTAAGGCCCAGACTCGAATTTGCTGCTGAGACTGCTTAGTCGTCTGCAATGTCTAAAATGGCCATGTTGCCCCACTACTACTACTACTACTACTACTCCTCTATATACTCATATTTAGGGCCTGCAATCGTTCACGTTCGCATTTGCAGTTGGAGTCGGAGTTGGAGTCGCGTTCAAGATTGGCTCGTTGCCGCCCATTCACGTTTGAATGCTCCATGTTCCATGCTCCTGCTGTTGACCGCCAGCGATTTGAAATGGCGCGCAAAAGGGTTAACATGGTCAGGGGGGGGGGGAGAGAGGAGAGCTGAGTTGCACAGGGCACAAACGCAGCGCCAGGAAATAACTTACTTTTGCTTGTGGATTACTCGAGGATGCTGCATGTGGCATGCTGCATGCGGCATGTTGCTTGGACTCCAGCTCTATTCGTGGAATTATGGCCACACACATAATTGGACATTTGGCGAGCGGGGCTGAAATTTTCATTAGCCATATGGGCAAGTCAATTTAGCTGCATTTTTTCTTAGCCTTTTAGTTTTGTATTGGAAAACAAAGCAAATTAATCTGTTATTCATTTTTTTCTTGAATTAAATTTGTAATTAAGTTAAATAGTTGCTTCCAGCTAAGAAAAAAATACCATTTAGATATTGCTTTAGTAATTAAACAATTAGTAGAAATTAAATTTAACTTTCTTTAAAATTTGTATCTGCTTGCAGCAAAAAAGTCTTTTAATCCCAATTGTTTGTAGCCTCTGCTTGAGTAATAAATGGATTGGCCAAAACTAATTAATTTGATTAATTGGAAAATATGACTTTTGGGGGGGTCAATTAAGGTTAGTTCATGCCAACAATATGGTTGTAACATTTAAGTACTTAAATTGGGATCACGTTTTCGGTCAAACTCTGCAGCAATTTCCGCACAATTTGTGGCAACATAAACCAATCAGGCTAATTGCAACAGTGTTTGGGCCACTTGTTGATTTTTCCATTTTTCATAAGGTTAATAAGTTGAGATTCCACACAAAAAACAACAACAACAATAAAGACAGCTGAGCTGTTATTAAGAAATGAAAATTTGTTGCTTTATTAGGTTTTGTGGCCAGTTTTGGATTCCATTATAATCATGATCATCGCATCAGCAGCCTTTACTTTTGGCCATAATACACAAGTGCTGTGTTATTATTATTATAGGGGGCATGTCCTGCACCTCCTGCCAGCCTCCTGTCATGCAGTCTTCGACTCCGTCCCCGTCTCCATCTCAGACTGAGACTGAGCCTCAGCTTTTTAACTGCCAACCCCAACCAATCCCAATCTGAACTTCACGTTTCCTCGAATCGCCAGCGCGTGACGATGTTGGGTGTTGTTTTTGGATTTTTCGGCAAAGGTTTTAATTTGTATACCCCTTACTTAGTTTTTTTTTGGCAGGCAATGAAGTATTTGCAATTTTAGAGTATATGAAATTTGAAGTTAATTGAAATGGGGAATATTTCGAATTACATGAAAAACAATTCTTCTTTGTCTGAATTTTGATTTTATAAATGTTTAAGTGAACTAGAATAATTACTAGCTATTTTTGTTAATCTTCAAATAGTTGAAAACTAAGCACAAAATCAGATAACAATAATAATTAATACTAATATTAATTAACAATTAATAATAATAATAATTAATCTATTATTAATAAATAAACTTTGCTTTAGTTTATTAAATATCTCATTCAGATTGTATTTATTTAAATATTTATCAGGTATCTTTCGGTTGAGTTTGGTTTGCAGTTTTTCAAGTTTACTGTACTCATTTATTGTTATTGTTGTTTTAAGCCATAAGTTGGCTTTTTAGGGGCGTTGCTGTTATGTCTGTTGAAAAATTGTGGTGCCAAAAGGAGGGGGAGGCGCGGGGCGGCAAAGCTTTTCCCCCAAAGTTTGGTGTAATAATTTTGATAGCCTTCTGGCACGAGATGCTTAACAGTTTGCCCAATGGGATTTTGACCAAAGGAAATTACACTCAGCCCGGCACTGCACGTCCTTACCCCCCCCCCACCCCCACACGAGTGTGGCATCATCAAGAGACGCTGATAATGGGCCATTCGTCTAACTTGATAGGGTTAAACATTAATAAAATTGCCGCGCGCAGATCAAGCAGATCACGCAGATGAAAGTACCATTTATGGGAATAGCAGAAATCATAAATGAAGCACTCAACTCCATTTAAGTGCCAAAGTTTTCCAGCCATGGACGCCATGCGCCAAGCGCCATAAATGTGTGTTTGTGTCTGTGCTCAATCTCAATCTCCCTCACTCAGCCGGGTTGCAGGCCCAATTCCAATCCGCACCAAGTGCTGCTGATCACGTTCGAGCTGTGCAAGCGCCGCTTCGAGGCGATGCTCATCAAATTCTGGGAAGGAGATATTCTCACGGTGCTGCTGCTGCTGCTGCTGCTACGTGCGGGTGGCCCGAGCGTTGCCGGCGGCAACTTAGAAGTGAGCAGTGCGCTTGCACCCCATAAATAAGGCTCGCCAGGATAACAAAAGGATGAGTCCAATGCACCAGCAATTTGTGAGTTGACAAAGTATCTGTATCTGTAACTGTGACTTCTCCTGTGTGTTTCTTTCTTTTGAAGTGACCGCAACGTGCTGTTGGCCAAACACTGATTGTTGTCCTGTAAATATTTAGACACACACACACACACGCACACCCAGCTATATATTCTGGCCCAATTGATTGTGCCATAGATCTCTGACTTGTCTTTTGTGCCAAGTCTCTGGCAAGGCGGCTCAATTGTTGTGACAATTGGCGCTTTGGGTGGCCGGTTCATAAAAAAAAAACGAGAAAAAACAGTCGCAGCAGCATATTATGGCTAAAATATGTAACCACTTGTTAAACGCTGGCCCAAACATGGTTGTTCAGCTCAAATCGCGGAGCCGCAACAAGTTGTTGGCATTTCTGCAATTGCCGTTTTTATTTTTGTCATCGGACAATAAAATAATTGTCGTCAATCGACGGCGGTCAGCGGCTGTCAATACTGACAGCTAATCAACGAGGCCGACTCGCTTCGATCCGGTTTCGAAACACTCCCCAACCTTTCAATCGCCCCTCCACCTCCCCCTCGACAACGACAACGACTATTTCCGTTCTCCTGGCTCTCTCAACATGATCATCAAGCGCATTCGCATAATCATTCATAATTACAATCGAGATCGGTGACTGTTGCCGCTGCTGCTGCTGCTGCTCATAACTGCCTCCCTATATGGTCACTAAACAGTTGTTGTTTCCAGCAACAACAACAACAACAACAACTAAGTCAGCAGCAACTATGACAACAACAACAGTCATAAATACCTGATTAAATGCAGTCTAACTGCACTTTGCCGCCATTTCTGTGCGCATTTCATATGCGTTTCTCATTTAGAACAAGATTTTTGTTTCAGCACTAGAAATACTTTTGAAATAAATAAAGTCTGGCGACAAGTTTGGTTTTCAAAATAAGTTATAATTTTTTCTTTTAAATAAAATATATCTCAAAAGGAAAAAATTTTGTTTCTTAGCAATTAATGCATAAAAGCATTTAAATTTCTTATAAAACTAGTTTAGATAAATTTGTAAATATTCCACAAATTTTGATTATTATTTTAGTTGTTAAGTTGATGAGTAAATAGTACTTACTACTTACTATATATATATATATATATATATATATATATATATTTAAATCATTGAACATACACAGCTAATCTTCTTGCAGCTTTCTCTTTCCCAGCCCAGCTAAAAATCCACATTTGGCTTAAATATATTCAGCCGCATGTCTTTCAATTAAAATTTAATTCAATAAAGCGCTTTTCACTTTTTACGCTTTACGCGTTTTACCCTGCCAATATGGCCACTACTTTTGGACGGAAGACCCTTAAAATTCACCAACACTCGCACACACACACACACACGCACATAGGGATATCTGGGGTTAGGGGTAAACAGCCCCTGGCTATTATCCTGCGCCATCGCGTTGCCGTCATCATCATCACATCGTGTCTAACGTTTTGGCCAGCAGCAGCAGCAGCAGCAGCAGCAGCAGAGTGGCAGCAGCAACCCTTAGGGTTGCCTCTCTAAACGTTTCTAATTTGCTGATGGCTCACAAGGGAGTGTCTGTTCCAGGTCCTTTATTTTCAACCCCCTGCATATTGTTGTTGCTGTTCCGCTTCGTCTTCCCTTTGCCTCTTCGTCTCTTCTTGCCTCCTTTTTTCTCAAGCTGCCCTCGGCCTGATGGAATAATAAAAACGCGCGTGTTTTTACTACAAATTGACGCTGCAAAGATCAAATGGTAAATGGTGGGGCAAGGAGATTGCCATTTTGTAGAGCCACAAAAGCTGCACTCTTAAAAAAGGTTTTTTTTTATAATTTAGATAAGCTGCATAAAATAACAATCAGAAATTATTTAACTTCGAAGTTTTTACTAAGTTTGGTAAATAAAATTTTTTAAAAATGAAAGAATAAAAATAAAATAAAATTTTTAAAAATGTATTTTATTTTATATCTAATTTATTATTCCTGCACTTAAAACCGATGTTTACAAATTGTTTAACTGCTTTTTATGAAACAGCTTTTGACAAAGGCAACTATTTTGGCCAGTGTGCTCTCCGCCCAGACTGACTGGGACTGGGTGAGGCAGGGGGGGAGGTTGGTGCTGTGGCATGCTCCACGGCATACTAGATTGAATTGAATTGCTCGAGGGATTTTATGGCACGTTGCGGAAATCGTTTTATTATCCTTGTGGCTGTTTGTTGTTCATTTGCCGCAAAGTGCGTGGGTGTGTCCGGACTGTGTATGGGCTGCTCCCGCTGTGGCAATTTATTATCTGACGCCAGCGAGTGTAAATAAACTTGGCGAAAACGGGGCTGGCCCAAAGAGTGACTCCAACCCACTCTCGCCCCGCTCCCCATCGCACAACAAGGGGCACAACACAAACACAACAATTGCGTGAAAATGTCACGGCTTGCACGTAACGAGCTAAACAAGATCCGGTGATGGCGATAAGCCGTAATCAAATTATGCACAGCAACCAGGAGACCCGAGACCCGAGACCCGTTACCCCTGGCATCCAACCGCTGTCCACTCCACCACCCTTCCAGGCTGTGGCTGTGGGTTCATTTCAAGTTAATTAAAAATCATGACAAAAACAACACCCTCGACACTTCCGCCTGCTCAGCTCTTGGATTGGTTAGTCGTTTGGGTTTGGGCTTTGGATTGAGGGTTGCTGGCATTTTGATAAGCGTGTAACTGCACAGATTGAATTAATTAGGGGATCCCATGGGATGAAGTGGGAGTTAGCGGGTAACGGGGGAAGAGGGAGAGCGAGGCACCTGTTTGTTGTTGCTGTTGCATATTGTGTTTGCTCATTTCAGCTGCGGCACCTACCAACCCCCCCATTCCCGAACACAAAATTGTTGACCCTAATCAAGTGTCGTAAAAGTTGTGTTTTTGTGTGCGCTGCTTTCGGACTTTTAATTATGGGTTTACCGGCAAATGGCCGAGTGTTGGTTGTGTTGTGTGTGTTTTTTTTTTGTCGTATTTGATATACCAAGGCTAGAATTAATTAGCCAGCTCACACAAAAATTTTCAGTTTATTACGTTTGCTTCCTTCTTGTAGCACTCCCACTCTTGGTCATTCACCATTTCCATTTCTATTCTCCAGCCCATTCCTCATTTTCATTTCCTCAAAATGAGATTTTAATTAATTCAGTTATTAGCTTAAATATATGTTATGATAATTATGATGGGTTTTTTTTTCGGCCAGCTTTTACCACTTACAATAGTGCCTGCTATGAGGGGTGTTTTGTATGCTTAGTTTTCGGTTAGTTTGCATATCTCAAATTGTTTACTGGTCCAACTAACTACAACTTATCTATTAATTACAATGCATTTATCAGGAACACTAAATATATAGCTGAGTGCCTGCATTTTTATGCGTCTATATTTGAATAACAATAAGCTTTATTTTTCAGTGTAGTTTTGAGCATTTTAGAATTGGTAAATCTATAATTGAAATGTA
Source organism: Drosophila demipolita (assembly GCA_035042405.1). NCBI lineage: Eukaryota > Metazoa > Arthropoda > Insecta > Diptera > Drosophilidae > Drosophila > Drosophila demipolita. The sequence goes on from JAWNLI010000033.1 coordinate 3,279,478, forward strand.
ATAGTAAGTTGAGGGTTTCATTAAAACTTTCGATTTTTACTCTGAGTACATTTGATGAACATGTTTTCCCAAATTTTATATAGATATGTATATAGATATAGAAATAAAAATATATATAGAGTATAAATATATATATAAATGTAGATATAGATATAGATGTAGATGTAGATATAGATATAGATATAGATATAGATATAGATGTAGATATAGATATAGTTATAGATATAGATAAATATATAGATAAATATATAGATATAGATATTGATATATATATATATATATATATAGATATTGATAATTTAGATATAGAAATATATATAGATTTATGTATAGATATATATATAGATTTAAATATAGATATCGATATAAATATAGATATAGATAAAAATATAAACATAGTTATAGACATGGATACAGATATATATATAGATAAAGATATAAATATAAATATAGATATAGATATAGATATCGATATATTTATCGGTTTTCAAGGACATAATCGAGTGAACTACTTATGTAAGCAATTTTTTCTTGTATTGCTTTCCATTCAAGTGCCCCACAACTCAGTTTCACAGATCTTTAAGTATATCTCATTGTTATTTAAATCTTTGCCCTTGGAGTGGCTTTAAATTCAAGTTCAGCTGAACCCAAGTCGATAATTGCAAAAAATTGGAAACAAACCAAAAACTCTGCGTCATTATTTCAACAGCTGCTAAGTTTTCCACTCAATTAGAAAATTAAAATCAAATAAAGGTTTTGCAATATGCGAGCCAAGCCCATCAAGACAGCAGCAGCGGGCGTGGGTCTGTGGGGGGGCGTGTAGAGTGGAGTGCTGCCCACATGCCACAAATGGAAAGCTCAAAGGTTAAGTTGAAAATTTAAACTTTGAGACTTTGCGGCTGGAAGGAAAACGCACACGCCCCGCTGTACAAACGCCCACCAGGGGGGGCCAGTTTGGGTTCCCAGCGAGTGGGCGACGCGTTGGCTCCGAGTGCCTGGAGAAGGAGCAACACCAAATTGAATGATACAACAAACTTGGCCGGGCACTGGACACTGGCTCACGCAATGTGGGAAAGAGACGGCTGCTATTAGTATTCGCCGGGCGCTGCATAATTCATAATTGGCCAAGGGGTTGTGCGGTGGAGGACAAGGAAAGGATGTGAGCCATAGTTATATTTTCATTAGGCCGGTCAAGGGGAAATGTGGAAATCGGGTCTCGTTAATGCGTCTCCGCACCCTGGCGCCTATTATTATTGCTACCTGCTGTCGCATTGCCACATCGCCTCCTTGCCTCGTTGCCCTTCTGTGAGCCAATTAAAACTTTTCCCGAACATGGCCGCAACACCCCGGGAAAAACTTGCAACTGAAGCGCATGGCAACGTTTAGCGGGCGCCATTTGCAGTCGACCGTTAGAAGGAAGGGAGCGAGGGAGGGGTTGTTTTCTAATGAGAATATTTCCAATGCCGATGCCTGCCAAAAAATGAACCAAATAATCAAACTAATATAACAACAATTGAGAATTTTGCAATATTAGAAAATTTTGGAATTGTTTATTTTGGAAAATTTTTGTATTCACAGAATTTGTAATTGTTTTGAAAAAAAGTGAACTCGATGCGATTGTTCTCATTTTCAAACAGTAGGGAAAACAGGTCAAAATATAACTTTTAAAAGAAACCTGTTTAACTAGTGAAAAATATGATCTAAATCAATAAATTAAATGTTTAACACTTATTTGAAATGAGGAATAATTTCTCTGTCGGTTCCACTTTAAGCTCGAACTTCAAAGTATATATATAAAAATAAATATAAATATAAGTTAAATTTTATTTATTTGTATACTGGCCTAATTATTAACTGGCTTGCGTGTCATTTGAATTATGAATTTATTAGCTAATTAAAATGGAGTCAATTTCTGGTTTTGTGTGTTCTCGTTTTTGTTGCCTTTTCAAAGTGAATGTTGCCACGATGTGGCATAAAGATTGACCATCAATCGGGGCAATTTTACAACTTTATCATAATTAAAATGCTATGCGGTCGTAAAAGGCAAACAAGAATCTGATGATGAGAAGCGGACCCTGCCTGAAGCATCATATTGCCAAAGGCTCTTAGGCTGGCCTGCACTTCATTAACATGGCCAAAAGGCCGGAGTCCATGTGCGAGGCCATAAATGCAAAGACATAGAAACTGTGCGATACATTAGCATTAAAAGCCACTTAAGCCGCGACAGGAGTGCACCCCCCCCCCCCCCCCTTTCCACACTCTCCGCTAGCTGCCACAATGTGTGGCAGCTACGTAATTATAATACGCCATTAGGAAGTCTCAGTCGCTTTCAGCAAATCAAAGAGCGGCCTAGCCAAGTTACCAGTTAGCGGCAATCAGTCCTCTCTCCCCCCTCTCTCACCTTTTGTTTCACCCCTCCTCTGCTAAATAAGGCAAAAAATTAAATAATTTAATCTTGTTATTGCTGGAAAATCAAGTTGTTGACTTAAAAATCAACTCGCGTGAAGATCGTGCAGCTTGGTTGGCCAGCGGCTCAGCAGCGACAGCAACAGAAACCGGTCCAAGGTTGCACACAACAAGAGAACCCTGACTAAGGATTCACACACACTCACACACACACACACACACACACATGTGCAACTCTTATGACTTCATAATCTTAATTAACGTTTTCGCGTTTGCCTGCTGCACGCGTAGACCTCGGAGCCCCCTCAATGCCAATCTCGAGTCTGCATCCAAGTCGCAGTTCCAGTCCCAGTCCCAAGTTTCAGGTAAAACACCTAAGTGCAGTCCCCAGTCTCAAGCCTCTAGTCTGGGAGACCCAGCTCCAATCAAGTGAAGTTGTAGCCAAACGTGTTGTTGCCTCTTCTGTGTGTGTGTATGTGTGTGTGTGTGCGGATGCCCCGATCGTGTTTAATAAATGCGTGGCAGGTAGAAAGCTGCAGCCACGACATCGTTGACTCTTCCAACCCCCAAAGCCCCAACTCTGAAACCGATCGCGAACCCAAGTCTCGATTTTGACCAGTTCGCTGCATCCATCGACCAGTTGGGTCTCAATTGCGTTACGGTTAGCGGGCAGGCCAAAAGAGTAAGGGGCAGTGGGCAGGGGCACGGATCGGACCCTTATGTATCCGAGTGTTGCCTTTGCTTAATGATGCCTGGAATTCAGCATGGCCGAACCGAGCCAGCTACCAAGGAACTTGGTCATTTATTGAATATGCCTTCGGTTGTATTTTTTGTTGTTTTGGTTTTTTTTTGCTGTGTGTGTTGCCTTTTTTTCTTAGCTGGAAATGCCGGGCAATAAAGATATTTACGCAAGTATTTTGGACAAGCAACAAAAAACCATGAAATGGAGCAATTTTCTGTTCGAACAAAAAGCAATCAAGAATTTTACCTGCCCCAAAAATAAACTAACGTATACTTAAAGCCTCAACTGCCATAACTTGGCCAAAACTAAACCCATTTGCAGTAACAATGTATTTTTGTTCATTTATTGGTTTGTAGATTAAGACTGAATTTAGTCTTGGAAATATCATTTGGATTTTAAATTCTATTTCAAGCAAATCCACTTTGAAATGATTCCAAATTTGTCACAGTGTCAAAAATTAATTATTTTTTAATTTATTAATTTTATCAATTGTTAATAATATTGCAATTACATTTAGACACAAGATTTTTGTTAGAGTGATTTTTAATTAAACAAATACAAAATTTACAATTCTAAATTTGTTTTAAATTTTTAAACAAATATTTTCTGTTGCCAGTTTTTTTTTTTTAAATAAAGAAAGTTTCTTTAAAATTGTTGAATACATGTAAAATGACATAGCAATTTTGTAAAAGCTGAAATATAATCAGGCTTAAATATAATCATATATGTGCACATATGTGGGTAACATACTAAACAAGTGGGTTGGGGAAGAGGGATGAGGGACAATGAGCTGGCAAATGTTGCGTTATAAAAACATTTCTTTTTTATTATTAAAAGGCATTTATCATGCGAAAAAGGGGGGGGCAGTGGCAGAGGCAGGGCCAAGGGCTGTCAATGGACGAGTAACTGATACTTAACCACAAATGTTGCCACAGCGTTGCCTGATCCACTTACATCTATGCATATGTACACACATGTATTTCCACATCCTCGTAAATCCACTCAGCACAAAATGGCGCCACAGCATCTGTGTGTGTGTGGCAAGTGTGTAAAGAGGCGTGTCGGGGTGGGAAGGCGTAACATTTACACTGCTTAACGGGATGTTTGGTTGTGGAAAATTGCGTGCGTGTGTGAAAATGTGAGAACTACTTGGCTGATTTACACGCTGTGCTAACGAGGGGATGAGTCCGAAGTTGATGCCAAAGCGGCTTAGCTGAGGGGTTGCCTCATGACAGCCGTCGTCAAATGGCAATTCTTAACCACAACCACACATGCACATCTCACATCCCACATCCCACATCTCAGATACCATGTAACAACTGACGTCGACACGTAAGTGGCTTGTGGTTGGGATTTGTCATTGGTTTGTGATCTGGCCGTGTTCCAGTTGTTGTTGTGGGTTGTGTGAATGGAATGCCAATTGTTGTTGTTACGCATTTATTGCTATTAATGAGCTCTAGTTACAGCTCGACTCAGCCTGTTCTTCTTGGAAGTGCGGAAATACTGTGAAATGATGTGTCGGTGAAAGCAGCAGCAGCAGCAGCTGCCTGACTGAGTAAGTGGGGCAACTAATTGCTTATGAATACTTCTTGTACTTGCACACATACGGAGGAATGATGACGATGAGCATCCCCGTTGGGAAGCAGCAGCTGTTTAATGCGGATGACAGCCAGACACTTCTTGGGTTTGGTTTGGGGGCGAGGCGGCAAACTCTGATGAAAACTTTTCCTATCTGTGGTCTGATGTGATTAGTATTTACTATATATATATATTCACATGACACACATGTTTTATTTTCTAGCATTTTCAAACTATAATTAAACAAAATTCTAAACAATTTTATGAACTCTCCAAGCAACATCTTAGTCCCAATCTGAGTCTGAGTCTGAGAGTTGCAATACATTTTGAAAGGTTTTCCACTGCTAATTGAGGCAGTGTTTGTGCCCCGAGGAGGCATCTGTTAAATTTGCATTTGACTCGTGCCCAAGATTATGAATCGTTTGAAAATTGAAATTTTGACAGTAGCTTTGGGCAAAGAAACTTTTGAGTGGGCAACGAGTTCGTTTAGCTTTTTTTCTTCTTGTTGTTTTTTTTGTATTTTTTGTGTGTGTTTGACGGAAAAACGCTTTAGAGAATTTATTGAAAAATTGTTAACATTTGACACGCCATTTTGTGCATATTAAAAGATAAAGCCAAAAATCAACAACGCCCCCAAGCAGCACCCCCCCGAAAAGTGACAGCAGCTCGAGATTCAAATTGAAATGGAGTTTGAGCAAAAAATAAAACCCAAAACAGAAATTCTGACGACGATGAGCAGCGTTTTGAATTTAAAATTTTGGTGGAAGAGGAAGTAAATCCCGCCAGAAAAAAAAATACGTAGAAGTAAAATTGAAAAAGTGAAAAATTGAACGCGTCTCTTTTTGTGGCAACAGATTACAGATTAATGCGCAGATTACAAGCCAGAATTATAGCAAACGGATAATGCAATAAATGCGCTTTTCAATTTTCCCAGTAAGCGCCCTCTCCCTGCATCTCTAAATACAGTTAGAAAAAAATGAGGGAACTTTGCAGCCAATATCATTTTTTTAAAACTTATTTTGTGAACGTTGAAATGATAATAGTCTTATTGATTCAAACTGAATTCAAATTCTTCAAATTTTTAGACAGCTGCCTCACTTAAATTTTTTCAAAATTTTTCCTTAGATATTTGAGGAATTAGCTAAAATCAAATATTTCATTTCATAGCGAAAACGCTTCATAATTTTGTTTTTATGTATTCAAATACTTGTTATGAGTAATTCGTAGTTTGTTGGTTTTATTCCATCTTTGAATGGATTGACTTAAATGAACAGCGCTTTTCTCTCAGTGTACATATGTGTACGGATGTATCTATTGATTGCTTGCGCAGAACTATGAGATTATTAGCACTTGGGCGCAGCTGCCGCAGAGGCACACACAAACGCAGCCAAACATATTGCAACGCCCTCCAAGCACACACACACACACACAGATAGACAAAAGACGGACTTATAGAGAGTGTGAGGATTGTGTGGATGGATTGCGTGTTGTTCGTCCATTTTCGGAATTTTGCTGCTTCATCATCTCGTGGCAAATGTCGATGGCGCGTTGCATGTAATCTCTCCCTCTGACTGGCTGCTGATGATGATACGTAAAGAAGTAAATATATATATATATATGTATGTATAGGTGCATGTATGAGGCGATTGGTTTTTAGGGTTTCTTATGGCCCGCAACATCAGCAGCAGCAGCATCATCATCATCATCATCAGCAACAAACAGCAACAACAACAATAACAACAACAAAAACAACTACCGGCAACATTGGAAAATTTATGACCACTGGCATTAGGGAACATGGGTTTTAGTTTTCCCTCTCTGCATCTCCTTCTCCCCCTTCCCGTACAGCAGCAACATTATCAAATTCAATTTTTGGTTGTTTGATTGCCTTAATGTGTTTTCCAATTGTCTGCCTCTGCGTGTGTGTGTGTGTGTGTGTGTGTGTGTGTGCTTGTGCTACACAGCATGACGGTCCAACATGTTGTAATTTGTTTGGTGCCAGGATGCAGCACATCATTTATAAAATAAAATATATATCGCTCGATTCGGCATCTGATATGGGGGCGCCGCACATTTGCCAAAATATTCAGCGATAGCATTTATCAATACCCACGAATCCAAATGGACATCCAAACCGAGAGACAGACCGACAGACAGACGGAAAGAGAGTCTGCAAATTATGCTGGTTTTTTTTTGCCTTCTTTCTTTATTTTTTATTGGAGCTCCAACTTCCACTTTAGTTATCAGACAGCGGCTTGGAAGTGGGACTTCTGCATTTGGTTAATGGAGTGCTGCAAAGGAAATTCGAGATGGAGTTCAAGATGAAAGCAACCCAGAAGGCAATCATGAACAGTGGAGCAAAGTGCTAATATAAATTAAATAAATATTATATATAAACCACGATAAAAAATGCGCAAATAAATCTCTATTGCAAATATCCCTTGCAAAATAGCTAAATAAGTTTTTAGTATCGATTAAAGCATAAATTTTTCAAGTTTAACGAGTTTTTAATGTTCACTTTTGTTTTTGCCATAAACCTTGGAATAGTTTTTACTTATATTAAAAATAACAACTTTATATGCATTTTTGAACAACATAAATAATATGAGCCAATTTATTTTAGTCATTGAGTTTTTTGCCTTTGTTTTAGTAGATTTATTATGATCAAAGCTGTTTGATATGAAGTATTATTATTATTTATTAATTTTATTAACTCCAAAAATTCAAGGAAAACCAGCTAAATTTATTCAAACATTTTCTGCATTAAATAAATTATTCGCTTTTAATATGATAATGAAATAAATTAGTTTTATTTATGCAATTGTTGACTTGAATTGAAAACAGTTAAGAGAGGTCAATGCAATTATTTGGCCCATTGTGCGAGGATTATTGCCTGCTGCCTTATGTGGAAGTTGAAGTCTGCTGGAGCTGCAGTTGGAGTCGGAGTTGGATACCATGTTGAAGCTGGTGTCCGCTTGGACTGTTTGGACTGTTTGGTCTGTACCTATTTAGAAGCTCCACGCCCCGACTCGCTTACATATTCATAAGCAAACTTTGTTGGCCTCTTTTTATGGCCTGTTCATGTTTCGTTTTTGGTGTTGCCTTTGGCTTGGACGTCTCTATACGATGCGATGCGATACAAATGAACAAAAATTAGGAGCTGGCTGCGCTGCGCATATGGCCAGAGACGCTATATTAAAAGATCTGCGTTGGCAGCACCATTTGCCCAACTGGCTGCCTCGGCGTTTATTCGACTTAATTGCAGCTGCCGTTTATTTATAATTTTTGTGTTTTTTATAATTTACCTTTTACCGTTTTGGGCTGCACATTAATGCAAAGTTGTAATTTGTTGTTGTTTTTTAAATAATTCAATGGCAGGCAGACAGGCGCACAACAACAAATCAATCATCGATCATTTACAAAATGTTCGACGTTCAACATATTTGTGTGTGGTGTGTGTGTGTGTGTATTGTGTGTATTGTGTGTATTGCGGACAATCAAAAATGCGGGGAAACATCATAAATTAAATGCGAGTCCCATTTGGATACTTAAATATATGCGCGTTTTAGCGTTTATGCGATCGACAAACTGGCGACCAACTGACTCGGTCATATAATACATATTGTAATATTATTTATGATTATGGTTTTCCATCTGGCCAACAGAGATATCGAGAGGGAGACGGAGAGGTAGTGAGAGAGGGAGTGAGAGAGGGGAATGAGAGAGAAATGCCCCAGAGGCAACTCCATTTTGCCTCCGTTCCCGACCCTATCACCATCACCAACACAATATGACTTTTCAATATGGCTGTCGTCGATTTGGGTTTTTGGTGGCGACTCCTCCATTCGTTCCTGCCTCACAAAAAGGCGCAGCTGGTGCCGTCGTCATTCTCGTTGATTTGTTATTGTTGCTGTTCGTGTTGTTGCTGTTGCTGTTGTTGTTGTTGTTGCCGATTTAACGATTTTCGATTTTACAGCCTTTTCTTTTGCGTTCATTTTGACCAACAAAAAATCTGTTCGCGCTCGTAAAATATTGTTGACAAGTTTTTTTTTGTCTTCGTTGCGGCTTTTGTATTAAAATGAGCTTTTCAGAATTTGCTGTTAACTGTTTCAAATTGTGCATAAAATTTTATAATCTTCACAAGCCCCTCCTGTGTCTACACACGCTCACATATATATATATCCATATATGTATTTTATATATATATTTTATGATCGTCTTCGAATTCAAAAAGTACAAAATCTGAAAACGTTTATGAAATCGATCGTAAATTTAGTGAACATGTTAATGGTTGATTGGTGCTCATATATCTTAAGATTGTTTATATTTCCAGCAGGCATTTTAATATATATTTGTCTTTTCAGCTTTTATATTTATAAACTGGGCCATTAAATTGATTGGTTTGTGTTGAAAACATCGTAAATGCAACAGAAATTCAGCGGTCACAGGTCTTACTCCAAATTATACCTATTAAAATGGGAGTTTTTATGGACTTTACAAATTTCCCAGTTTTTTAAAAAAATGATCAAAAGCTGTGCAAAAAATTAGCTCCTTTTTCGTTATATATATTTTGCTAATCTGAAGTGTTCTAGGTATAAAATAAATATAATTTTTATTTCTTAGACTATAATTATTTTTTTTAATAGTTAATCTTTAAAAAACTTACTTTGTTTTGATTGTTTTATTGTTTATTTTTTTATTTTTAAAAATTATTTTTTGTCTTTCCTTCCCATTTTGTCGTCACAAATTTGTGTACAACTAAATTGGTTGGTTTATTTCGGGCCATTACGCCGACAAATGTGGAGCTTATTGGCCAACAATCAGTTGGCTGTCAAAATTCTTGACATTTTAGTTTTTCATGTCGAACCCCCACGTCGCACCCCCTTCTCCCTATGGAACTGTGACACATGCCTTCAGTTGTCGAGGGTGGGTGGTGGAGGGTGGGTGGGACTGCAGACTGGAAATCCTTTGCCAGGACAGGGCATTACTCATAGCCGTTGTTATTGTGGCATAATTTTATGGCTGAGTGCCATATTATATGGCAAATTATTATTAGCGGAAATGATGAAAACATTTGAGTCACGCAACACTTTTGGCCCCAAAGCAGGGCGCGACTTGCCCGAATATATTTTGCGTAGAAAAACTCAATTTGCCGACGTCTTACAATTGGCCACAATAGTTAAGACGGGAGCGGGGGGTTGGGGGAAGGAGTTGCTTGTTTATATTAAAGACAGGCGGGGGAATTGCGATTCCTGGAAGTCCTTTCGTCCTTTCGTCCTTTCGACTGGCAAGTGTCACTGATGGCAGTTTTTGCTTAATGAAATTTGTTTGCTTTGTGGCTGTTTCTTCTTCTTCTTCTTTGCGAGTGTGTGTGTGTGCTGTGCTGTGTGTGTGTGTGTGTTTTGTAAATAAAACCACGTGTCCTGCTGCGCCGCTTCCTGCATATACAGCTACTGCCCCTGGGCACGGGCATTGTGCTCAATTGTCATTTTTTTGCAGCAGGATGCATTTTTGTTTTTATGCGCCTAACCGCACAGAAGTCAGAAATGGGCCAAAACATACTGCATCTTGGCCATTGTCTCGAGCCGGCATCATGTGCATTTGTCCTTTACCGTAAATGCTGGCCAATTTTTTTTTTTTTTGTCAACTAAACTGCTTAAGGACAAATCGGCTTTTGGTCTTTTGCCTTTTCCTTAATCTATTCTTATACACTCGAAGAAATAGAGAAATGTACAGCAAATGTTATTTTTTTGTAATTAGAAGTATACAGTAAAAATATAGATTTAAATTTATTTATGGATATGTTGAAAACAGTTTGAATATTCATTAATATTTTAGCAGTGCTTTGTGGAATTATTTACATTTGCTTCAATTAAAAGAAATTAAATAATAAAATAAAATAAATAAATAAATTAAAATAAGCAAAACTGAAAAGAAAAATATTTATTTACTTATTTTGAATTTAAATGGATATTACGAAAAGCATAGTTTTTGGTCAATTTTTTTGTTGAGTGTAGAATTTTTCGCTTGGTGCTTGGCTTGTTCATTATGTAATTGATTTGATAGCCAGAAAATACTGTTTGTTGCTCGCTTCGCTGGCCACAATGTTGGTCCTAATGACAAGCCTCTGCCTCATGTTCTCTATCTTCTCTCTCACTCTCTCTCTCTCTCTATTGCTCTCTCTCTCTGTCTATCACATTGACAGCTTGTGTCGCATGCTCTCGTTGGTGTCTGTGCACATCTGCTGGCCCGGGGGATTTATATAATTTGCTGACATCGAGTTTGGCTGCCTCGGCGACGGCTGTGCCATTATCCTGATTTCGGTTTTATTGCCTTAGTTTGTTGTTAACGTGACGCGCAACTGCTGCCTCCTCCTCCTCCTCCTCATCCTCCTCCTCCTGCTCTGTTCTGCTCATCCTCCTGTTCAGCTCCTGTGCATTGTCAGCTCGTGTTGTGGCTGCTGCGGCTGCTGCGGCTGCGATTTTATTGCTGTTGACTTTTGGCCACCAGGCGCTGTCTTCCCCTTCCCCAATTCTCTTTCCCTTTCCCCTGCCATCTGCCATTGTCCGGCTCTTTTTGTCATATTGTAGTTTTTCTATTGCTTTTTCTTTTTGGGCCAAAAAAAAAAAAATTAATTTGCTTTCATATAAAAACTTTGTGCACGTGCTGTTTGTTGTATCATTTGTGGCAACTATTGCTGCTCTGGGATTGGTCTTCTTCCTTCCTAATGGATAATGCCGAGTTGCCATTCTCCTTGTAATGTTTCCTGTTGTAGTTGTTTGTTGCTTTAGTTTGTGCAGCTGTTGCCATTGGGGCAGTTATAAGAAGCAATCTCAGATTCATAAATTCAATGAAAAGCGGCAGAATTATTTGGGGATATATGAAACAGAGTAAGGAAACCTAAAATAATATAAAAACTAAAATTAATTTATTTTATTTTGAGGAGTAAAGATTTTTTCCTTAATATGAATAAGTGTATGAAAGTATTTTCTGTCTTTATTCTGTTGAATTTATTTTTATTGAATAAACGAAGATTAGTTGAATTAGATAGTGCAAGAAAGTCATGTTTTTGGTATAAACACTAAAATACTTGCATTTTATTTGAGGAGTAAAGGTTTTTATTTTAAATTCAAAAATACTTGCTGTCTTTATTCAGTCTAATTTCTTTTCTAACAGAATCTTGACAGAGTAATAAAAAACTAAACAAATATTTGGCATGCTTATCAAAGTAGCAGCTTTAACCAGCTGTCAACCCTTATTATTATTATTATATATATAAATATATATATATATATGGTTAACTTGTCTGCCCTCAACAAACAGTCTCATTCCCTGCTCAGATCTCATTTTGAGCGTCATGTTTTGGCATATCATCGGCTTCATTTAGTTTGACATCGCTGCTTAGCAATTAGCATGAGTCAAAATATTTACTTAATAAATGCGGGGCATATAAAAACGACCGCCACTTGTGGCAACATCAAAAAGGTGCGAAAAGCAATCATTAAGCCTGCCACGATGCATCACTGGCGTCTTCTTGGTGGACGTCCGTCAGTCGGCATCATTAAAAACCTTTAATTAATTTTTTTTTTTTTGGTTGCTTAACCCACGCGTAAATGAACTCCACAGTCATCCCTCAAATAAGGGGACCCGATTGCCTTTTCAGGGTGGTCTGTGATTGAGCACCGCGACACTAAAATTGAGACAGTGAATGCGAATGTGAATATGAATGCGAATGTGAATGCGAATGCGAATGTGAATGCGAATGTGAATATGAATGTGAATGAGTTGTGCGAAGGCGGCGCCTGTGAAGCTCTTTATGTAAGTGAGGCACCACTGGAATTCATTCTCACCGACACTCTCCAAACTTGCCACACTGACAACAACAACAACAGCCAAAAACAACTGGAACTCCAACAGCCATGGCTAATTGATGAACTCCCAGCGGGGCCGCTGATTTGGGTATGGCAACAAATTGGGCAAATTAATTTGGGGCCTTTTTCAACCCATTTTGGTGTTATTTTCTCGCTTTATTGTGAACTGTTTGGACTGGCAGCGACGCGTGCGCTTTGCTCGTGAAATTCATCCAAATTAATTAAAACCACGAAATAATAAAAAAAACCCGGCAAACATGTAAATTTCCACAGAACTTGAAGCTTCTTCCTTTATTCCCGGAGTCGTCTCTCTGTTCGTTTTACGAACTGTCAGTGCGAGTGTCAGTCATAAACGATATTTGTTGTTGTTGTTGTTGTTGTTGTAGCTCTTTATGTGCATCTCCGCTTCCATATGGCTTCGCCACACCATTTGCATTAGTTAGGGCCCAGGCCCAATGTCAGCTGCAGTGTCGCCCCCGGCTCCCATGCCAACTGCAGGCAACTGTAGCCATTGGGTCAGTTGATAAGCATCATAGCCGCTGGAGGCAGCCAATAAAATGTCACGATGCAGCCACGATAAGCACCTGTTGGTGCCCTGCTCCTCTCCGCTCTGATCCGCTTGGCTGAGCTGCCCGTGAAATTACTATTCAGTGGAAAAGTTATTGGTTTTTCAGACAGCGAGCAACCTGTCTGATGGCCTGTGTGTGCGTGTGTGTGTGTGTGTGCGTGTGTGTTTGCGTGTGCGGCTGTGTGTGTGTGCGTTTGTGTGTGGGTATATAAAACGCACTATTTTATATACAAGCGAACAATAAATTGTGGCCTATACAGTCTTAGCCTGTTTTCCGTCTTCACTCTTTCTTCGCTGCGGTTAGTTTTATTATCCTATTTAAGCCACATTAAAATCAACGGGGTGCGCGACATTTGACAACAATTTATTGGACGTTAATGTTCGCCGCCAGTTGGCCAGAGTCGAAGGCAACAACAACAACAACAACAACCAGACGGGGGGTACTGGCAGCCTTTTGGAATTCCATATGGGCGCGGCGTGCATCAAATGAATCGAAGAGCGGATAGAAAATGAAAGGTTGTTGGGCGTCTTTTGAGGAGATTCATTATTGCCATTTAGGCTATCATTAGACAAACATTTATTTATAGCCCAAAACAGGAAGTACAGCCACAAATCGCCAGGATAATGCCCACATCGAGTTTAACAGGGATTTATTTCAGTGTAATTGTTGCGTAGTCAACTTTTGAGACATATTTCATAATAGGCATAAAATGTAAAATATATGCAATTATTTTTATAGCAATCAGTAAACTCTTTTTATATTATTAACATTTATTAATATAAATCATACTCTTCAGTTTTGAACTGAACCGATTTTTAACCCACATAAAATTGAGTGAGCCGAACAAGTCTATCCGGATTGGCACCCCTATGTGAAGCTTATGTGGCACTCGCTGTGGCCTTCGTCATGGCCACTTATCGTCGCCCGCACAGCACATGCTTGCAACAGTTGCAAGTTTGTTTTGTGCAACATAGGGGAAGACATGGTTCATGGTTGTTTTTATGGCTGCCGCCATTTTGTTGCGAAAGCAAACATTTTAATTGCCACCCTTAAGCGGGGTGGTTGAAAATTGAAATTCATATGCGACCCTTTTGGAAGCACAGTTCTCTCATTATGATTATGTCATTTGCTTGGAATAAAAACCACACAACACACACACACAACCGGAAATGAGCGAAATAACTCCCCGTCTGTCTGCCTGTCCGTCTACCCGTCCGTCTGCCCGTCCGTCTGTCTGTCCGTCCGTCCGTCTGTCTGTTGTATATTGTCTATTGTTTGTGTATGTTTGGGTGTGCTGGGCATAATTTAGTTTTCTGTTTTTGGCTTATTAGCGTGCACGAATCAATTCTCAAAGGATTTGGCTGAACAAATCCCTTTTGAGGCTCGGCTTTGTGCTCTGTGTGGCCCTTTGATTTATGTCACGCGTCCTGGGAAAGCAGCCGCCTCGTTGCTCTACAAGAGGCAAGAGGCAAGAAGGGGGCATTTTTGGTGAAAGGGGTTCGCCAGGATTATTGTTTGACTTTTGGTTGCATCGTTTATTGCCGTAATAAACGACTGCGCAGATTCAGATTCGACATGGTTCGAGTGTCATCCTGTTATCCTGTGAGCACACACCAAGGAATTAAAAAAAGGATATAGAACGCAAATTTGTCAGTTTGGCTGCTTGACACGTACACATATACCTATCTCTCTCGCACACACTCTCACTCTCTCTCTTTCTCTCTGGAGCCTGGGAAAGTTGAATAATCCACATACACAATTAAGAAATAAGAATAACAACAAGAACAACAACGCCATCGATTGCTTTTAACCAGTAGCTTTAAAATTCAATTAAATATAATTAAGTAAATTATGCGGGACCTACAAAAGTGGCGATCAAAATCATAGCAACGCCGGCAAAAGCCAAAAGCAAAAAGCCAACTCAAGCCAAGCCAACCAACACGCATAATAGCTTACTTAGCTGGGCCCAAGAAAGCAACAGAGACAACACCAATCCCTCACCCCACCAACCTGTAGTCGACTTCCAGTTCCAGTTTGGGGGCAACACTGAGGCACGCACTCAATCATCAATCTACGCAGAGGGACGAGTAAATAAAAGCCTCGATTCCCGTCTCGCTGATCTCTGCCAGACGATCGATCGCGCAGAGAGCAGCTCGCGTTGATTGAATCTGTGCCGAAGTCGCGTCGCAGTATCTGTATCTAAACAATAACAAAAAAAAAAAAAATCTGTTGCTGAAAAGCATTTAAAAATGTTGCTGTTGTTGTTAGTTGTGGTTGCTGCTGGCTTGATCATTATGCGATCAATGTTGATCATTTTATCCCGGGGCTGTTGACAGCCTCAGCGCGCGGACATGACATGCGAGTCGAGTAACTTGCAACAGCATACAAATGCACAAGCACACACACACACACACACACGCGCACACAGAACCTGAAATGATCTTCATCATGGTGGACACAAGTCCATATACATACATACATACATACATACATATATAATAATTACTAAAGCAGCAGCGCAGACCGTCGCAAATAACAAGATCAAAATAAGAACAAAAAAAAAAAAACAGAAATCCAAAAAAAATGCAAGCGAAATAAAAACTGCAGATCCGCGACGCTTCTTAATTTTGTTCCCTCGATTCTTGAGGATGCTGCTGCTCCAACCTGGTTCCTGGCTACCTTTTGCCCAACCTGCTGCCGCTTCATTCGTCGCTCTGTTGCCCGTTTGTTGCCCGTTTGCCTGTTGCCTTTAATGGTTTTTGGCCGTAACCGACATTTTGTTTCGCTGCCCTTCCAAACGGAGCCCTATAAAAAAATGCAAAATTATGTACAAGGCCCCTGAAACGACGTTGTTGTTATATTGATCCTGTCTGCCTCACGGCTTCACTCGCTGCTGCACCCCCTCCCGCAACCGCCTGTCCGTACGTCCGTCCATCCGTCCGTCTGTGTCTTCCCCCATGTCCATGTTGTCTGAGCTGTGCTGTGCCTGTGCCTGGCTGCCTTTTGGGCTCTTTATATAGTTGTAGCTATCGGTGGCATGGCTGCACTTCGTCGTCGTCGTAGTCGTTGAAGCTCCTCGTTTTGCCTGTCTGCCTGCCTGCCTGCCTGCTGTTCTCGTCTTGTGTATTTCTTCTTATTTTATTTTTGTTGTTTTTTTTTTTTTTTTTTTTTTTGCATATTTAAGCACGATCGCCGTTTGGCTGTTTTAAATGATTTCTCTCTGTAGTTTTTTGTTTGCTGCCCGTTTCTTATGAACCAATCAACACACACGTGTTGCAAGCCCAATCGTGCCTATGTCTGTATATATCTGTGTGTGTGTGTGTGTGTTTTGGGGCATGCATCCAAGATGCAGCAACCCGAAAAGAACTGCTGCTGCTGCTGCTGCTGCTGTTGCTGTCGGATAGCTTGCGTGCGCTCCTTGTACGGCGATCTTCCGCAAATTGGCGGCCATAAGCATTGCAAAATTATCTCGTCGCTGTCTCTTCGATTTGGACAGACGACAGAGTAACACAGCAACAGACAGCAGGAGGACGAGCTCAGAATTTGAGCTCCACAAATATATATAAATAAAAAAAAATTATATACAGTCTGGGAAACAGGCAAAGAAACATTTTGCAGAATATCATTTATATATTTTGTATAGCTTTGTTTATGTTTATTTTATTTTTTATCCATCTGCAATTTTATTTGTATTTTTGCAGTATATTAAGCAAGGAGAGATTAAGGCCAAGCAGTTAAGCTAATAATGCCAAAGGAGTTATTGCAAATATTAAAACATTATTAGACATTAATTGACAGAAAGTAGAGGAAAAATATATTTTATTAATAACGATTGTTTTGTTCGTAATTTAGTTAATGATTTTATTAGTTCTCGATCAGCAACATTGACAAAATTAAAGCCTTTTTTAAACCATAAAGTCCATTTTGATATAATCTTTATCACAATCAAATTAAAATGCATATGATTCAAATTATATTTAAAAGAATTTTGCAGGTTATTTTATATTTAATTAAAACTGAATTAATTATGGTTATTACTTATTACTTATAATAATTATTTAAGAGCATTTGCCTTAATATTTATTTATGACTTTCGCTTTATTTTTATTTATTTTTTTTTGTTGGCAATCCAAAAAGTGCAATTGGCATAAATATTAGTTTTAAGCATTTCTAATGATATTTTTTTTTCAGACTGACTGATTTCACCGGGGCAGTTCCGCTTCACTGGCCATTATAAGATGCTTAGTGGGCGCGCCAACAACAATAACAACAGAAACCATATTGACAACAACAACAACAACAAAACGACGAAAAAGAAGAAGAAGAAAGCCAAATATCAAAGGAAATGCGGCAAGTGTGGCGAATGCAATAAATGGCTTAAACGTAGCAAATGAAAGAAAATCCCAACAAAAAAAAAACTGAGCAAAATAAATTTCTGCTTTGAAAAAAGTTTTTTCCAGAGACAAATGCCGATTTGGAGGCAACTTAGTGTCAAAATATTGATGCACACAGCAAGACTTCCTGTAAGCGATCCAAGGCAAAGATCGATAGATCGGCCAAAGATGACTTAACGTTTTAGCTGTGGGATATTTGGTGTCTTTGTGTCTTCTTCTTGTTGTTGTTGTTGTTATTGTTGTTGTTGTGTTTTCTGAGGCATCTGTGGCTGCTTTGGCTGCCTTTGATGCAATTCAGGCGCGCCGACAGCAAGGAAAAACACTTTCCCCCTCTCCACCTCTCAGGTAGCAAGTAGTTTTTCATAGCGCTGATTGCCCATTGGCTGAGCTGCTGTAAGTGACCATTTATTACGACAGAAGGGGCAGAAGAAGAAGAGGCTGTGGCTGAGGCAAGAAGAGGGAAGCCGATGCCCATTAATTTTGCTATTGTCAGTCTGTGTATATATAATCTACTTAGGGCTATTGTGTGTCCTTTTGCTTCTTGCAATGTCCTGCGTACTGCTCTTGTGTCTGTGTGTGTGTGTTGTGTCTGTGTGTGTTGTGTGCTTGGCTGTCACAACAATTATGTCGGCATTTGGTCAAACGCGCCCGAAAATGTCAAAGGGATCTTATTTTTATTGACTTTTTATGCTGTTAACTGACCGACATAATGCCCAGTTTTGTGGGTGATTACCACAATACGTACATTTGGGTGGTCCTTGCAACAAGTGGCGGCATCTTAGATCTATGATCCTTGCACACACACACACACACACACACACATGTGTCGTCCATGTCACATGATATATGACTTGTAATTGCCAGTCAGAGTCAGTGGGTGATCATTTGGCCAGGCTGCCAAGCTGCTCTTTTAGCTATTTTGGGCTTGTTAACATTGCAAGCCAACAACATGAGGGGGCAAGCAACATGGCATTTGTTGGCCAAGTGTTAAGGCGACAAAACGACTAGCAGCTTGCAGCTTGCACCCAAATGCTGCCGATCAATCGATCGACGATGACGACGACAACAATCAGCAGCAAACAAACAACCAACAAACAACAACTTCAACAGCAGCAGCCAGAGTAGAAGCAGGAGCAGGAGTAGGAGCTGGAGTAGGAGCCGGAGCAGCAGCAACAACCAAGTCAGCGACAAATGCAACCAACAATACAATAAATATCAGCCACTGTGGAAGACAAGAAATTGAGGACAGCAACGGCAGCCAGCAGACAATGTGCCGGATCAGCGATCAGTGATCGGCGGCTGGCTACACTTAGAGAAACACTTATGGGTTTGTTTGTTAATCAAATAACTTTATAGATAATACAGCAAATATTGATTGAATATACTAAAAACTAATAAATTATATTTGATTAAATACTCAATTTTTTTTTTAAATCTTTGCTACAATCTATTAGTCAAATTTAAACTAGTTTATCTTAGGTCTGCATATATACCACTTTCAAAACAAAAATAAATTACATTAACTTATTATTATAAATTATTATAAATTATTGAATTAAAGTGAGGTTTATAAATTTATACATTTTCGAAAGTGTTTCCAATTGAAAAAGTAAATAGGTAATATTTATAATAGAGATTTTTCGATATAACCCATTTATTATGCAAATTTTAAATTGTTTCTAATAAAACGAATAATATTTACTTTTCATAATTGGAGTATATAATTTTTTCTGAGTGTAGCTGTGACAGTGGCTCTTTGTGACTCGCTGGGACTGCGAGCAAAGCCGATCCGAGCTGAAAGGGTTGGCAGCTCGATGCTATCAACGCATTGAGCATTGAATTACAGTCACACATATAAACTGAAACCGAAACAGCAACAGAAACCCAAAGCCAAACTCGGCCTGCAATCCAAGACTTCGTCCTCGTCCTCATCCATTCCCCTAATCCTCGTCGCAGTGCAACTTTTGTATCGAGATCGGTGTCTGTGTCAGCGCTTAAATGCTCATTTAAAGAGATTTACAGTGTATGCCACTTACATACAAGCTGCCTCCCGTTTCAGAGACCCAAAGAACCTGATAACGACGCTTTGTTGCATTAATTTTGCTGTCCATAAAACACGTGCGAGGGTCGCTTGTACAGTTTGAGATGACGTAAAAAATATCTCCAATTTTATACAAGTAGTCATTGATTTTCCACTTTTTAAATGAAATAAGTAAAAGTGGAAAGCGTTTCTTAAGTGAAATATAGAAAAATTATTTAAAGAATTTCTACAAAATGAAGGGAAAATATATAATAAAGAAACTTAACTGTAACACTTAATAAATATACAATATAAAAATCATTCAGATATATTTTATAATTATAGGCAAATATGTTCAGATTTTAATTGTTATTATTATCTTTTTAAATTGCTTTTTGAAAACACATTTAAAAACAATAATTTTGTTTTGGGGTGGTGAACAATTTAGCTTTAACCTATACAAAATTATTTTATAACTGATATCTATACCAAAACCTAAAAAGAAACATTTAAATTCATTTTGTCTAGGCCAGAATTTGAAGTCACTAAACTGCTCTCGTGGAAACTGCAGTGGTAATTCTCCAAAATGGAGAAACAACGGCAACTCCTACAAATACAAATACAAATACAAATACGAATAGGAATAAATAAAATGCAAGTAGTAGATTAATTGCCAGGGTCATTAAATACGCAGCGATGGCATCTAATGCACGATCAGAGCCCATACATCAACATCAACATCAACGGAGGCGACGAGGACGCTCCGAAGGGATGCCTCCAAGCAGCGTGCTCCTTTTGTGGGCGTCGGCAAACATCTTGTTATCCCCGGACTGCTCTCAATACAAAGCATAAATCGTGTTTTGTTTTGACAGCCAAATCGACCGCAGGCAGAGCCATACCTGAGGAGAGACCTTCTCTAAACGCATATCTACCGAACCGAACCGTTTCCTATTCGAATCCTTGGGCAACTCCTGTTTTTAGGGCCCACACACAAGCAGCAGCAGCAGCAGCAGCCGATCAAAATATTGAACAGACGGCAGGCATGAGAAGCCTTGTCGTCGAGTGCCTCGTATCCTTAGATGCCTTCCCTCTACCTACCCCTACCCATGCCCCTGACTCCGACTCCGACTCCGTTCTTTCCTTTGACTTTGACCGAAACTAATCATTGTTGCGCCAACAAGAAGTCAATTGCATTGTTGTGCCAAGTCCTGCTGTGCCGGGCTGCAATGTGTTGGCCAGTTGCGATTCGAGCTGCATGACCAGCTCGACACAGAGAGTGTGTCCCAGTGTGTCCTGGCTCATCCTGCTAACGATTTGCTGCGCCGTCGCAGCCCAAGCAAGGTGTTCTGCTTATAAACATATCTGTTTTGTGTCTGGTTTTTTTTTCTTCTTTCAGCTCATCAAATTAAACGCGCTGCGGTTTTGCGACATGCGGCGTCTGCTGCGGTTAACCAAATATTTAGTAAGCCAACAAAAACAAAGGCCAAAATGAAAAAAATTAATAAAGAAAGGCTATCATAGCCACAACAAAGATTGCATACCCTTCCTGCGGATATATTCCGTAGGCAAACCAACCAGCAGACGGACTTGGCTAACTCAACTTGGCTAGTTGGGTATTGACTGTTGCACCAGGAATCGCCTCAGCAATTCTCACGATCCTCTTGCAGCCTCGAAAAAGTTGAGCGCATTTTTAGTTACTCTAATTGCGGCGCTTTTTTTAGTTTTGTAATTAAAAGGCTTTATTGTTGTTGGCCCGGCCAAATGGTGAACACTAATTAGATTGCCAGCTTTCAACGGGTCTCCTTTTATGGTAGTCTCTTTGCGTTGGCATCGTTTGTTTAATGGTGTAGATTGTTGCACGCTGACAATTTGGCGAACGTCTTTTGGCCATGCCAAGCCAATTGGAATTGCAATTGGCAACTGGCAATAGGCAATTGGCAATTGGCAACTGCAACTGGGATCTCTCTCTCTCTAAATTGCCAACGTACAATTGCCAATTGCAATTGTCAGCTGCATTTGGTGCGGGGGAATGTCGCGCCTATTCTCCCATTAACCAGATGCTAAATTGCTGAGCTGCTTTGTATTTTTTTTTTGTTTTCCTCTCAAAAGGTTACCAATCCGAGTGGCTCTAAATAACCTTTCAATTGCCAATGTGGTATGCGGTTTCATATTAAACAATGCACTAATATGGCCAACTTGGTGTGCAAAAACACACACAGCCAACTCATTTTAGCTGCAGTTGAATGTCGAATTGGTAATCTGGTTATTTTTGTAATTGGCTTAATTGATGACTGCTTAAAAGGCAAATAATGAGTTAAATTAAAGTCAACTCTTTATCCAAAAATAAAATTATAAATAGATTAAGTAATTTGTGCTTAAGTTACAATCGAATTATCAAATTATAAAGTTAACTTTAAATAAAAAATATAGTAATTAAAAAATGTAGAGTTTAACGCAAAATGTGAATAACACGGAAAAATATTTAATTAAATTATGATTAGACTTGCCACAAATATTAAAACTTCGACTCTTTAGTGTAGTGAGTCTTTATCTGCAGCCATCACCAGTGCTATCAGTGTGAATGGAACACATCTAAATGTGATCCTTGATATGCATTGTCGTCGGACTGCTCCTCGCACCTGCCCCCAAAATGGCAATGCACCGCTTGAAGCGTTGATGCAGCTGATGAGGATCACTTAATCGATTTGTAGCGACTGCAAACATAATTTCCAAAAGCAGCCACAGAGTGTGGCCAAGAATAAAAAAAACAGCAACCACAACAACAACAACAACCACATCCAGAGAGGGAGCATCAATTGCATGGTTATCAGCGCCAATCAAACTCAAGTTAAGACCGGAGCCATGCGCATCAAGCTTGGAGTCGCTGTTGGTGTTGGGTGTTGGAGAGTCGCGTCGGTTGTTGTCGGATGTGGCTGCCATACTTGCAGCTTCAACTTGGCTTGCCGGCTGCTTGCCGCTTAAATGCAAAATTAAAACATAAATCGTGCGCGCCATTATGTTTATTACAATGCAGCATGCCACAGGGGCCACGCAGGGGCGGGGAAGTTGCTTGCCGAGCCAGGTGCCAGAGTGGCAGAGAGGGGGCACGTGATTGAGTGGAGGCAAGCACATACACACACACACACACACACACACACACTAAATTGCACTGCAAGTAAGCGCAAAATGATTGTTCGATCAAATGAAAGATTGTGCGAGCGGAAAAACACAGGAAGAAGGAGCAGGGCAGAATTATTATCAGGGCTCTGGGCAAAGCAAAGTCATAAACTCAAGAATTATATATTATATATGTATGTATAGATGCCGGCTGTTAACTTGGCTCATGGCCGTTGGCCATGTAACAGCTATGGCGGCACCAGCATTGTTATTATAAAATCAAAGGCTCACTTTGATAGCACCCCCAGAACCCCCAGCACCCCCTGCACCTCCACTCCTCCACTCCTCTGCTCCTCCTTTTCCGTAGGCATCTTGTCCCTTGCCAACTTGCCCAAATTGCAATGATTAAATACGAGAAATTGCAAAATGAAGACTCACTCACTCAACCAATTACTCTTCACATTTTAATATATATATAGATATAAATATATATATATAAATATAAATGTTTTGTATAAAACAAAACAACATTAAAAACAGTGCTTATTAAATAATTTATTAAAGCACCCAATTTAATGTTTATATAATTGTAGCCAAAAACAATTTATGCACTCGCTTCATCTGGCCAAGTTTATTATTGCGATGAGTGTTCAGTTATAAGCCTTATTGAAAATTCGGCGCAAATAAAAAATAATTTTCTTAATAATAATAATCTACACAATATTCTAAAGTTTAGATAGAAATGTGAAATTGTTGCAAAAGTAGGCAAATCATTTTATTTAATCAGACTTCAAATTTCGCATTTTAAATTTATAGCTTTCCAATTAGGCATGTAAATTGATATATAATATGTATGCTTAATCAAGATCTGTGTTTAATTATATTTACCCAATTGCCCAACAGTTAATGGTGTCAGGGTATCTACTAGTCGGGATTTCTCGACTAGAGTATTCTTGCTTGTTTAATTTGCAATTTTCATGCCGCCAATATAAAGCCTCGGCTTGCATCCACATATGCAATTAGCTGGGTGGCAGCCAGAAGTGGGCGTGTCAACTGTGAACGCGTTTTTCATTTAGCTGGTCAAGTGGCCCGGTCTTTGGCTGTCCACGTCAAGTGGTTAAATGGATGCATAACGATACATCTTGGCTTGCTCACACTTGCTCATTAATTTAATGGTGTAATTGCAGGTCGCAGAACCAGCTAAATTGCATAGAGTGTCGAAATGAGTTTTAATATTTAAATGCCCATCCACTGATCAGGCCACATCATCATCACGGACAGGCTTTTCAATTTGCCAATTTATGTCTTCATACAGTTGTTGCCCCCTTCTTCATTTAATTGCTTTCCCATTAATGGGTTCTTAAAGAGAACCACATCCACATCCACATCCACTTTCGCAGCTGCTCCAACTTAACAAAGACCCTGAAAACCAAATTAATTTTTTTTTTATGCGATCAGCTATATAAATCGAACGTGACTCAGTTACAGAAAATATTCATTGTGTGTAATAAATGTTTTCGTGTCGAGCTCCGGATTATTTTAATATGCTTAATTTCCAATGATTAAAACTGAAAAAAAGTAGGCCGAACATAAAAAGCATATAATAAAAATGGAGAAATTATTTCATTAAGTAAAATATCAGAAATTAAATTATATATATACAATTTTTTAAATTATATAATTTGATGGATTTGTTTAGTAACTAATTTATTTAGAATAAAATTTCTTGTTTACTCGGTAATACTTAATAATAATAATAATAACAATAATATTTTTTTTATTTTTCTCCTATTTCTAACTTTAAAGATTGTTTTGTTTTTTAAACGACTTCAGATACAATTTATTTTGTCTTATCTTAGCTTTATAGATATTCAAATGGAATCACTTCACATAAATATTTAATACCTTAGATCAATTTTTTAATACATTTTGCTCATACTCCTCACATTAAAGTTTGTTTTGTTTAATTACAATGTTTATTCCCTAATCGACTTCAGAGACTATATATTCTGTCTTATCTTGGCTTTATATATATCCAATTGCAGTCACTTCACATTTCAATTGAAGAAACTCTCTCTCCGCAGCGCGAAAACATTTCTATTGTAATGGCTGGCAATCATATTTGAAATGCCCGCCCATAAGTCAATGATATTAAATCTCTCCGCAAATAATAATAATTTCCGGCTAAGCAAATAATGCCGAGTTGCCTGATTTCTTGCCCAGAGCCCTATCAATACAAAAAAATAATAAAAAAAAATACAAGCAACAATACAACACAAAAAACACTGTTTGCACAGTCTAAAAATGGCAATGAACGTTTGCCCAAGTTGCGAAAGCAACAAAATGCCAAATAACCAACACGCCCACAACAAAAACAACAACAACAACAGCAGCAGCAGCAGCAGCAGCAGCAGCAGCAGGATGATCATTTGGCCAATCAATATCGTAAAATGCAATTTATGATTTGCAGCTGTGATTTCTAAAACAAATAATAAAAAAAACTGCAAAAAGCAACAGCAACGCCACACAGCCATGCAGCATGCCGCATGCAACAGGACAGGCAAGCCTCTTAGCAGCATTCAGCATCCGCATCATCAACTGCTGCAACTGCAACAACAACTGCAACAGCAACAGCAACAGCAAAAGCAAAAGCAGCAGCAGCAGTCAAAAGTTATGGCACAATTTTCACATCATTTTCCGCCCGATCCCTGGCCGATACTGAGTTATGCTGCAACTCTGTGGGGCCTTCGGCTCAGACACGTAAAATAATTTAGCCAGCGTTTAACCTTAGTTTTTCGCATAGCGTCTGCTCTGCTCTGCTCTGTGGCAGCCATCCAGTTTGCAGCAAACAAAATGTTGCGCTTGCCCGACATACCCTAACAATGGGGATTGAGTGCTTCTCTACTCAATATATTACCAATATTATATAGAGAATTGGGTTAGTTAATAGCAACGATTGATAATATTAATTAGCTATGCAGAAATATAAAAAAATATATCAAAATATTATCGAAATCACACGCTTTAAGAGCAGCTTGAGACAGATATAGTCAGAACAAAAAAACCAAATAAAAAACGTATTTTTATATATTAAAAATTGAATTCATTTAAATATTTTGCATATAAATATATAAGAGATATGAACCAAATGCTCCTCTTAAAAGCAACTTGAAACAAATATCGTTAAAACAGAAATATAAAAAGAAGCTATATTTATATAAATTAAAATCGAATCTGTGAACCCAAAGCTCGTATTTACCCAATAAAAAATCTATTTTTCTATATTAAAATCGAATTTATTTAAATATTTGGCATACGCTATTAATCTAATGCTCCTCTTTAAAAGCAGCTTGAATCAAATATCGTAAAATCAGAAATAAAAAAAATGTATTTCTATAAATTAAAAACGAATCTGTTTAAACATTTGAGATAAAAAAAATATAGGAGAGCTATAAACCCAAAGCGCCTACTTATACAAAACAAAAACCCAATAAAAAAACCTATTTTTATATATTAAAATCGAATTTATTTCAACATTTGGTATATAGTTGAAGAACATAGCAATCATTTACTTCCCAACCAGTTAATAATAAATAAAATATTTAATATAGTTGATTCATTTCTCCAATTGTTATGAGGGTAAGCACTGCCAACAAAGGCCAATTAAACTGTAGGGTATCTGTTAGTGTAGTAGACTCTGTGGCCGATCTTTGGCCATTGTTGGCTGTGTTGGTGTGTTCGTTGAGCCGTTGATTATGATGAAGTTGTGCGCAATTTGTTGGCCGTCTGTTGCTGCCTAAAAACGCTACGAGGCACAACGGAAATTGGAGAAGAAGTGAGATGCCTTGGCCAGGTCTGGACAGTTGGTTGGCTGTTTGGCCTGGTCGGCTGTGTTGTGTTGTGTTTTGGCCAGCTTGTGTTGTTGGCGTTGCTCGATGCTCGTTGCTCGTGTGCAAGATCGCTTAATTGGCATCGAGCTCGACTGCAGTTTTGTAAAGAAAAAAAATAAAAATGAAAATAAAAATAAAAACCAAAAGAAGAACGTTCTGCGCACTTCGCACATCATGTTTATGAGTTTCTTATTGTTTTTTTTTGTAATATTACTTTTATTTTTTATGGCTGTTTCTGCTCTTTTTAGCTGATTCGATGCGTTCAGCGCAAGACTAATTAAATTGGGAACGTGCAGGGTTTGGGGGCCGTTGCCAAAGAGCGCCATAAATAAAAACGTTGATAATTCCATCAAAACGAACTACGAGGCGCATTTGGGGGATGTAATCCTTGGAACGTCTTCGGCATAAACACACACAGCTGCATGTGTGTGTGTGTGTGTGTGTGTGTGTGCTTGACTCCGCCTCTTCGTTTAGTCGGGCACAACCACCAAAAGCAGACTCCACTTTATGCCATCTCCCTCTACAGTTAAAGATACATTTGTATCTTTGTGCGTGTGTCTCTGTGTGTGTGTGTGTGTGTGTAAGCAGCTGTTGCAGGAGTTCAAGATGCGCCAGTGTGTGGATTGTGGAGTATGGAGTGTGTAGACTTTTTTCTCCTCATTCTCAAACTGGTTTCGAACTTCGAATTTGTCGCTATCTTTCCTTACCCCTTCGATGTTCGAAAAGTATCTGACAGATACTCGGCGGCAGCATTAGTTGATGAGACTGTTGAAGCCGCTACACAATTATGACTTAATGTTTGGCATTCGTTTCAAAACGTCGCAATTTCCTGTTAAATGATACGTGGCTGTTTGTGTTGTTTAATTTATGCCACCTTTTGCCGCAATGTTAGCTTTGTCACGCCTCGCTGCTTCCCCTCGCCGCCCCCAAGTGGCCAACAGCCAGCCCTCTATGGCCTGCTAATTTCACAGTAGTCGAGTTAATTTTTTAATTTCCTCTTACTCTCTCTCTCTCGCCCTCTCTCCCTCACACACACACACACACACAGTGTTTGTAAAGACATTTGAGCAGATGCCACGTTGCATTTAGTATGCAAGTCGTGGCCATAAATTATGTGCAACGTTTTCATTTTCAGCCAAGTGTAGGAAATGGATCACGATTAAGAAGCTGCTCCAATGCCAAAGCTAATTATGCACCAAGCAGCCAGGTCCAACTACTTAGTTTAGTTAGTCTTTAAGACTTCTGCTGCTTCTTCTTCTTCGGCACTCAGTTCTCCTCTGCCCGCTGGCGGGGAAGGCGAAGTTGCGCCTCGCTGCACACAAATTGCCAGAGGGAAGCGGGCAGATAAAATGGGTTCGGCGTGGGGGGAGGGGCAATATGCATCAACAACATGGTGGCTTGTGATTGTGGGTGTTTTTTGTTGTTAAGGGGTAAGTGGTCAAGGGGGGGGGGGGGGTGTGTGGGGTAGGCAACGTTAAGCGCTTTTTAGCCGCTTGTTTGGCTGCGATTCCCGCAATTTAAGCGATAAAACAAATAACACATTGCACCTACTTATTTGTGCAGTGTACGTTATTTGTTATGTTTGCATTGTTCTTCTTCTTCTTCTTCTTCTTCTTGTTGTTGTTGCTGTTGGTTTAGTTTATTGTTGTTTCTTTTGTTGTTGTTGTTGCAGTTTATTTGTTCGTCTGCTGCTGCTGCTGCTGTCTGTCTGTCGATTTGTTTGCCACTTTAAAATGAGATAATGAAAAGGTGTAAAATGTCAGTTTTGTTTGTAATTGTTTTCTTTATTGTTGTCTTTGTTGCTGTTGTCGCTGTTGTTCTTGTGTCTGCTGCTGGTGGCGCCACAAACTATATATGTTACACTACATGATTAAATACATATTTATGACTTAAGAATATTTGCTGTAATTGCAGGTCTTTTGATTTACTTATAATTTCGCTGCGTAAACAATTTGTTATAGAAAATGCTGATTTAGTTATTTTAATTTAGGCTTGCATTTTTTTTTTTTAGATATTTTTAAAAACTTGTTTAGTTGTTTTTTAAGCCAAGAAAAAGAAAGAAAGAAAGCTTTACCCGGCAATAGGCAGACTGAATTTGGCTTTGCTATACTCCACACAGATAAAGAAATTTACTGGAGAAATGGGAACTCATCCACCAGTCTCAAAAACTCTAATTTATCAGTGATAAAGACAGAACTGTAAAGTTATTTATAACTATTCAATTGCGGCATCGTCGACGTCGGCTTCTTCTTTTTCAGTTTGGCCATTGTCAGTGGCTTTGTTTATGGCCTTTTGTAGAGCTACGTGCCGTCATGCAGTAGCTGAAAATTAGTAACGCTCCGCTGCTAACTTGGCTAACAAGTGCCTTGAGTTATGCGCAAAGAGAGAGTGCAAGGCCTTAATGGCTAATTAAAAGAGGCAACACTTTGAAGGTCGCAAAGAATTTTCCCCGTTTCTCGTTTGCCGAAGCACAGTCCAAAACACATTTAACTTTATTTTAACATTAAATAAAAATAGCTCCTGTTGAAGAGTTGACAATAAAATAATTCAAACAGGTTAAACAGGTGTTTTATTTGCATTATATATATATATATATATTATAGCCAGATTAGAATCCCATTTGAGCTGTGCTAATCCATTTAAGTCTCAACTATTATTAACTGTTCCCGTTTAGCACCCTGCTGCGAAAATCTATCAAATTAGATATCAAATAATTATTTCTATTATGAAATTAAGTTTTTTTTCTAACTGTTGCCAACGGCGGAGAGTTAACATAATAATCACGATTTTTTATTGAAGTTTATTTCTGTTTATCATCACATAATTACATTGAAGATGAGAAGTATTTAATTGTATAAATTTTGAGACTATTTTATATCTGCAGGAATAGTCAAATTCTGAAGAGTGTATATTAAATATTTATTGTGCTTAATAATATTAATATTAATGATAATTATCTATAAGTAAGATAGTGATATTTTCATATTATTCACAAATGATTACTTTTGTGTATATTAAATATTTATTGTGCTTAATAATAATAATATTAATGATAATTATGTAAAAGGGAGATATTGATATTTTCAAATGATTCACTAATGATTACTTTTCTCTAAATAAAAAACATTTAAAATTTTTCTTATCAACTAACTAATAAATAATAATCAATCGCAATTCCACGCACATAAAATGCAGCTAGCCAAATTATTTTTTATAGCCAGTAAAATAGCATTTTCAAGCCATTGACTTGCTTGCAATTAGACAGCAGAGGCATGGGGTCAAATTGTTGGTCAACAAATAAATCTAAAGACGAATTTGCAGTGCAATAAATACGTAAAATGAAAGCCACAAAGGTCCAGAAAAGTCAACGCGACTAGCCATTAATTTGTGGGGCAATCAACATGCAAAATCAAATGGTATTGGGAATGGGAACAGGCTCAGCTGCCATTACCAAAATGGGGTCCAACTGAAGCCGCAAGCTGCCTCAGAGTTGCAAGTCCAAACTTGAGTTGAAATCACTGTTAAAGATATTTATTTATTTATTTTTTTTGCTGAACAGGCAGGCAGGCAGGCAGGCAGGCAGGCAGGACCTTAATTAACTTTAAATGCTGATTTGCAGCGCGACATCGGTTGAGAAGCTGAGGTGGGGAAAGAGGCTGGTTGAGGTGCCAGCCAGCCAGTCAGCAATGGGGGCAACACTGTGGCAAAAATTGTGTGGCAACACTGCGGGTCAATTCGCTCAGGTTGTCAGCGAAAGTTTCGCGGCTGTTTTGCCAGTTTACCAATTTGATTTATGGTCAACGGGTTGGGCAGCAAAAAATAAAATCGTATAAAAATCCGAAAATCGACTTCATCAATCAAACATGAAAACTATTACAAGATTTTTCCGGGCTGCAACCAGCGCAACAACAACAACAACAACAACATCAACAAAAACAACGATGATTAATTCCAATAAAATAAAACAAGCTTTGCATTTGTTAGGCGCAGCTGCGAATTCGGGGCCTCAGATCTGGCTGGGAGCCTACGAGACGCAAAGTCTCTCCGGGAACAATCTATGACTCAAGACTGAAAAGTCGACCACTAAATGGGTCAGTGCCGACAGAGTTTGGAGTTGCAGTCAGTCGACTTCGGATTACAACGTCTCCGGGATGTCTCCACCGACAAAAGCTGCAAATTTATTATTTGCACTCGAATCAAAGACAACTCTAAGAAAATGCAAAAAGAAAAAAATAAAATAAACCAGAAACTGAGCCTTGTGCTCCTTGTATATAAGAATTTTTGCACACGGCATACACACACACACACACACACACACA
The DNA here is from genome assembly GCA_035042405.1 of Drosophila demipolita. Taxonomy (NCBI): domain Eukaryota; kingdom Metazoa; phylum Arthropoda; class Insecta; order Diptera; family Drosophilidae; genus Drosophila; species Drosophila demipolita. The sequence continues at coordinate 3,310,384 of JAWNLI010000033.1, forward strand.
CACACATACACACACAGTTACACACACACAACTCATTTGCAAATTCCAACGAAACACTGTTCCGCAGAATTTTCAACGATCATTTAGAATTCAGTTTGGGTGTCTCTAAAAACAGTATCCGTGCCCCATGCTCAGACTGTGTTGCATGCAAGCAGCCGAAGCAGCACAATCGAAGTCGAGGCTCAACTCGTAGTCGATGCTGCTGCTGCGGCTGCTGCTGCTGTTGCTGTTGCTGTTGCTGCCTCAGGTTGGTTCTTGTTCGTTTGGTTCGCTCATGGTGCATGTTCAAGTTGGATACCGAGCTGGAGTCGGCTTTGAAGATGCGCCGCAAAGTTGTTCGAGACCACCCAAGTGGACGATGCTCCAAAGGGCGCTGCTGCTGCTGCTGCTGTTGCTGCTGATGATGCTGCTGCTGCTGCGACGGAGACTGAGACTGCTGTTGCACATGTATTGGTTTGCGTATTTGTATCTGTATCTTTTGCTGTATTCGCTGCCGCAATAAATGCGCAAATAAAGTCACAATTAGAGTTGAACTTGTGGGAACGCGAAACGACCATCGACTGCCATACGATTTTTCCCTTTTTTTTCACATTTTTCTCTTCTTTTTTTCTGTTTGTTGAATATTTTTGGACTTTGAGTGGACCTTCTGCCTGGACGGGCATATTTTGAGATGCGTGAAGAATGCACCAGTGCACCGGACATCAAGTACAAGATTCTAGACCTCTTTGGAACAGTTGCCCTGGGTGCTAAAGTAGAAATGCTTGTAGTTTTTTATTGGTTGCACGGGCCCATTGTCAATTTGTCCGCATCCATCCGACTCCGATTCGATTCTTGTAGCAGTCGGGTCATTGATTTGTTACGAATTTATTAGTCAGAAGCACTCAACTTGGCTAACTGAATCGTTTAGCATTTTCCCTCCGCATGCTGCCACCACAACAACAACAACAACAACGAATTCTAGCTGTGGGAGACAATCAGTGGAAATATCCTTACATCCATATTGGGTGATCTCTATCTGAGTCAGATGCAATACAATTACTTTTATAGGAGGCTATATTGATTTCTTTATAAATTGCATTTACAGAATATTTGTCTATTTGCCTGTGACTATTTATAATGTGGCATCTCTTAAGGGAACTAGTTATATGCGAATTAATACAGGTATTATAGGAATGCTTTCAAGCTCAAATTAATATCAAAATATTTTTTAGAGAATTATTTAATAATTTAGACACACGTTTTGTGTTCAAAAAGCATGAAAATAATTATTTATTTGTCGCAAAATATTAAACAAAAAAAATCAAAAAGTTCTATCAAATTATTACCATTGCTTAATATAAAATTAAAGAACCGATGGATTGTTCCTACGTACGCCATATAATATAGTAGTTTGATGCTGCTAATTGAAAATATTAGTAGCAAAATAACACAAATAATTTGACTAATTTGATAAGCTAAACCAATTTTCATACAGAAATGAATCTTTCGAGGAAGGTATAGGATATAGTAGATATATCTTTATAATTTATAAAAATTCCTTTAAAAACAAAATTATGTGTTATTACAGTACATATATTTCGATGGATCGTTTCTATGGCAGCTATATAATTAATTATATATTCAAAATAATATATAGCAAAAATACGGATTTAAGCTGAGATTCATCAAAACTAGACTGGTTATATCGACTCCGCTTTAGATGTTGATCAAGAATGTAAATTCTATAAGGGTTCAGCGACGTCGGTTTTAATCAGGACAACATTGTAATAGCCTCTACGAGTTGGCATATAAGAAATAATTTCGAAAATTGTTTAAGTTGTGTAATGAAAATAATTTTGATGAGCTTTTTGCTGCTTACAAATGAAACGCTTTCTCTGGCTTGGTAACTAAAAATGGCAACAGGTTGGGGCCGCCTTGTGGCAATCAGGCTAAATGCATCTGGATAATTGGCATGGCTGTTCTCTCGCAGACGACTCGACTCGTTCGATCAGCGGAGCAACCGTTAAAAGCAATTAGCAGGCTGATCGTCTTGGCCATAACTCTGCTCGGTGAATGTTGGATGCAGTTGCTCCTGATCCGCCTGCCTGCTGTGCTGATCTTTTGCCCATATGTCCGTGTGTCCGTTATCAACTTTGGCGATAATTGGCGAAGGCAATTTGTAAGCGCTTCTTATGAACGCATATGACACACAGACAGGCCAATATAATGCAAGATCTATGGCTTCAATACCGGTACAATTGCAAATTAATAATGCCCAGCCTCCAACTTGGGACTGGGGACTGCCACAGCTTGCCACAGACTCGGTGTTGAAGTTGCTTGGCTGAGTGTGGCAAACGCATTTATTGAGCTTAATACGATTTTTATCGATGGTGCTGCAACAGTTGCCGTCTTGGAACACCCATTACAAATCACCGTTAATGAAGTCGAACTACCTTCACCCAATCCACTATATAAGGACTGCAAGAACTGGCCATGGAATGTGGCGAATTAAGTGCCGACAAGCCTGTCGCATAGATACCCTATAAATAATATCTTAAGTCTTATTTCTCATGTGTCACATTTGAGACAGCAGTTAAGACCAATGCCAAATGGAAAGCGGGAAAAGCCAAGGTCGGAGCTCTAACCTCGAGGATTGTGTTCGCAGTTCCGTAGAATGGAATGCCACGCGCAGATCTAAGCAGGACAATGAGCCGGGCACACGACTCGGCACGCGTTCGTCCGTTCAAGGACGAGGACAAGGACGTGCTAACAGATTTATAGATGACCTTGACTTTGATTTGCCGTTTTAACTGTTGCCTCCGAACGATTGTTGTCAACAATTAACAAACGTTTATTGGTCTCTCTATCAATTTGAAGGCCCCGTTAGAGCAATTTATGGATTTATGAGGCGAGTAAAAATCAAAGAAACAGTCGCCTCCCAGGGGAGCTGTGCTAGACGGACGCAGCACACAATTGCTCCCATGCTCACCTTGAAAAGGCCAACAGTCACAGCAGTCACACAATAATACAATAATAAACATGAATAACATGACACACAAATCAATCAGTCACAGTAGAAGCTAAAAACCCACTGTTCAATTCTTCGGTCTTGAATCTGGAGTCTTGAGTCGCGTCCGAGTCTTCCTGGAAGCCACTGGGGCCACTCTGATACACTGATACACTCTCTTGTCTGTCATTGTTTGTCTCAATTCGTTGGCAGCGGCTTTGTGAGCACGACACTAATCCCGCTTATAATTTTATTATGCACACCCGATCTCATATATATATATATATATATATACATATGGATATTGCGTGGGCGAGTGAGCTCGCCACCAGAGCCGCTGCCTGGTTGCCTGGTAGCGAATATTTTGACACGATGCTTTTGACAATCGTGATAATACATCATCGACTCCGCCGATGCTGCTGACCGTTGGACTGGTTAATGCCAAAGCTGCCTCAGCTGCCCCTTTGTTGCCTCAGCTGCTTGATCGTTTAATTGTGTGCTTCTGCCACCGATCTACACCAAACTGGTCGGAGTTGGCCAACTGACGGATTATGGTGCTTGTAGTGTTAAGACTTACATCTTAACAATTAATTGCGTTGAATGTCGCTGAGCAGTTTCCAGTTTGACAAGCAAACTTTGCCGTTGCAAAGTTTTCTTAAATAACTTTAATAAAATGAAAAGAATTCAATCGAAAACCAATTAAAAATGTATCAAATTTAGATTGATTATAATGAATTTTATTAAGTCTTCATAAGCTGTAATCAGAATCGTAAAGTCTTATAATAATAACATAACAATAATTCTTAATTGATCGAAAATTAGCTAATCAGATATTAGTTTAAGATAAAATATATATATAATAATTTAATAATGAATTTTATTATTTCTTCTTATTATCTTAGTTTTATATATGTAAAAATATTAGATTTTATTAATATTAGATACTTTTATTATTTACACTTAACTATTTTATTAGTCAGATTCGAATTCAACACTTTGCTTGACAAACCCTGCAGATGAAATCATTATTATATTCTATATATTTTTTTTTATTATTTTTTACAGTTCATTATTTGTTATATTCATTTTGTTGTATTCATTAAATTTACTACTCATAAAATTGACAAGTGCACATCTCTGCAACGCCCATCATTATCTACCCTCGATGCCACCAACCCAACTGCCCCCTCTGCACCACTGTCTCTATTCTCCTTTTAGACATAACTCAATTGGTAGTCACGCTTTTTACCAATGGCAAATTAAGTTTTCATAGGCAACAACAAGGTCAGCGCATATTGCTTGCCAGCTGCAAGGTGGCAGGTTGAAGTGTGCGGCTGGGAGGCACTGTTGATTGGCAGCGTGGCAGTGTTATAAATTTGATATTTCCTCACTAATAAATTAGTAAACAGCGCCAGCTGCCACAACAGCAGCAGCAGTACAACAAAAATCAACTTTTTGAAATTGAAATTGAATTTTTGAACGATTTCATACGAAATGAAATTCAGGTGCTTTTGCCGCCATATCAGCGTCAGCGATATAGTTTATGAGTCAATGCGATTCGAATTGATATCGGAGTCGTTACTGGAGGAGCTGCAAACATGGGTGCAGAAAATTCAACAGAATTAACAACGGGAGCCGTCGAGAACCTCCACTCTTGGCTTGGCAGTCGTCGACGTGGATGTGGATTGTGGATGTGGCTGATGGCTGTTGGCTGATGGCGGCATTTTCAATATTGCAGTCGCTTTGGGATTCGTGTTAATAATTTAGTTGCTTATCGCGCGTGTTGACGTTCAAAATGGTTTCGGTTTTCGGTTTCGGTTTCAACTTCAGATTGCCACACGCTGTCGGATATACACACACACAACACACACACACACACACACACTCGCCTCTCAAGGCAATCAGGCAGTCAAACAGTCCAACATTCAGACTGTCAGACAGTCAGACCTATTCAGAAATACTCTGTCAGCGCCCCGCGATTGCGATACGCGAGCTCTTCACCTCCTTGCCTCCTTCGCCTCCTTGTGCATTTGCCGGGGCATAGCTGCCAATTAGCAGCCACTTGGCACTTGGCACTTGCCATTAGATACAGATACTGTTACACTTTACTACACACCCAAAAATTATTACTTCTTTGAATATACAAATCTTTACCTAAAGCGTTTGCTTTTTTATTTAATTTATTTAAGAGCGAAAATTCGAATGCAAGAATATTTGGGCAAGTAGATTGCAAAACTAGTCAGGAAACTAAAATTAAATCAATCAATTGAGCAGAAAATAAAACTAAATGTAAAACGTTGCCTCGATATTTGATATATTGTCGGAGTAAGAAAATGGCAAAATACCAGCAAAATTATAGTACACACAAAAGCTTTTTGGGCATATTTTGTACTGTATTTTAGCAAATAATATAAAACAACAAATTATAAATTATAAATATAAATATAATATACATTTTTCAATTAGTTTTAAGCCATTTTAATGTAATTGCAGTTGTTCAACATTTTATTTTCCAAGTGTAGCTGGTACATTTGAAACTCGAGCTGTAAGTTTGAATACGCTTACGAGTGCAGAGTGCGAGTGCAGAGTGAGTATGAGTGTGAGTATGAGTGTGAGTGCGAGTGTGAGTGCGATTGTGAGTACTTGGGCCTAATTGGCAGGCGTCGTCGAGTGCTTGGCTGCAAGTGGAGTTGCTGCTGTTGCTGGGTTTTGTTATCAGTTGCTGATAAGCGCGAATTGTGTGTGTGTCTGTGTGTGTGCGTGTCTGTGTGTGTGTGTGTGTGCCAAAACGGAGACAATGGAGCTTTGCGTCCGATGTTCGAGTATTTATGTAGATGCTAATGTTGATTGGGCCGCTTTATTGCTGCTGTTGCGACTGTTGCTGCTGCTGCTGCTGCTGGTTGTTGTTGTTGTTGTTGTTGCTGTGGTTGAAGTTGGACCACACACGATGCTGGTGCGGCTGCTATGGAGCCCAAGAGTCGTTGGCAGGAGTCAGGGCCAAGCCTGCCACAAACGAGATTTAAATGAGTCGCAACGACGACGACGGAAACTCTCTCACGATTCTGAATTTCAACGAAATCGGCAACTGTTGCCGATCGCTGCTGCTGCTGCTGTTGTTGTTGTTGTTGTTTGTTTGTTGTATGTTTGTTGTTGTTGTTGTTGCTATTGCATTGCATTCTACGCATGCCAGAGATACTTTTGGCACCTCAGCGGCGATTAAATGCACACGCACGGAACCAGCTGCCCAGCTGCATAAAGACCGAGAGCGATGCCCATCCTCATCAGCTTGTCTTTAAGCGGCTTTTGGTTTGCTTTTAATTGCCAAGTACAAGGACCACACACACACACACACACACTCAGGCGCACACACACCCTTTCAAACACCTGATTAGAGCGCATTTAAATAACAGTCAATGACACACAGCAGCGGGAGTCGCACTGAGCTGAGGCTCCTCCATTTGTTGTCACAACAAAACAACACACATGAAAAATGACTGCTGCGGTTTTTTACCCACTCATCTCTGCCGGTGATAAGCTGTTGGTTGCACCGAATGCATCAATGTGCTCCCAAAATGCAACCGATGCAACCTCAGCAGCAGCAACACTCAAAGGCATCTAAGGGGCAACTTAGGGGATCGTCTTTTGAGGGTCGTCTGCGGTCATGTTAAATGTGACACTAATGTCCTTGTTGCATTGTCGTTTGTCCGCCGACCGCTTATCGGATCGGTCACCACCAACATCACCACCAAAAAGGGCAACAGAGAAAAAAAAAACTCTTTGCGTCTATGATTCCCTCATAATTTAAGATTAGAGACAGCAGCCTAAATAGCCACAGTCAATTCCACAGCAGAAGCAGCTTCTTTTGCCTATCAGCGCTTTACAAAGTGCGTTCTTCTGTTTTTTTTTTCCACTTTGTCTTTTTTTTCTATCTCTTTTTTATATGGTTGTTTTTTTTGGGACCAGCTATTATCAAAGAAATGCCTCAACGCAGCTACAGCTTCAGGTCTAGCTTTAGTTATAGCTTTAGCCTCGTCTATGTTATTATTATGATCCGCCTGACGATCATCATTGTTAATAACAATATTTTGCTGGCTTTCGCTCGATCGAATGATTAAGTGGAAACGGGTTCGAATTGGTTTAGCTACTTAGCCGCTTAGCTGTGTGGCTACTTAGTGAGTCGCCTTGTTCGCTGCCATTTGTTGAGCTTAAAACAATCAACAAATATTGGACAGCTGCTTAGTTACTAACCGACACGCGAGATACCCTGGGATTTAACTTAAGTATGAATAATAAAAAATATGTAAAACAAGCGATTGAGAATTTTTATTTATATATATTTATTTATTAGCACACATTTTTATTTAGAGTTTCTATTAAAAATGGAGCTTAATTAATATTTTAATATTATGTTTAGTTATTTAGAGTTTTATTAAAAGTGGAGTTTAATTAATATTTTAATTTTATTCAGTTATTTAGAGTTTTATTAAAAATAAATTTAAATTAATATTTTAATTATATTCAGTTACTAAAGATAACCATTTAAAGTTGCTTCTACTTGTTGCCAAAGTCAAAATCTGTTGCCTTTAGTGAGCATACCCTCTCAAATGATAATATTACAGAGTATCGATTAACGATGAAAGCGCGAAATGCGTTAATTTTCAGCCAATTGACTGAGTGACTGAGAATTGTGAGAGAGAGAGAGAGAGTGGGACAGGGGCAAACAGGGGACACTCGATATAGTTGCCGTCTGATTGAGTAAAGTGCGCCAAGTTGGCGATAGTCATTTATCCATTTAGTACGTGCTTAGCCAAGAACCAAGTGCCAACTGCCAACTGCCAACTGGCAACTGGCAACTGGCAACTGCGAACTGCCAAGTGCCAAGTGCCAAGTGCTAAGAGCCATGAGCTATTTGACGGCTCGTCTGTCCCGGGTATAGCTGCTAATCAGCGTGCTGCGTCTGGCTGATTGAATTGACCAAGACACTGACTTGGACATGGACTTACACTGGGAACTCCAACTGGAGAAGTGTCAGGTGTGTGTCTGTGTGTGTGTGTGTGTGTGTGTGTGTGTGTGTGTGTGTGAAGTGTGTAAGTGGTAGACTCAGTTGTTGGTCGCGCTCGATTGGATAAATGAATAAAAAAACAAACTTAAGTTAGGCGGAAAAGCTGCGTGGCTGCTGTTAAATATTTGCACTGCACTTAGCACTTGTTCCCCATCGCACTTGCTCTGCTCCCCGCCGGCCACCTCTCTGCCACCATCATACGCCTCAATCAACAGCGGGGCAGCCAATTATGTGGAATGAGGTGCTAATTTATGGATTTGAAACTTTTTCTCTAACCGCACAATTTTGCGCGTATATAATTTACACTGTTTTCAGATTGCTCACCTGATTCTTGCTAACGGTTATTTGAGTTTGTCTCTATGTGAGTGTGTGTGTGTGTGTGTGTTTAACATATGCACATTCCACATTCTATAATCAAGTTTGAAAAGTAGAGATTTCAAATGCTTTTCACAGTTGATATCAACTGGAATTCTATGCCTGAGCTAAATGGGACTTTGTTCAGCGTGTAGAATTGGGAATGACTAAAAAATAAGCTTATAATCAACCAAAACGTTATTTAAATATCATAGAACTGACAGCTTAAATACCAAAACTGTGAGACAACCTCAAAAAAAGTAAAAGTACAAATATAAATCAAATGAATGGCATTTGAAGTCAATTGGCTTAAGAATATATAGAAAGTAACTAACTGAATTAGTTATTATGTTGTAAAAAGTTGTTAAATTTAAAATGCTACTCGTTTCTAGATAAATCATAAATAATTTGCTGCTCTTTTAATTCCATATACATATACACAATTTAACACATCCGCTTATGTGTTTACATCAAACACAACACTATGATCAAAGCACCTCATTAAAAATTAGCATATAATTGTTATAATATAGAAATAGAAGTAATTTTCACATTATCTGCTTGTTATACAATTATGACACGCAATTTTCAAATTGCTCTTGATTTAATTTGTTATTATTGCGTGCTTAATCAGAGCAATCTTTTTTCTGGCTTTAACATGGGTTAAGCACTTGATTAAACGTGAGAATAAACTAATTTAATAAATAAAAATAAATTTAGAAAAGTAAGAATATTTAGCTATACATTCATTTACATTCGAATACATATTTATATTATAATTTTATACTTTTAGTTAAATATATTCATAATCTCATTCATTTATCTTACTTTATTTGATAGCATGAATACTAACAATTGATAATGAATATGCCATACCCATATTTCGACCCACACCACAAAAATGTCCAGCTAGTGTGACACTGTGCAACAAATCAAAGATACTAATTGTCACCGGCTGGCGGGGACCCAATCACCAATGGGAGAGAAGGTCTCTGTTTAATTTATGGCCAATGCCAGCGCATTGGTTAAAATTGAAAATTTATTACCCTAATCAGACTACACAATCGCAGACCGATCTACACACACACACACACAACTAATTTGATCTCTTCTTATGTACATAAGTGAGAAACCATGTAGAGCTCAGTTATGGCTTAGAGAAGAGACAAAGAGAGAAAGTGAGATAGAGAGAGAGAGAGAATCTCTGATGGGGCCCAGTATCAAACGTCATCTTGTGAATGTATCTATGTATCTATCTTTATGTGTCTTCTTTTGCGGCCTTTTTTGAGGGCGTGATTGCCTGCTCCGCAGCCTCCGCAATCCTCCAATACAAATCCTCAATCAGGCGCATAGCTGAAGCTAATTATTTATTGAGGAACTATGCTTGAATAGATATAGATACAATTTCTGTGGTTTTTTTTTTTTTTTTTTTGGGATTCATTTGGTTGAACGTGTGGATTGGGATTCATTCCATGGAAATACGCTTGTTTATGGGGCGCGCTTTGTTATTAAAATGTTATTGGATTTCTCTCGCTTTCCAGCTGGGTCGACCCCAAACCAGAAACTGTGGCATCATTAGGGCGACTCCCATAGCTGGAGGAAAGTACTCAATGTTAACTCCATATGAGCCTGGGTGTCATGATAAATGATTTCAATTCTCTGGGTTCCATTTGGTTTGCCCCTTAACGTTGTTCTTGGTTCTGCTTTTTTTTTTGGGTTATTTGTTTCCCTCGCTCGCTTCATAAATTAGTTTTATTTTTCAGCTTTGAAAATGAGAAAATGGCTGCTGCGCAGTAAGAAATAATAATAAAGAATTACGTTTGAAGTTCAGCCGGGCAGCCGGCCAGCCGGCAGCTCAGCAAGTGGATGATTTTGACTTGACTTGAAGGTCGATTCCTTTTGGCCAAGGACAATTGCGTTTGCCACCCAAGCGGCTGCCTTTTGCTGCTGGTCGTGTGACCAGTCCTCCAAATGACTTGGCCTTGCATTGATACACGACGACTGCAACATGAAATTAGTACATGTATTTATGCCATAGAGCATCATTAGCAGCTGACAGCAACTGTGCCACGTCGAAGTCAAGGACGAGTCGAAGACTAGAGTCATTTACAGCTGCTGCTGTTCCTCGTCTGATTTGCAGCTTCTGTGACTGCGCTCAAAACCACACAATTATTTACAAAAAAAAAAAAAGGAACAGGAACAGAGCAGGACCTTGTACAGAGGTGCGTCCCATTGTGCGAGGACAACCCGTGGCGCTGTTGCAAATTGCTGCCAAATCGCTGCACTTGCTGTGTGCTGAGTCCTTGGCCTGGTCGCCTTCGAATGCATTCGGCTTGCTTTCATGCTTTGCGGTTTAATCGAATTTACAGATTTACAGATTTGGCCAGTTATCCTTTAAATCTACTCGGCCTGTTTGCAAACACACACAATAAAAACATGAAAACAATCGCCTTAAGTTTTTATTGGATTAGGCCACACAAAAGTGTGTTAAGACCTTGTTGTAGCCGTTGCCAATGCCTTTGCCGTTGACGTTGCTGTTGAGTATTTGGCTTATGCAATCTGCTGCAGAATCAGCTTTGACCAACAATTTCCTGGAAAATTATTTTGGTCTTCTTAGCGAAAGACTTAGGACACGAACTCGTTAGTTCGACATGTGTTGCCAATTTATTTTGTGTATTTTTTTTGATACTCTTTAATATAACTTGAAAATTAATTTACAAATAAATCAGTTAAAAAATGTAGAACACGAAATTGATATGTTCACCCGAATTTGTAATTTATTTTTACTCTTTATTTAACCATTTTAAATATTACTTTAAAATGTGTGTAATAAACGAAAGACTTAAAACACGAACTTGATAGTTCAACAACTTGTTTAAATTTTCTATTTAAACTATTTTAGCTTAAACAATTAATTATATACACCAACAAATTAATTATTGACATGTAATTGCATAATTATTAGACTAAATAAATTAAATAACACCAATTTTCCTATTTATTATTATATGACTTTAACATTATTATCTTTTCAATATGATTTAGTTGAATTATGTATAATTTTAACTTACGCTTTCACAATTTGAAAAAGTTAACTTTTAAGTTCAGCAAAGAGCAACAAACATAACAAAAACAGGAAGCGAAAGTGCAAATTAAGCAAATTGTTTAAATAATAAAGTAAGATATTAAGCAAATCTTCGGAATTAGCTTCCAATTAACGACTTTAACGAGCCAGCTACAAAAAGCAAAAACAAAAACGATGCTCAAAAATGCTCAAAAAAGACACGCGTAGGCAAAATTGACAAATTAGCTGAGAAAAGCAATTTTGGTGAGTTACAACCGCAATTTAAAGCAGCAGCTCGATTTTGTTTAACAGCAACAAACAACCACAACAAAAATAACAATAACAACTGCAACGGAAACTGAACAAAAAAGAAATAAAAAAAATGCTGAAAAAAACAGCAAAAGCAAGCGCATATTAAATATCTGTTAATTGATTGAAAACACGTTGCGTTGTTGTTTTTTTTTTTGTTTTTTTTTCTCATTTTGTTTTTGCCGTTGGCCAAATTGATAAACTGGCCAACGCATTCAAATTCGTGTCTGCCCCAAAGTGATGAAGTCATAAAGAATATATTGCTCTCGGTTTATTTGCTTCGGTTCTATATATACATATATTTTTTATAACTTTTCATATTGGTCGCACATAAAAATGGTTTCAGAAATGCTGAATACTTGTTAAAGATCCCAGTTGAGAATGCTTTTAATAGCCGAGACCAAATCTCTGGAGGGGTCCATTTGTTCATAAACTACTAACAATTTCTGGCGAATCGAGAGAACCCGTTTCAAGTTTCGCTTCACAACGCTCCTCTTTGCATCTATTTGTTGGCAAATAAAGTAGTCAAATTTATAATCAACAAGTTCATTAACATTTAACCCTAAGCGCAATAAAATCTCCAAAGGCGACAACAACAACAACGGCAACAACATTAACAAATATATTTTTAGGAAATTTTAAAATGATATTTAAAGCCTATTCCTATGTTTGAAATTTATGAATTTTAAAGTATGAACTAGAGTTAACTATATAATAGTCACATTATTTTGCTGGGTTTTTTTCTTCTTTGTATATCTTGGTTTAAGTCAAACTTTAAATAATTGATATTGCTATAATTATATATTACTATAATAGCTTAATTGAATTTAGTACTATAACCGCATATCATTATTATTTTTATTATATTATATTTTTGCAGGCGACACAGAGTAATGACAGCATTTTGTGCAATAAAAATCTTACTTTGAGGCGGTAAAATATCTTAAATATTTTTATTTTGATTGAGAGCAATTATAAACATAGTTATTACAATTTCTTGAACTATATCAGCAGACCTTAAGTACTTTAGTGTATATGTTAATGCGTGTCTGTATGTATTTATGTGTGTGTGTGTGTGTGTGTGTGTGCATGTGCGCGTGTTATGGGGTCCGAATGTTGATGCTGTACATCATTAATAATTCTTGCCGCCATCCGCTGGCACTCAGCACAAGTCGAATGAACGTACTTATGCGTTTCTTGATGTGGCTAAAATATGAATATTAAATTACCCACTCACACACACACACACACTAACAGAGAAGCCATTTAGCATCGCTGACCGCCAAAGGGTGTAGTGTCGGACATGTGTTATATATATTTTTTTTTTTCTTATTTTGTTGGTTTGAGAAGTCGCACAACAATTGGATATATGAAATGAGAAATGCAGGCACTAATTACAAACGTGATTTTGGTTAGCTGAAAGTGTTGTTGTCCAAATTGAGTTGTAGCCGCAATTAAGATTAACATACCCGTAAACCGAGTGCAGTTCATTTGCCGTTTGTAAATTGCACTCGCTTTTTATTTGAAGGGCTTTCATGCGCTTTTTTCGAATTTTTGCATAGAGCCAACAATTTATAAAAGATACCAAATCATTAGGAAAGAAAAAAAAAACAGTAGCCAAATGAGAAAATATAGAAAGAGGAAGGGGGAGGGGCATATGGATAGCTCATTAGCAACTCCCTAAGCTCGTTTCTCTTTCTAAGCATCATTAACAAAGCAAAAAAAAAAAAATGATGAAAAGAGTAACAAAAAAAAAACAAGTAAATGTGTAATCAAAAACAAGTTAAAAACTTTAATTAACGCGTTTTTACGCAACTGTCGGCGGCTGCTTAACCCTTTGCTGCCAACCCGATGTGCACAAAACAAACATGACAACAGTAATAATTGAATATCACCGCAATATAAAAGCGTAACCGAAATAGAAAGGTGATTGTTGGAGGGGTGGTGGTGGGGTGAACGGACTGTAAAGGGAAAAATCAACAGCTGCTTGCATTGCCCAGCTGAGAGCCGACGGCAAGCAGCAGCAGCAGCAGCAGCCATTGCTAAGAAGAGAGCGTACACACAGTTCGTGTGCGAGAGCGAGTCAGCTAGCTGTGTGTGCGTCGAGTTCGAATTTGGATGTATGTGTGTGTATGTTTTCGATATTCCAGTGGGAGCGCACGTAATGGCTGACTGCCGAAACGGGACTGGAAGTGTACGAGTCTTTCGAACCGGTTATTTCCGAAACGGTTAATTTGCCTATCACTTATCGTTTCTTAATTAATTTGACACTAGTAAAATAAACGTCTACGAAAATTGTCCAAAAATGTATTCAATTTAAATTAAAATGCGCATAAAAATAACATCAATCGTTCAATTGACAGAAGAAACAGGTCCAACCAATTCTAATAATATATAATTTCAGTCTTGATATGAATAAAGTTGTTCTTGTTTTCTTTGGGTGTTTGAATTTTTTTTTTGTTTTGATTATGTCGTTTGGGGCATTTCTAAGACGGCAAACAGGAAAGCATTCAATTCGAGCTCGAAATCGATATTCGATATTCAACTAATCATAGAATAAATCACAAATTCTCCACACCATTTATTGCCGAAATATTGGCACTAAAACACCAATAATAAGGAAATTCATTAGCGATTTGAATAATTTTTATCTTTAGCATGCTTAATTTATTTATATTTTTGTATGAGTTTTGATTTAAATGCCATATCTTAGGGGCTATAAATGTAATATTTGGCCAGCACATGTTTCACATTTGTGTAGCATTGTTGTTGTCGTTATTGTTGTGGATCAATGCCAAATCGATAGGTAATTTATTTATTTATATTGCATCTACTTTTTGAGATGGAGATGCTAATGGGCAACGCTTCGTTGGCAGCATGATCAAAACAATAAAAAAAACAAAAATGTGTATTTAATATGATTTCGATAGTGTATTAAAACAAATTAAAAATCAATTAAAAATCAATCACATTGAATTGCAACGTAACTCATTGTGATTTCAAAATATATTAATAATAAATTAATACATCGATAAAGATAATTATCAAATTTTGATGTTGTATTTAAATTGTTTTTTTTTTTCGCTCTCTCAACATCGGCCGGTTGTCGATCATTTTCTGCTGCTGGGTGTCGATAAAGTTGTTGCAGACGACACACACACACACAAACACACACAGATTGAAACGTTGTGGCCAAAAACAACAATCAACACAACTAAATGCTTATATATGAATAGTGTTGGTGTAATGGGGAAGGGGCGGTGTGGGTTAGCATCACTCAACCGTTTCGGCAGAGACAGAGATAGCGCATTTTGATAAATCAACTAGCAAAACCAACAAAACGCAGCCATTTTCCTTCGCATGCGCATGTGTGTGCGAGCGAGCCAGCTATACATATATATACAGCCTGGCAACGCCCCAATCAGCCCAGCGAGAGAACAGCGACGCAGAAGCAGACGCAGACGCAGACAGCGACACAGTTGTCAACCGCATGACAGCTCCCAATAATAAAGTCATATCGAGCTCTAACAAGCGAGCGAGCGCGAGCTCCAAGCCAAGCTCTCGTGTCTCGTCGTCGTTGTAGTTGTCGTCGATGTCGAAGGCGGAGTGAGCAGGCCAGCAATCAAAATTGAGCAAGCGAGCAAGCAAAAAACCTCATGCTCAATACTCAATTGCTGCAAACCGGTTCGCAGTTGGCTCTTCGCTCTTGCAATGTGCGCTGACTGGAAAACATTGTCTCGCTGTCAGATTACAGGTGACAATGTCGAGTGTCACAACAAAACCAACACACACGGAGACAGCGAGAGAGAGAGAGAGACTGAGCAGCTCTGCCAATCGATCAGTTTAACAGTTATTCGAATTCTGAGCAACGTCTTCGTCACTGTCACCTCATAGAAAACATTGAGAGACACTTTTCGCTCTCTCTCGCTCTTGCTCGCTCGCTCGTTCGTTCGTTCGTTCGCTCGCTCGCATGCTCGGACCCGAACTCACAAACAACAACCACACACGCACACAGGCAGACACAGCACAGTTGTCGTCTATCTCGCTCTGTCGCTGACAGTTCAATCGTTCGCTTTGGCTGCTTCTGCTGGCTTCGTCGCAGCGACGGCCAACTGTGATTAGTTAATTTAGTCGTTGAGCTCGCATGGAACAGACGTGCGCGTCGCAGTTGTCGGAATAACAGCAACAGCAAGTAGCAAAGCAAAAAAAAAAAGACGAGAACGAAAAACGAACGCAAATCAAATCAAACCAAACGCAAAGTGCATTTTTCGAGTGAAGTGTGAATAATTCCAAAGAACAAATTGAAATTGCAAATTGCAAACTGTTTTATATATATAAAAAGTGATAACAACAAATGGCACTTGAGGATCGCTGCAGTCCACAAACAGCGCCCAGTCCACCAGGTTGTCAACCACAAACACCACAGCAGCATACGCAGCAGCAGCAGCATCCACATCAAGTGATTCACTCGTTACCAATCGCAATCTCAGCTTTAAATATGAGCCTGCAGCCGGGCACTGTGGCCACAGCTGCCTCGATTTATCAGCAACAGCAGTTGCAACATCTGCATCAGCTGCAACAGTTGCAACAACTGCATCAGCAGCAATTGGCTGCCGGCGTCTTTCATCATCCGACGGCCAACTTTGATGCGGCTGCTCTCCATGCGGCTGCACTGCAGCAGAGATTGAGTGCGGGTGGTTCGCCGGGTGCCCAGTCGACGGGCGCCTGCTCCACGCCCGCCTCCACGCTGACCATCAAGGAGGAGGAGAACGATTCCATAATGGGAGATAGTTTCCACAATCAGACCGCAAACACGATGGCCACCGAAGACGATGAGGAGGACGACGATGACATTGATGTGGATGACACGGCTTCTGTTTCTACACGGCTACCGCCGCCTCCGCCAGCTCACCAGCAGTCGAAGCAATCGAAGCCATCGCTGGCCTTCTCCATTTCCAACATACTCAGCGATCGCTTCGGCGATGCTGCCAAGCAATGCAAACAAGGCGAATCCACTTCATCCTCCACCTCGTCATCCACATCCTCCTCGTCGGCGGCGGCGGCGGCAGCAGCAGCATCCTTCATCTTTCGCCCATTTGAGGCGAGTCGCGCTGCAGCTGCCACGCCCTCCGCCTTCACGCGTGTGGACCTGCTGGAGTTCAGTCGTCAGCAGCAGCAGGCAGCTGCCGCAGCGGCCACAGCAGCCATGATGCTGGAGCGAGCCAATCTGCTCAACTGCTTCAATCCCGCAGCCTATCCGCGCATCCACGAGGAGCTCGTCCAGAGTCGCCTGCGACGCAATGCCGCCAACAATAATCCCAATGCGGTGTTGCCACCGACGGCCAAGCTGGAATCGAGTGGCATGGAGAAGTCAGCGTTGGGATCGTTGTGCAAGACGGTCTCCCAAATTGGACAATCAACGTCGACGACGACGATGACTACGCCAGTTGGAGCCGCATCCTCAAGCAGCAGCAGCGCCTGTCATTTGGCCAGTCCACCGCCCGCCTCGAATGCCTCCACCATCAGCAGCAGCAGCAGTTCCTCCTCCACAGCAGCCAGCAGCAGCAGCAGCAGTGGCGCCTCCTCCTCGGGCAGCTCGCTGAACTCCTCGCCCAGCAGTCGCTTGGCCAATGGAGGTGGCGCCAATGCCGCTAACAGTCCCCAGCCTATTCCACCACCCTCCGCGGTTAGCCGAGACTCGGGCATGGAGTCTTCGGATGACACCCGCTCCGAGACGGGCTCAACAACCACCGACGGCGGCAAGAACGAGATGTGGCCAGCGTGGGTCTACTGCACCCGCTACAGCGATCGTCCCAGCTCAGGTGTGTATACCCAAAATGTATATATAAGATTGATAAATATTTTCAAATTGGATGCAACTGTTTCTTATGGGTTAAGATGCATTTGCTGAAGGTAGTCATAAATATTATAATTTTCCCGGAGCAAAACTCAAATTAGAATAAATTTCAGAAATATAGTCAAAATTGTGCAGTCTTTGAAATTTAGCACATTTAGTTCAATTTTAAAGCCAACGAGAAAACCAGAAGTCAGCTAAGAAATCTTTCAGCAATTGAGCAGAATATAAATTATAATTTTAGTTAATCTAAAAATTCTGAAATTCTGTCATTAGCTACTAGGGACTATAAATCATTTATTTCAAATAGATTAAATACAATCAAGCAGTTAAAGATCAAATCGATTATATCTATTATTCATATTATTATCTAATATGGTAACTATAGAAAGATAATGCATCAATAATTCAGCTGCTTATTTGTTAACTTTGTCATGCGAACTAGTTAAAAATCACACTTAAATTGCCGTCATAATGATATTTGTAGTTTGTGGAGAGAGAGAGAGAGAGAGAGAGAGAGAGAGGGAGCGGAAGGGACCACCCCCAATGCGAGCGGCAGCCTTTCATATGCGTGCCACATCGCTTTGTTGTGTGTCATAAAATGCCGAAGGACGTTGCAACAATTACACTGTTCGAGACCCAATCCAAAGGCTCAATTCTCAATTGTCAATTGTCAATTGTCAATTGTCGGCAGAGCGTTCTTTTTACTTTCTTCTTCTGGATGGAGGAGGCAGGAAGGGAGGGAGGGAGGTAGGCTTGGCCGCACGCAGAGCTGCTGCTGCTGCTGCTGCTGCTGCTGCTGCTGACACTTTATGTGACAACATGTATCGGCTCGAAGGTCACAGGTCACAGGGCACGAATTACAGATTTTGTTGCAAGACACTCAAATGCGCTGACGATTGACGAGCCCCGTTGCGAGAGTGCCCATTAAAGGCAGCTAAACAGAAATACAGAAGACTGGGAAGCCGTCGAGGAAAAGGAAAAATCATTTTTCTCTTTCCGCATGTGTGTGAGTGAGTGTGTGTGTTTGTGTGTATGTGTGTGTGTTATTGCTGCGATGCGTTAATTGACAAGTTAAGTGCTTTTTTATGACTCGAAATGGGTTTTTAATTTGGTGTCGATGGAATCGTATATAGAAACAGTCGACAGACAACAACAACAACAACAACAACAAAAACAACATCAACTAACAACAAGGCGTTGAAAGCGGTCGATTACTCGCAGCGAGATTAAATAAATTATCTAAGCAATCGAGCAATTAAATTATAATTTACAATGTGTTAAAGCCAAAACCAAACCAAAACACAAAAAACAATAAGATAGAAAAAAAAAACCAAGTCTAAAATTTTCAATTAACAGCATTTAACAAACGTCTAACTGGCAATTAAATGGCCAATGGAGAGAGAGACAGTGAGAGAGAGGGGGAAACCTTTTTTTTCTCTATTGCCAATTAGCTAAATATTACAGATAGTTATTTAGTTGGCAGCTCGGCGTTTATTGAGTCATTTTCAATCTTGGCTTTTGAGCTGAGCAGCTTTGGCTCTTTTCAGCCGGTTCAACTTTGGCACTTCGACCAAAACGCTCATCATATTAATTAAAGTCTGCCTCGCAAAATGGCCAGCGACGGTTGCTCATTTCATCTCTCCCCTGCCCGCCCTGTTCACCGCTCCGGAAACTGCCTTCTCCATGTCTGCCTGTCGTTTGTTAGTTAGACGCCAGTTTGACAGCTGACAAATTGAACACGTTGCATGCCACAACGTTCGCTGAGAAAGCAACGAGGCAACATCTACACACACAAACATTCCACGAGTATATATGCTAATTAAACCATTAATATCATTAATTATATGCAGACATAAGTATGTGGGATTATACTCAAATATGCTAACTTTCTATTTGGTTTTTTTTTCCTTGTCTTCTTGCAGGACCCCGCTACCGTCGCCCCAAGCAACCAAAGGACAAGACCAATGACGAGAAGCGTCCACGCACCGCCTTCTCCAGCGAACAGTTGGCACGCCTCAAGGTAAGCATCACAATCCCAAGCAATCCTCAACCGCAACCACACCCAGACCCATCCATTTACAGTAGGGAAACAGAATCGAGAAATTCAATATAATCTTTGTTATAAAGGAAGAAAATTTCCAAAATCAGGCTTTAAATTATTAAAATGGAAAGTGTTGTTTTTTTTTAAAATGTTTATTTTCAATTTCTATTGTATATATATTCTGTTGTTATATTTTTTATATATAATTTGTGTAACACTAAAAAACAGTTATAATTAGAAATTGCTGTGATATTAAAATTAAAATTTTCCAAAGATTTTTCGCGTTTATAAAAAGAGCAAACATTCCGAAATATATATAGAAATTGTAGCACACAAAAACTAAAAATTAAAACTAGACCATATTATTTGCTTAATGTAGCCAAAACACACACTCGCACACACACACACCAATCTAGCTAGCCAAAATTCGTTAGTTGTGTTGTGTCATATTTATAGCCAAAATATTTACACACTTTACGACGGGTGTCCCGCTGTGCCTGTATCCTGGCGACCTGGCAACCGCACTGAGTCGCCCAGTCGTCCACAGTGTCCTCGACTAAACCAATTAGACATGCTCATATTTCACAACACACACAGCCTGCCACACAGCCTGCCACACAGTGCCACAGAGTGCCACACAGTCGTCGCCTTTCAACTAAACCGCAAATAATTGATTTGCCTCAGCCCTGTGCCTATCTCCATAACTTGGTACTGTTTTTGTGCAGACCTGGTCAGACCCTACCTAGTTGCCTCATTTATTGCGCATCCAATCCGCACAATCTCACCTCTCTCTCTCTCTCTCTCTTTCTCTTTGTCTCGTTTTACAGCGCGAATTCAATGAGAATCGCTACCTCACCGAAAGACGCCGCCAGCAGCTGAGCGGAGAGCTGGGCTTGAATGAGGCACAGATCAAGATTTGGTTCCAGAATAAGCGAGCAAAAATCAAGAAGTCGACTGGATCGAAAAATCCCCTCGCCCTCCAGCTGATGGCACAGGGACTCTACAATCATACGACGGTGCCGCTGACCAAAGAGGAGGAGGAGCTCGAGATGCGCATGAACGGACAGATACCGTAAGATGGCTCCATCTCCCCCACTCATCTACGACATCTATCCTCCACTCCAACTCCAACTCCCAATCCCACTCCCGGCTGGTTCCAAGTGTGTGCAATATGTAAGGAAATGGATTTTGTAAGGTTTTTTGTGCGATGTACAAAAGTGTTCATGTGATATAATTGTAATATACAACTATCTATATATATATATCTATATCTATATCTATATCTATATTGTATCGTATCGTATTGTATTTGATAAGCTTCAACGTTCTATTCTGAGTTCTTGCTGAGGAGAGTATTTATTTAATCCACATTAAAAGTATTATCATTATCCTTCTTACGGAGCTGCTTTTGAAATGCTTTGCACTCTAAAGTTCAACAAGAAAACAAATCTTTAATCCTATCTATCTTTCTATAACTATTTCTAGACAAAAAGAAAAACACAAACAAATATTTATGTATAATTCAATATTAATGCTTAACATGTTATAAGTAATTTAAAAGTTCTTTAGCTTAATTTCTAGTTTAGAAAAAAAAATTATAAAAAAATCACACACTAAAAAGAAGTATTTCTAGTTTCTAAGCTGCTAAAACGAAAATGTTATCGCTGAAAAAAACTTAAAAACAAAACAAAAGAAATATGAATACAAATTTAAATGCACCCAATTAAAACAAAAAAAAAAAAACAATTTATTGACATCCCTGTGCTAAAACAAAAGAAAACAAAAAAACATCAACAAGAAAACTTAAAAAGAAAAAAAGTGAATTAAATAAAAAAAACTATTTCAAAAGATTATTTAATGCGTTCTTTTAATTTATGGTTTTGGATAAGTGGCTAAAAATTGACAGATTGCGAAAACAAGAAATAATATTGATAATACGAGTTGAATAATTTTTTCAACAAATTTGATTCAGCTTTAACAACAAAAAACCCAATTTTTGTTTTGAAAATGGGCCTTTAAAGGAAAAAGGATTACATCGAAAGAAATCATGTAATAATGTTCTGATTCGACTTGGAGATATCATGTCTATATAGAAAATGCTGCTCTTGATGCAACTTGAAGAAAAGATCAGCACTATATAGAAAGGTAATTGATTGATCGGAATATTTTCAGAATTGAGGTTTTTTTTGTTATCAGTAATCGATAAAGTTCTCCGAAATCGATGAGTTCTTACAGACAGACACACTTCTGTCTGTCAATATATATATGCTTTATTAAATTAAAGATAATTCCATCAATTTACCTAATTTCATTACACATTTTCAAAATGTTCATGGTACAAATTCAATATTTGCATACAGTTTTTAACTTACGAGACTAAATCGTAAAATTTTAAGACTGAAACACATTAAAAATTTGAAACTTTATTTATAAGCTGGTATTTTATGGCTTTTGCTACAAATAGGTTAACAAGACTGTAAAATAGCCGTAACCCCAACAAACATTTGAGCTTTATGGAATCGAACCCGGATTCACTAATTTGTCATAACTTATTGCAGTATGATAAAAAATTAGAGTTTGGTTTATTCCCGTATTGAAATCAGAGTTTTTGGCGGTTATCAGAAACTCTTTAGTAACTTTAATGAGGAGATAATTAATACTCGTTTTTAAATGCTGTCTCATTTCTCGTATTTTCATATGAACATTCAGGTTAATAGGCTATGTTGCTCCAACAACAGGCAGGCGCCGTCGCCTCCACTCAATGACATGTCCACATTCGCATTCGCATCGGATTCAGATTCAGATTTGGCTTTGGATTCACATCAAAGGCCACCGTCGCCGTCGCCGTCGCCGTCGCCGTCGCAACTTTAAATCATGTAAAATTGCCACCAGTCGAGGGTGAGACTGGGAACAGATTGGGTTGGGTTTTTGTGGGGAGGAGGGTGGATTTGCTGCTGATTCGCTAATTGCACAATCACAGTACACATGGCTTAGGTAGCACAATGGGAATGGATGTGGTCGATGAGGCGGGTGAAGGAGGGCGGCGGCTGTGGATGTGTGAGGGATGAGTGACGGCAACAGCATTCGATACGATTTGATGTGCAGCCATTTAATTAAAAACATATCTTCACATAAACAAATATTGTGTGGCACGAAGACAACTCTCGGTTGCCATCAAATGAAAACTAGCAGCAGCAACATCAAATGATTTATTAGCACAGATTTGTGTGGTGCGCGTTAATTTGCTGAAAATAAATGCAAAAACCAAAAAAATAAAAAGAAGCACATTTTCTAAAAGGCCTAGGCATAGAAAAATGTTGCAGTAGTAGGAGAATACGGTGGAGGTGGTGGCAATCAGTTGAGGGGGGGGGGGGGGGGGCAGTTTGGCGACTGACATTTACTGGCAAGCGTTGAGATATGCTGAGGCTGATGTGAAATCTTGGCCGAGATCCGAGCACATTAAATGAATTAATGCCAACGCTAATTGTGGCCAAATGAAAGAAATACGATTATGTGTGAGCAGACATGCATACCCCTAACCCCCCCCCCCCCCACAGCACCCCCTACTCGTAGCGTAATCAGGCGTGATATAGAGGCGCAAATCCATTTGTGCGCGTAATGAACCAATTAGCCAATTGCAATAGCAATTGCAAGTCGCAAATGAACTGGTTGTCGAACTGGTCGTCGAGAACTGGAACTGAAACCGAAACTGAAACCGAAACCGTATCGAAACCGCAACTGTATTTGAAACTGAAATTGCCACTCGTCATTTCAGTTCATTTCATTCCATTTCATTTCATTTGAGTTCATAGATAGTCAAAGCAAACACTTTCATCACATCTGAAATTGCCAACTGACACAGTAAATTTCACTTGAAGGCATTTCAATAGCGCATACAATGTTGATGATGAGGATCGAGGAGCTATTAAAAATCCACCAAATAAACTATACCCCCATTTGTGTGGCACTTGTGTCTGCCACATAAGTCAACCGTCAGCCTGCCCCCCCCCTCTTTTGTGGCGCTGACTTGCTGTGTGGGCGCTGCTTGCCTCCTCGCTCTCCCTCTCTCATCCGCTGCTGCTGCTGCTTCACATGTGTGATTTATGCGCAGCGAAAGAAATCTGGCGGTGGCAAAACTTCCCCTTTGATATCGCCACGTGGCAGCAGCCCCTTCGCTAATTGCGTTTTTGGTTGCCTACAACTCCGATGCGGCATTTTACAGTTTGTCGTATTAATTGCTGGCCGCACAAAGTCAACTTGTCTGTCGACTACACGCTAAGAAATTGGATTGCACTTGCATCTACAACTATCTAATGTTGATTCTTTAATGTTTACTCCTTGTACAGCAAGTGAAATGTTTTAATATTATTTTCCATATGCTTCTTCTTACTAAAGAAATAATAAACAATTTATTTAGTATTATTGGTATTCTAATTTCTAAAGTACTGCTTACATTTTTATCTTCTTAAATCAATATTCAATATTTCTAATTTTAACATATTCTTTAATATATATAAAAAAAAATATATATATATGGTATCTCTTCACACTTTTATTTGTTGCAATCTAATTACAAATTATAAAATAAAATAATAATATTTATGAACATCATTTGATAGACTTTAAAAATAACTTCAATTACTTCTTGTATTTTACTTCTATATTTATATGGATTTTCCGAGTGATAAGTAGAATTCCAATTGCCTCATATAATTAATTGCATTTTATTTACGTGTTTCCAATAATTTTCCCATTTATTAATTGACTAATTTTGTTTTATTTCCTTAACTATTTAGACTGCTTATCAAAAGCAAATTTTGGATAATTAAAAAAAATATTTAAAACTGGCAAATATTGTAATGTAGTGTGTTTTTTTTTTTCGAGTGCATCACTAATACAAATTATATGCATTTTTGTGCATCTAGCAAATGTCGAACAAGTTTTTGCGGCGTCTTCTAGATTTATTTGCCCGTAATGGGCAATTGGAGATGCCACTTGTTTCCGCTTCGCTTTATCAATTGATTTACGATGCGATAATAAAATGCACCACCACCTCCCACCAGTACCGGCAACCATGCCCCTCGCCCTCGCCCCTTTGCCACCGACCAACCCATCATTCAGAAGCCAGAAATCTAAAAACTTTTTAATGTATGATGTGCGCCATTTGTGCATTAATAGTTTATAGCTGCTGTTGCACTGTTGCACTGTTGCAGCTAGAGTCTGGGAGCTGGCATTTCATAATCGTTGCCAGAGTTCCATGGAAAGTGCACTCAATTATGGCCAACAGACAGGCGCTGAGTTTTGTGAGCTTGAGCTCTGAGTTGCTGTGAATATCTCTCAAGTGAGCATCTCTCAACCTGTCCCGCTCTGGCGCTTGGTTGGTTACTTGGTTTGGTCGTTTGGTTGGTTGGTTGCTTGGATGGATGGTTGGATGGTTGGTTGGCTGGTTGGCTGGTCTCAGAGCCTAAACAAACATTCCAAATGCCAGGCGTGCTTTTCCAGCAGCCACACTTGGCTACATTTTCAGCAGAAGTCAACGCCAACATATATTCACAAATATTCACACACATTCACATTCACATTCACATCATCATTGCCGTCAACTCGAAACGTCAATTCTGTTGACTCAACGCCTTTGAGTCCAGAGAGACTCCAAGAGACTCTCACTTCTTCCACTTCATCTTCATCATCATCAACTTCATCAGCCTAAATCCCAAAACCAAATCCATATCGCATTTAGCGGCGCTTAGCGCTCCTTAAATATTTGGCTTGTTAACTTGTGAGTTTTTGTAACTAAATAAAATGTACAAGTAATTTGTAATTGATTGTCTTTTGTTAAGCTAAACGGGCAGATGGCGGGGAGGGTGGAGGGGGGGTCAGTTGGGCCAGGGTACGCTAATTGGTCAAACTGCTTGCGCCTTTGTTTGCCTGCCAATTTGCACCTCGTCCAAAGCCAACAAATGCATTTTATGAAATTTTCTCTGCGTTTTGTCAGTTTTATTTTTTTTCTACATCTTTCTTTTGTTAGTGCGGCGCTAACTGCTCTCAATGCCCCGCTAATTGAGTTGGTCAACAAAGGCGCCTCGGCCGTCTTAGATATATACCAAAAATCGATGCCAGAGCGCACTTAAATTGATTTGCGTAAACAAATATTTTCTGGCTCTGACTGAGCACAGTTCCTCAAAAATATGTTTTGTTATCATTTCAAAAATAACAAAAAACATTCTTAATCTTTTTGTTAATTTTTACTATTTGTATTTACATGCAAATATATATAATATAAACCTATTAATGTAATCACAACATAATTTCCAAATTCCCTTTTTGGTTGCCTTTTCTTTTGACGTGAAAGTGTTCTAAGTTTCTTCGTTTAGTTATTCCGTTCATGTAGACATCCACTTGACGAGCTATCAAAACGTTTGCCACTAAACACATTGTAAGAAAGGGCATAAATATATATATTCATATTCACATAATGTATATATATGTAATGTCCACTGTCAGCTGTGGGGTGGCAAGTGTGGCGCCTCTGAGAAGGCGGATATAGCAGGCAGCGACGGGAATCATGTTTAACAAGCGAATGAATTGAATTTTCATTTGGAGTCGCCGCAAAACACTCATAAATATATAATGAATAATTACAACAACAACAACAATTGACCAACCGAGGCAATAAAAATTGAATATGTATTTCCCATTTAACGGGTGGGCCTCGTACATTCGTTGAGGTGGGTCTCCTTATGATGACATTATTAACATTATTTTGTACTTAATAAAAAAAAAAAAGCATTAAATATATATAATTAATAGACTGGACAGCCAATTGCATTTTATGCAAATGACATTGGCGTCTTTTTCTTTTGGCTGGAACTGGAAACCAGCAAGTAACAAGCCAAAAACAATTATCTATTTGAACTGTGGTTCAAGTATCCGCCAAGCTGCGAAATAAATAAGCTTGTTAACTGCTCCGTCAGAGTGATTGATTACAAAACAAATCATAGTGAAATAAATGCTTTTTCCTACTAGTATTGTTTATGTTATAAAAACAATTATGAAAGAGTACAACTTGGTTTTGATAATGTGTACAAATTTCATTAGCACCAGTTAAGAAAGACGAAAGCAAATCGTATTTCAACATTTATCTCTGAGTATCTTAGTAAGCATGCTAGAATTAAATATATATATGTATGAATAAGTGAGTCCTGACATATGCTCTGAATAAAATTATGATAAATCAATAAAATTAATTACGCTTACTTTTAGCTGCTTAAGGATCGCATTTCAATAGAGGCACATATCGCACATGCCACCCAGCTAAATCTTGCGCACACATTTGGCTAAGGTTATTGACTGACTAAGGCCGGAATGCATTAGCCATGGCTAAGTGTGTGAGTCTGGGGAGACTGTCGTCTGTCGTCTGTCGTCTGCCGTCTGTCTGACTGTGTGGCTGCCCCCCAGGAGCAGATGGCAACAACTCCAATTGCAAGACAAATGATGCCAAAACAATGCCAAGGCAGCAGACAGAGTCGCCTCCCGATAATGACAATATTTTTGTTGCCATTTGAATATGACAAACAATAAGTTTCTCTTCTGCTCCTTGTTGCTTGTTGCATGTCGCCGGGCAAAGTGAAGCGGAAATTTGTCATTTATCATGCGATGAAATTTTCGCATAATGCAAAAGTCACCAAAAAAAAAAAACATACACACACAAATTGGTTTGTTGCATCGCTAACGATCTGTCCCCCCTCTAACCCCGCACTCTCCCGTACACTGACTGTCTCACTTTTTCGTGTTTTTGCATATATCTCGATCATATATCAAAATCGCACGTTTGCATTGTGCTTGGTGGGTGGGCAAAAGCCAAATTTAGTTTAATTAATGGTATTCCATTCGCGAACGGAGACGACGGCTAAAACCAGGATGAAGCTGGCCAAAAAGTCAGCCAGT
Source organism: Drosophila demipolita (assembly GCA_035042405.1). Lineage (NCBI taxonomy): Eukaryota > Metazoa > Arthropoda > Insecta > Diptera > Drosophilidae > Drosophila > Drosophila demipolita. The sequence goes on from JAWNLI010000033.1 coordinate 3,338,004, forward strand.
CAACGGGGCAAACTGACCAAACCAAAGACAAACATTTCGCGCACTCAAATTAAATGAAAATATTTGCGCAATGAAACAAATTTGTTTTGTATTGTTGCCCATTTACACTGCAACCGGCATAACAGCTAAAATGTGCAACTGGCCAAGAGGCGAAAAAATAGAAAAAGCCTGTCTCTAAATAGCATTCTTCAAATTTGAGTCTTTGAAGAAAGTTGGTACTTTAAATAGGATAATAATAACTAGAAGCATTCAAAGCTTAACCCAATAAAAATTCAAATTAAAGTTGACGCAAGTCAGGGAATTGATTGAGAAGTATAGTTTTCAATCTCTGGGAAATATAAATATGTGTATTTTGGGCAACAACAATAACAATAAGAGTATTTTATTATTAATCTAATGATTTAGATTTTTGAAATTCGATTGACTGCATTTCTTGATAAGTTTTTACTGCAGTAATTTTGTGCAAGAGTTGCTAGTAAATTGAGTTTGAATAGACTGAATTTTCTTAATATATATACATCAAATTTCTAAATTAACATAATATAAATTTATTAGTATAAATGTATTATTATTTTATTATAATATTCTATTTTATGAGTACATTCAATATTCGGTGCACAGCAAAGTTTTTACTGCTTTTATTTTTCTTGCTGCAAAAGTTTTTGCTAAATATTTAATTAATACTTTTTGTTTTTCTGTGCAGACGGGTGCAAAAAATACGCGAGTGTCAAAACAAATTGTTTATATGCAAAGCAAGCACACACATAATACACACACACACACTCACATACACACATACACAGACACATACACATAAGGGTTAATTGTTAAATGTGCGGGCCACAAACAAATGTGGCGCTGATTCCAAAAGCGTTGCGCACCAACCCTGCAACACCAAACCCAAAAGCACATGGCATCGAAATCGCAATTGGAATCTGTTTGCCACCCAGTTGGCAACAGTCCCCTAGTCGCCCACTGCCCTTCCCCCTTTCCCAACCCCAGCACTTACTCGCTCTGCCGGCTCTTCTCTGCCTTTTTTTGGAAAAATAAACATTGTTGTAAAATTTCAAATTAAAAACGTGATCTCAGCGCGAATTGGAAAGTAAATTATTTGATTCTGCACTTTTCACTCGTCCCCCTTACCTGTCCCTTGACCCACGTGCCACGTTCCACGTTCCACGTTCCGTTGCTGCTTGCTCCTTGTTGCCAGTTTGCCAGTTTGCAGCAGCGAAAGTGCTGAAAGCTCAATAAAGCAAACAACAAAAAAGGAAGGCGAGAAAAAAAATAGAAAAAGCAGGCAAAAAAAAGCAGCAACAACAAAAAATGCAGCCTGAACATTGGCGCAATAAAAAGGACGTTGGATGCGAAGGAGCAGGAGGACGAGGAGAAGGAGGAGGAGGGGTAGGCGCAGAGCTTGTGCGAACGCAGCGAAAAAAGGATATTGTTCGCATCCTGGCGAAATGTGTTGAAAATTGTGCGCCACTGTTTCGGTTATCTCTCCATTCAGGAGCGCAGCACAAGCCAAAAAGAAGAGGGACGAGGCACGCGGCACGCGGCATGTGGCATGTGGCACGGAGGCGAGGCAAACAGTTTTTATCTGGGTTCGTGCAGCTGCTCCGAGCACGAACCGGGGCCATAACTCAATGATGGGTGGGCTTTTGGGGCTGCTTCTTTCAACTTCTTGTTCGCTTGGCGGAAACGGAAATGCGCCACAAGCAGCAGTTTCAGCTTGGGGCAAACAGCTTTTGCGCCACTGTGCCATGGCAGCGGCGACGACGCCTTAATTGAGGTACAAATTGAGCTTTTGCATTGCGTCCTCTTTTTTGTATCCCTTTTATTATCGTGCGAGAAAAATTACCCTACTACATAGTACTAGAAAAAGAAGCACCAGCATTGGTGGGGGGCGTAGGGGGCGTGGCATACAAATTTCAAGTGAGATTTCGCCAGCGAGATTTAATGCGCTTTTTGCTTACTTTTTTCTCTACTCTTTTTAGGGACTGAAACTACAATAAATTGAAGTGCCTCGCAGGATGGTTGGGGTAAATGTTTTATATGTGTGTATGTGTGTGTGTGTGTGTGTGTGTATGCGGGTAATTGCAGTTTTATAGCAACTAGTTTCTGCAGCAGATGCGATTGATGTGATTTTTATGGCACGCCATTCACAAAGTGGAACTCTGAGTGTAATTAATCCTAGTACGATAAATATCGCTTTCCAAAATTAAGTCCAATTAATTTTAAGGCATCAATATTAAGCATTGATTACAGGTTGTAACAGGTGAAGGTGTCTAAGCCTACTTAGATCTGAAGCTGACAGAGCTTCGTCAAAACTGATTTGATTTTTTAAAAGCAATAATTTTTTGATATTGGTTTGTCATACAAAATCATATTTAATTTAAATGTGAAATCCCTTTTTTATTAAATTGTGTATTTTAGATACATTTTACTGTGATTTTCTACTCTTTTCGGAAGTTGATTATAAATAGGTGATACAATTTTCAGATTAGTTTAGATTTTGGTCTACCCTCTACATAAATACAGTAGTCAAATTTGAAAACAGGACTTTTTATAAGAATCAGTTTATAAATCTAAAATTATACCGTTAGACCTGAAGCTGACAGAACTTCGTCAAAACTGATTTGATTTCTAAAAGCAATCATTTTTTGTTGTTGTTTTGTTATCCAAAATAATATTTAAATTTAATGAGAAACATTTTTTTTTTTGTTTGAAAATTGTGTAGACATTTAAATAATTTTTACTGGGAATTACTACTCATTTCAGTAGTTTATTATAAAAATAGCTGATACAATTTTCCGATTAGTTTAGCTTTTGGTCTGCCATCTACCTAAAAACAAGAATTTTGTTTAAGAGTCATGTAAAAAATTTAAAACTTTACCAATGATTTTTTTCGCCTTAATTTCTCTATTTTTGATTGCAGTAAGTTGCAGTTGTTGTAGTTTTCTGATTAGTTTCAAATCATCTTAATTAGTCTATCTTTCAATTAACTGCACTTTATAATTAGTTGGCCTTTAAGCTGTACACAGTTAAAAATTCCATAGAGACTTTATCGCAAAAAACCGCAGCTGGATGCAACTAAGTTGCATGTGGCAATTCTCTTAGATTCTCTTGATTTCGCTGAGTCTCTGTGAGTTTCTCTTGGCTGTTAACTGACCAAAGAACATAATAACAGCTACAAATGCTAAACGCTGTTTTACTTACTTTTCTGCAATTTGGCGCCGCACCAACGACGACCACAAAAACGAAGATCAATCGAGGACAGGAACCCGCAACGGGGACTGAAATGGGGACTCGGGACGTGGACGGTGACGGTGACTGGGAGGGTAACTGTGACTGCTGTGACTGGGACGTAACGAGCCGCAAAACTACTGTGAATGTTGTTGTTGTTGCTGTTGATGTTGTTGTTGTTGTTGTTGTTGTGGTTGCCTGTGGCGCTGCTCTGAACGGTGGACGTTGGAGCCTGGTGGATGCAAGATGGCTTCGTGTGTGGTCTTCAATGTGGCAATGTCTTCTTTTAGCACGGCTCTTAAGCTAAGAGCGAACCAAAGAGCGAAACTGTGAAATGGCAGCAGAAAGTGATGCACTCAGAAAAATTTTAAGTAATCAAAGTTGAAAAAACCTGAATATCTCAAAAATTGCTTCAATTTCAAAGGATAATTTGTGAGTTTTTTCAAATTTCTGTGTATGTTATGTACAAAGTAAAAATATTTCTAAAGGTAGTAAATATTTTTATCAGTAGCTAACCTAATTTCTAAATGTATTACAAAAAGTCCTAAAAATCAAAAAATGTATATCTTAATTTTTAAAAAATTGGATTTATATGTAAAAGTAAAGTTTTTGTAAAAGTAAAAATTATAAATATATTTTTTTGGCACTCCGAATTAAAAGCAAACCTTTTTCACTTAACAGAAACTTAGTTTCTAATTGTAGAAATAATAAGGATTTAACAGAAACTTAGAAACTAATTCTAATAAAAAATAATATAAATTTTTTTTGTAATATTATTTAGAGAATTTATTTTTGTCGAGTGTGGAAGCTGAGAAGAGTGGTCAAAGTAGCTGGGATCACGTAGACGGAGCAATGAGTTAGAATTGGATGCGATGCTTGGATGGGTAAAGTGTCAATAATTTTAAGTGCAACACATTTTGGAGTTTGGGCTGTGTTGCGGTGTTGCTGCTCTCTTTGGAGGCGACTCCGCCGATCTCTTCGCATTCGGATTCGCAATCGGGAATCTTGCAATGCCGCTCTGCGCTTTTGAATCGCATACATATTAATCACTCCTAATGGACTGCAATTGAATTTCAAGTAATCATCGAGTGCCTCAACTTGGGGCAAGCTTAATAGCCGCTACGGCTGCTGTTGCTGTAGCTGCTGCAATCGTTGTTGCTGTTGCTGCTGTTGTTGTTGCTGTTGTTGTTGTTGCTGTTTGTTGTTGCTGTTTGTTGCTGTTGCCGACTGCCACTCGCCAATGGTTTTAAGCCAAACGCAACTTGGGTGGTCCAGATGCCGTGTCTGTGGACTCTGTGAGCTCTTTGTGCCTCCAACTGTGGCATGTACGAGCTGGAGCCTGCAACTGAGACTCTTTATGATCGCTGATGTTTGTTGCCTGTTTCTTGTTGTTGTTGTTGTTGTCGTCGTTGCTGGGCCAAAGGTTTCGTTTGGGCCATTTTGCAAGATGCGGAAAAACCTTTTACACGCTACCTTGATGAGCAGCGGCCAATGTCCAGTTGGGAATTGGAAAACTCAATTTGATGCCAACAACAACAACAACAACAACTAACAACATCGAAGAAGAAGAAGAGCAACAACAACTAACAACAACAACAACCAACAATAATGACTGCAATTTTTCATAAAACTCGCAGCTAATTAAGTTTTTTTGGAATGCTTTGCTTACGAAAATTAATTTAATGTTCCACGAAAATTCAGAAAGTGATCAGCCACAGATACTTTGCAGCAGATGCAGATACAGATACGGATACAGATATACAGTAGCTATATGCAGTTAGTTGTGCCTGATGAGCATCATTAGTTAAGCGTCGAAATTCCACGTAAATCGAGAATTCCATGCAACAAGCCAGAGCCAGAGCCAGAGACGCACACGACTCGTGGTGGCACAGCGAGTCAAGCGACGCTTCACCTGCGCATCGAACTTCTCTGGGGACACCTTCGACAATCGATCGCTGGCCGGCACAACATGTGCAACCAACCGCTGCCACACCACAACTGGACAGGGGACACAACACACAACACACATCGCATTGTGGTGTTGCTCAAATTGAAAAATTTGAATCGACAGCAAAACGGTAGCCAGCTCAATTTTCGCTCAAGCCGTGTTTTCGCATCGATCACTGAACACAAAACACAACATAACAAAAAAAAAAAGAAAAAAGGGTAACAACATAGAGTTCAGAGTGCTCGACTACCAAATACTCTGTAATTCTGGCATAAATTATTTATATGTCATAAACTAATGATGAATATTTTGTGCTACTTTTTCGATTGCTTAAAAAACTAAAGTTGACATACAAAAATACAAATAAAAAAGATAAAAGACTTTTATCTAAATTTATCTATAATTTTTGTGTATATTTTTGGACTATATATATATATATATATATATATATCTACTTTGTGCTACTTTTTCGATTGCTTAAAAATATGTGAAAACTAAAGTTGACATCAAAATATACAAATAAAAAAGATAAAAGACTTTGATCTAAATTTATTTGTATTTTATGTTTTTATTATGGACTATATATATTTTCAGGGATATTTGGAACAGATTTAAGTAGTTTTTAGATGGAATTGATCAGTTCCCCAGTGTGTATATTTTTGGACTATATATACATCTACTTTGTGCTACTTTTGCGAATGCTTAAAAATATGTAAAAACTAAAGTTGACATCAAAATATGCAAATAAAAAGATAAAATACTTTAATCGAAACTTATTTATAATTTTTTGTTCTATTTTTACTTTGAGGGCTATCTGGAAATCTGCTGCTGTATTTTAAGTCCTATTTAATAGGTTTCTAGGAGTAAGATGGGATCGATTAGTTCCCCAGTGCACTCGCTGTTGGCTATTTCTTGCCAGCTGGCTAATTGACAAGATGATTTCTAATTAGACCACCGAGCCAGAACCAAGCCAAAACCAGACCAGCAATCGTTGGCTGCCTGTAAAAAATAGTCAATAGGCAAAATATGCTTGGCTGAAAGTGTCGCGCGTAGGGCAAAGGAGGGAGGGAAGGAAGAAGGGCAGGCCAAGGCAACTTGGCTTATTTACACGCGCAGGTGTCAGTCTGTCGACAGGGCCAGAAACCTAAATTGATGCCGATAGCCCGAACGGGGCCAAGACCAAGAGACGAGCAGGACCAGGCCCAGACCCAGACCCAGACCGGACCAGAATGCGTCGAGTGTGGCCCTTTTATTATATATGTTTTTTTTTTTCCTGTGCTGCGTGTCCGCGTGCTGTTGGCGATAAATTATGGCTTAATTAAACTAAAAAGAAAAGAATTGTGTGCTTTATACATAATCAAACACATTATATATATAAATATAAATATATATACTTCATATATGTTGTCCTGCTCTCTCTGTCTCCCTCTGCGCATAATTAAAAGTCAAGTTTGAGTCTAGCACAATTATGAAAACAAGTTCGATTGCAGTAGTCGGGATAGCTCGACTGGCAGTTACTCCTAATCTGCCTGGTGTGTACGAGAAGTTATATGCCAAAGCTGATATAGTCTTCCAGATCGACTAAATCGACTTGGCTGCCTCGGTAGATCCATGACATATGTATTCCCCTTATTTATACGCTTTCTCGCATTGTTAATGGACTCGGGTTATACAGAAATGTTTCCACACGATTTATGCATTCACGAAACATATTAATCAGCGCTCTCGGATCGGCAATTAAATTCGTTGTAGCCCCTCGACGACAAACGAATGCACTTAGACAATTGACACAACTCCAGAAAACTGAAATCACAAAAAAACATTTCGAGTCAACTGTCAGCGATGCCAATCGTCAAACGTCGATCGTAGATTGCGTCAATGCGTCAATGAGTCAATGAGTCAATGAGTCAATGAGTCAATGAATCCAATGAGTGAACGCAGTGGACAGCAATGCATCATTCCGATACCCGTTCCTAATTAATCGAGGCGAGCAGGCAAAAGTGTTGATGGACTCAACTTTGACTTTGATGGAGGAGTTGCAGTTGCAGTTGCAGTTGATGTGGCAGTTGATGTTGCAGTTGAAGTGAGTCACAATTTTGTTTTGGTTACTTATCAATGGAAGATCTGTGCGCTGGCCCTGCCCAAAAAAAAAAAAAAAAAACTCAAATTTGATGAGTGTTTTGTACAGTGACAAATGTGTGACAACAAATCACTTTCATTGATTAAGATCACTTGAGAAATGTTGCAACAGTCTTGCAGATGCAACAAGCATGAAATGAAGGCAAACAGATCGATTGTAAATCGTAGAAGAATTTATATAGATGTAGTTAAGATTCAATTAGCTTTCATTTATTATAATCTTTAATAAAAATATATATATATAAAAGTTGTATTAAATATTAAAATAGAAAATTAAAGTTTCATTTGACTCCTCAAATCTAATTTATTGATCTGTGGAAAACAGATATTTATTTATTAAAATATAAAATATTCTTATTAATAATGGCTTTTAAATGAATATACTTCACATAAGTAAAAGAATATTCTGCATTTACCACAGAAATCACAAAATCAGTCAAATCCATGCAACAAATCAACAATGCATGCCACATGCTGCCGCATCACGTTCGGATGCAAAATTTGTGAAAGTGTATCAGGTGCCTGTATCAAGGTTCCCGGTGGTCCAGGTTCCAAGTGTTCCGTGATCTGAGATCTGTGCCATATGCAAACCCTTAAGCCCTAAACAGACTGAGCCAGACTGTGCCACCGAGCAGTGGTTTGCTCCACATATCGCTGTGTATAGTTTTTTTTCGGGGCAACTTGTGGTGTGGTCCACACAATTGAGCCATCACAGCATCAATGACCAAAGCGAAATCAACACTTAAGGCGAAACGGGAGAGGGAGAAAACTGCCAGCTTTGATTAACCCAAGCACAAAAGGAGTGGCCCACGCTTTGTGGCACTCAAGTGCCAAAACATGACAACGCACAAGGTGGACCCGATCCACAGATCCTGCAATGCACTCCCTATGAACACACGCTTGTGTCTGTGTGTGAGTGTGTGTGTGTGTGGCCCTCGATGAAGCGCCTCCAAAGTACCAGGAATCAAGCACTCAACGGCTTAAGTGTGCGCCACAAAATGAGAAAGGGAAACAAAAATACACACACGTAAAAAAAGTATATATAAAATATAAAATATGCCAGGTTGTTGGTGTCTCCAAAAATACAGAACGAAAGAGAAAAGTCGCACGATCATCGACACCGACGATCGACGCTGGAGGATCGAAGAGCGGCCAACGAGAATCTGCAGCCATCTGCAGCCTCTTAATTTGACACAAAACAAGATCAAATGTCACTCATCATAACTGGCAGCCGGAGACAGACAGACTGAGCGAAATCTACACTGCGCAAAATAAATTACTCGTAGTAGAAGAATTTTATTATTTATAGTTAAAATTTCCGATTTTCTAACTCTGTCAAATACATTCTTTGAACTATTCTTAAAAACTTAAAAATTACTTTGTGAAAAATTTATTATTTATTTTTTTTAAATTATTTTGACTGTATGGAAAATATATATTTATAATTTATTGCTTTTTAGATATGTTTAAAACATACTCCACAGCTGACCAACTATATATATGTATCACATATCAATATCTTTTATTGTTTTGAAGACTTCTTCTTTATTTAATTCAAATATACTTGAAAAATACTCCTCAGCTGACCTTACGAACGATGACAATTTCTCACAGATGACGAATCCAGAAATATTCGAAATATATTAAAATATTTATATGTATATATATAATAAAATTTATAATATAAAAAATAAAAATATCTTTTATTACTCTGCGTTTTCTTTTAAATATTTGTTTCCTTTTTTTAGAAGCAAAGTTTCTGAAAAAATGGTTTGACCAAAATAATTTTAAAATTTTCTTAATTGTGCTAGAATTGTTGATTATATGCCACTTTAGGTTTATAGAAAATATATTTATTTTTTTGCTCTATCTCTACAACATACATTTTACTTACTTCATGCATACCTTCTTTTTTTTTTGAGTGTATTACGCTGTTCACAGGACACGCATGCGCACGAACATGATGTTCAGCTCTGGCCGCAATGATCGCCGCTTAATATGCAGGCGCGCATGCGCCGAACGACTTAAGATTGGCCACAACAACAGCAGCAACAACATGAACAGCAGCAACAACAACAGCAGCAACAACAACAACAACAATGAACCTTTGTCCAAGTTGCAAACTGCAACTGTCACTCGTTGGTGGGTCTTTGCACTTGCACCCGAGATGCGAACGAACCCTGAGGATCGTGCCTTGGACGTTTCCCCTTCCTCCCTCCTTCCCCTTCTTTCACCTTCTTCCCCCTGTTCACCTTCTTCACTTCCCCTTCTACCTCTCTTTCTCTTTGTCTTTTACCGTGGCTCTAATGCGAACGCCCTTAGCATAATTAATGTGAATTCGGTTGCTGCCGCCGCTGCTGCTGCTGCTGCTGCAAATGCATTTCTGAAACTGAACCTTCATAATTTTTGGTGACATTTCCTCCTTTCAACAGCAACAACAACAACAACAAACACACTACTTATTTATGAGCCTCAATTTGTATGTCCGACTCGCAACGCGACTCGTCCGCGATTAATTGGACCTCCACGAAAGCGGTCGGCTACTGTGCATATTCATTTGCCTCGGCAGGGGGTGCGGGAGGGCGGGGAATTAAGGATACGGTTGGGGTTAGGGTTTAAGGTTCGAGGCAACCCTCGCTGTGCTCATTTAGAGCTCATTCTCATTATTTAATTATATTCAAAGCGATCGATTCAACGAACTGACTGACTGACTGACTAGCTGACTGACTGACTGACTGACTGACTGACTGGCTGGTTGAGTGATTGTTGTGTTTCTGGGAATCGTCTACGTGCGACTGCCTGCGGCGACCTTGCCACTGCTTGTGGCACATGCATTGTGCGGCCTTTTTGCGACACTCTTGCATTTCGCATTGTTCATAATTTATGCAAGTAATGTTTTGATTGGTTGTTGTGTGCACACACCCACACACACCCACACACACCTACACACCCCATTGCCGAGTCCCATTCCCAGACGCAATCAATTTCTGTTTTGACAGCGCCGCAGTTGTCACCGGGGACATCTGAAGTGTGTGTCCAATTGATGTTTTGCTGCTGCTGCTGCTGGGCTTGTCTCTGCCACAGATGTTTGCAGTTTGATCAAAAAGCCAATATCAAAGAGTCGCACAGGACATCTGTGTCCTCGTTGTTGTCCTGGTGACACTTTTATAACATTTTAAATGTTGTTTGGGTTTTGCGTTACGTGTTTATTGCCACCAAGTCCGGGCGCGTCCTGCAACCAGCACTTGGACATGCGTGTCCAATCGCGTTAAGCGAAGAGGCACGCATAACAAAAAAGGGTTGCTCAGCAAGATGGAAGAAGGGGGGGTGGTGGCTGGGGGAGGGGAGTGGTTGGTTGGGCGCATTGATACAATTAAAATTGCTGCAAATGTGGCATGAAAATGCAATTCAAGGGTTGGGCCCACATCGTTAGATTTTATGATGCGGCTTTGGCTGCCATTACTCGCTTACCCCCCCCCCCATCCCTTCCCCTTTACCCTACCCCTGCTACGCTTAAAAGCATTCCTTTTTGCTCTAATTGAATTGAAAAACCAATAGTCAGTGAAACATTCAAAGAGTCGTTATTTATTCTTGGGCAAGTTTTCACATAATCATAACTATTATCGTAACGAACTTGGCCAAGTTTTTATTCACGTTTTGGCAAGTTCATAAACACAGTGTCACCCAGCTACTCACCCCCACCCTCCGCGCTTTCCCCAGCTGTGCAGTAGAGTGTAGTCGAGAGCGACAGGTAAATGGCTTGTTTTGCATGTTAACAAGATACTTCCGGGCCAATGGCAAACGGCAGTGTTAACCAAGTCGTGTAGTCATTTGCCCGCTGACTCCGTTGACTCGTTAGTTGAGGTATTTTTCTTCTTTTTTTTTTTTAATTCTCTTGTATGAAGTCGCCCATAATAATGTTAATGAAATTCAATTTTCACATTTTTATATGACACTAATAACAATAAAGTATTTCTATTGCATAATTAGCCCCACCCAAAAGCCAACAGCAGCAGAACTGAAAGCATTCTCAAAAAAAAAAATATCTTAAGTATAATTAATGGGAAAAAGCAGGTTATTTTGTTAGAAAATACAAATTAAAATAAAAGCTGCATTTATTATCTATTTTTAGTTTAACGCTTTCGATTCAATATTCAATTTAATTATTCATTTCTTATTTTAATCGATTAAATTTATTTATTTACTTAAAAATTTGGATAACTCAATAAAATCTTTTCAAATCTTTTCAGCAGCAGCAACTAGACGGTTTAATCTGATCTGACTTTAAATTTACTTATAAAAAATGTATATATATATATATATATATTTATTAGAGTTCCATTGCTAATTTTTTTATTTTTCTTACAACAATTTCAAATAATCCAATATGGAAAAAACCAGCTGGTTTATCTAATCAACAAATTTTTGCTAAATGCTAATAGATCCCTGTACTTATACCACAAATATACATCCTTTAAATATATATATCTATCTAAATTCAGAGCTTAAAATCAATGAAATTGAACTGCTTCATAAATTGCTGAAAGCTGAAACTGAAACCAGTTGACAAAACTGTCAATTTCAGTCAACTTGTTGCAAGTTCAAGAAATGTGCATATTCTGCAAATGGTTATTTGAAGGCTCTACTCAAAAGTGGATATTCCTGATTCCATAAGGATCGCAACAAAGGAACAACTCAGAGTTGATGGCTGCAGTTCTTTATCTATATGCATATGGCTCAATAATCTGGCTAAAATGAGACTCATTTAGTCTATCAAGTTATCGCTTGAGACGCATTTGGCTCCCACGCCTGGCAGCTCACACTTTCAAGATGATGTTGTTGTTGTTGTTGCTGTTGTTGTTGTTGTCATTTTTGTTGTTGTTGTTGTCTGCGCAGGCGTAATGAGGCGCAGGCAATGTCAATGTACGTCGCAGATCCCAAAGTGCGATTGGCGCAGCGCTAAAACAACGTGGGTGGTCGCCAATGAGCGAAGGGGAAGCAGAGGGCGTAGGACCACACCCACACCCACATGCGTATATCGCTATGAAGATCAATTGGGCAAAACGGCAGCGACAGAGACAGACTCAGAGAGAGAGAGAGAGAGAGAGAGAGATGGAGATGGAAATGGAGAGAGATATTTGGATTTGCATGCAGAAACCAAAAAAATGCTGAGTTAAGCTCATTAAAAGTGCCCCCCACAAATTAGAATGGTGTATAAATCTTTTCTCAAAGTGTAAAGACCCAAACACAGCTACAGATACAGCTACAGATACAGATGCCGGATGGGGATGGGGATGCTGGAGGAGCACATCGTTTGTATAGCCGGCAGTTGAGCGCATTTCGTTGTAACTTTGTGTTTCATTAATAATCCAGGCGGCGGAAACTGCCACAGAGAGACAGAGAGAGAGAGAGAGAGAGAGAGAGAGTGAAAGAGAGAGAGAGAGAGAGAGAGGCAGTGAGAATACTTTGCTACAGCTACATAAATCTTGTGTCGCATAATTACAGTTAAAATTTATAAGCTTATCTCTTTAGCCGCAAATTTATTAGCGTGTTACAGGCTGGCCAAAAGGGAACGCTGCAGTTCGTCAAAGTCCAACGTTGTTGCAACAACAACAACAACAATAGCAGCAGCAGCCGCAACAAGGAGTCTGAGATGCCGCGCTCATTATGGCCAAGTATCGAAAAATGCGTATTTAAAACGGCGTGAAAAACAATTTGTTGCCAATTTTATGACACCTCGCGCCTTGCCACAACTCATCCAACAGACGAGCATCGTGCGGCAAGTGAAGCTCCAGCATAGTCGAAGATGCCGAGATCCTTTGCGTCGCTAACAAATTCATTTAAAATCCGCCGCTGCACTGAGCCAAAAAGTGTTGTTTTCAAGTTTAAAAAATTTGACTTATTTTATGTTTTTTTTTTAATTTGAATTTATATTGAAACCGTTCAAATTGATTATTAAATAAAGTAAAAAATTATTGACTCAAGTAAGAAAAATTAATTATCATAATTTTTGCACTTAAAACAAGTGCGAAACATTCAAGTTCATAGTTTCAAAATATAATTTCATGATTCCAGCTGATTTAGTTTAATTTTTACTTCTAATTTGGTTTTATTTCCAAGTTTGAAGTAAAACTTTTCAATAAATATTTAAAAATAATTGTTTACATTTTAAATGAATATTTTTTGATATTACGAATTGTTGCTGGAAAATTGCTGAAATAGATACTCCTATTAATTTTCTCTCAGTGTATGCTGGCTTTTGTAGCTGAAACTTTTATATGAACATTTCCTTATTTAAATTTTACGAATTGCTGCTAGAAAAACGCTAAAATATATACTCTTATTAATTTTCTCACAGTGTATGCTGTATTTCGTAGCTGAGACTATAGCTGTAGCGCTCTGTGTGTGTGACTGTGGTCGGGCCGAAAGCGGTACTAAGTGTCAACCCCATAGATTTATGCGTATTGTCTTTTTTCGGGTTACTTGGGCTCACATTCCGGGAAGGCGGCAAACGGATACTGAGACTGAGAGTGCGACTGAGACTTGGAATGGGACTGGAACTGGGACTGAGACTGGGACTGGGAGTGGAGCCAAGGCTGATGCTGTTGCTGCGGCTGCCGAACATTAATCATTGGGGGCCAGCAGCATTTGCGGCAGCTCTCGAGGCGTTGTAATGTGGCTCAGTCTCAGTCTCAGCATCGGCATCCGCATCAGCTACAGCTCACAGCTCACAGCTTTCTGGGATGTGGGCACTTCTCGGACTGTGGCCTTTTTTTTTTTTTTTTGGCGGGATTAATGTACGTGGAGCGCAAGGTATTTTGAATGGGCTTTTTATGGTCACATTTATTGAATTTATAACGTAATTTACTCGCGCCATGACTCATTCTTGGAGGTTGCACATCCATACAGAACCCCTATGCCCCCAGCATCCCCTCCTACTCCTCCTCCGCCGCATCTAGAGTTGCTGTTCTGTTCTGCTCAAGGCGAGAGCAATAAAAAATTATGCTTTAACAAAATACTTAACTATAAATTCAACAAAATATTACTAAACTTAAATTGACTTTTTATGAAGTCATCTGCACGCCGAGCGCGTGCCATAAAAATGCACTTAGCCAAACAACACCCACACTCAAAAGAAAAAAAAAAAAAAAAAAACACACAAAACTTGATCCCGATTCCTCGTTCTGATTCCCATTCTCATTCCCCTAACCCACTTGCCCCTCGCCATGCAAATAAACTGCACTTTGTTATACGCTGTGAGTCAAGCTGCGAATTTGCCTTCAAGTTTTGTTGCCGCTTTTGTCACCCAAAAAGACCAAAAATGTCACCAGTATTGAAACCCAAAACCAAACTGTAAATCAACGCACAAAATTAAGATGTTTTTGTGGCAATCAAAACTGTTGCTTTTATTGTTATTGTTACTGTTATTGCTGTTCTTCGACTGCCAAATATTTGCAAAACACGCAGCAGGAATTGGCTAACAAAAATAAAAATATACGAAAAAATAAATACAAATAATATCAAAAAACTCAATATACAAATGAGAGAATTCGCTGATCTTGCTTAAGACCAACAAATACTCTATTTATTCCCATAATTACTTCAAATGATGTGCAACAAAATTAAAACGAAAAGCTGCTCACAGCAGGAGTTGCCTTTGGGGGCACCTCAATTGGAGTTATGCAGCAAGCAGAAGCAACAACTAAATAAAAAAAACATTTATGTGATTTTTGCATTCAGTTTTGCAGCTTGACGAAGCAAACAAATCACTTTCAATTATCGAATCGAAATGCAACAATAACTTCTTCTAAAAAAGAAAACTGGGTTTGGATTGTGCGTAAAAATCCCTCTCCAAATAATTGGTAATAATTGTTTGGCATTTCTAATTGGAAATGATTTTAGCAATAGCAAAACCTATATAGAATATCTATATATATATATATATATGTGTTATATACATATATATATATATATGTAAGTATGTATGTAAATATATGTCTGTATATAGCTACGGAAATAATTAAATTGTTGAATGCTTCTAAGTTTTCCATAGGAACAAATCGATTTTTAAAAATAAATCTCTTCTTTTTTATATGATTTTTCATTGTAATTTCTGTAATAAGACTGTCTTTTAATATTTCCATATTATTTTTAATTATATATTTTTACACAAAACAGCTTTAAGCACATTTTGATTTAGCATTTGTTAAATAAGTAATCAAATTTTGCATTTGTATATTCGTGGGACACATCACATCATAATGTTCCAGAGTGATCGGATTTATTTATGATCATCATCATCTTTATAAATTCGCGTAAAGCTTATATATAAATTATTTTTGGCACTTCTTGAGCTGTCTCCTCTCCTCTCCTCTCCCCTCCTCTCATGGCTCCTCCTGAGCATGACAGACACTTTTTACACCTACGCGTGGTTTTTTTCTGGCGCTGCACTTCAAGCAAAAAAAGAAGAAAAAAATAAAAAAAAAAGCGTCCGCCGTCGCCAAGGTGTCAATTTGTGCCGTTGGCATTGCCAGCACACACCTGCAAACACACACACACACACGCATACAGACAGAAATTTATTTGCCGGCTCATTTTGCTGTTTATTTTGTTTTTGTTTTATTTTCTTTGACGTAGCCGTATGCAAATTTAATGGCTAAATTAGACAGAAAAACGCTAACGTTTTCTGGCCGTTTTCAGGCATGGGCAGCAACTATTAGGCGTGATTATGGCCCAAGATTGCTTTCAAGCCATAATTTGCATAATGAATTTAATGCGATTGTAATACCAGCAATTGTCGATCCCCACCTAAATCGCCCAGCTCCAACTCCGACTCCAACTCCAACTCAATCTCGATCATCATTAATTGAGTAATTAATGCCAACGCCCACGGCCCATTAAGGCATTAGCAGATAACGAGCTAAATAATGATCATTAGCTCATCAGATCATCATCATCATGATGATCAGTATGAGATCTACCAAGTCTGGGGACCACCTATCTCGAATAATATGCAAAACTAGAATTAAGCAAATCAAAACAGCGATATTTGTATAATTTAAATGTTTATTAATTTATTTATTTTATTTGTGAACGTTTCTTGTATTTTTTGTTTATGTTTTTTCTCTCTTTTTATTTTTTGTTTTTTTTTTATTTGTTTTTTCTTTCTTATTTTTTGTTTGTTGTTTTTTGTTGTTAATTTATTGTACAAAAACACGCAGAGCAACAGCAGCTGATAAAACTTGGCAAATTCGCGTCGCGTGCTCCGAGAGGGGGACTAGAATATTTTACAACTTAATTGTTAGGCAACTTTAAGCACTAAACTTACACGATACGCTATAAATATTAAATTATTGTTAATAATAATGTGCGTTAGGTGTACATATACTATTGCCCTATGATGGTTCCGCTGATGAAGACGACGACGCCGCCGCCGCCGCAGCCGCTGCCGCCTCCTGCAACTCCTGCATCTCCTCCTCCTCGCGGGTCAGCGGCACCGTCGAGTGATTGTAGAGTCCCTGCGCCATCAGCTGGAGGGCGAGCGGATTCTTGGTGCCACTCGACTTTTTCAGCTTGGCCCGCTTGTTCTGGAACCAGATCTTGATCTGTGCCTCATTTAGACCCAACTCGCCGCTCAGCTGCTGGCGGCGCTTCTCCGTCAAATAACGATTCTCATTAAACTCATGCTGAGAAACGAAAAGCGAGAAAGAGAGAAAAGAATGAGAATTAGTCTGAGACTTTGCAAATAATATCTGCATTAGAAATCGCCTTAAAAATATAATTTTTTACTGATTCTAGAAATGATTTCCAAACTTACGATTTAAAATTTGAAACATTTCATTTTTTGATATTTATAGTAAAATTCAAAAAATGTTTTTATATAACTTCTTTAAAAAATTTAAATTTTAAACAATTGTTTTCAAATAAAATATTTTTTGTTATACAACTTATACAACTTAAAAATTAGGCGTTTTTCTATTAAGCTTAAAAAAATCGAATCTTATCTAAATTTTAGAATTTTAAATTGTTTTGTTGTTTTTATTGTTGTAATGGACTCACCTTCAGTCTGGCCAGCTGGGCGCCGCTGAAGGCGGTGCGTGGTCGTTTATCCTCGGACACATTGTTAGCACTGCCGCCACAGCCGGAGTTGGCATCCGGATCGGACTTGTCGCCGCTGCCGCCGCCCGCCGCACTCGTTGCCGCTGACTTCTTGGGTTTGCGCGTACGCGGACCTGCCGGATAGAGAGAAGGAGGGCAGCAAAACGGTCATAAAAATTCCACACGGCGCCGTTAATGGCAACAACATGACTGGACCCTGCCTGCACTGACTCCGGGACTCCAGGACTCCAGGACTCTAGGACTCCTGGACTCTTGCACTCCTGCACTGAACTGGCTGCCAACTCATCGCGCACACATAAATCCTGCTGCTCATATATGCAATGCTTATGGCCAGCAATTAATTCACATTTAAATGCGCCACAGACACAACCCCGGGCAACCCCTGACAACCCCCCCCCCCTACCCCTGGCAACCCCTCTCACTCCAAGGCCGGCTGGCTTGGCCAAAACAATTAAAGTTTTCGAAAATTTGTGCGCGTCATTTTCGAAAAGTAATCAACGCAATGACTTTTGACTGTGGCTAATTTTCCGTACAGCCAAGTCCACCCACAACCCCCTCTCTGGAAAATACCCGCCTCTCAGAGAAAAAGCTGTCTTCGCTTTTCTCTCGACTTGAGTTGTCTTCCATTTAATTAACAGCTGCGCCGCAGACAAGCGCAGAGAATCAACGTCTCGCAGGAGGAATCCTCCTCTGCCACGCCCACAATTTACCCCACTCAATGTTTGGGGGGGGGGGGGTGGCTGAAAAGTTGTGTGTGGATTCTGCTGTTCATATTGAATTGCTATGCAAATAGCGAGAGTTGGCCACAAAAAGGGGTTAGTTGGCCAAAGTTGAGCTCATTTCCAAGAAATAGTTGGAAATGAAGCAATTATGAGGTTTACTAATGGCCATTGCTTGCAACCCATAGCAACTTGCCACTAAACTGGCCGCAAGTTGTTTCCCTTGCGGTTCTCTGAATGTCTTTTGGGCTCCACAAATATTTTGTAATTTCAAGACTCATTCATCATAAGGCCCTTGAAAGATTACTCACACATATCCACCTCAAAGGACATATAGTTTGCTAAGGATACGCATTTGCCACTTGAAAGGAATTTATATTTGTATATAATATTTGCATATATATATTTTAGTTGACCTTACTGAGCTGAGCTTCTCACTTATTTTTGTGGCAAATATTCAAATAGTTCAAGTCTCAGACAAGCAAAAAAAATGTAGTATATATATTCGCTCATATCTTTAATCTTTAAAAAAGTCTTGTCGATTAAAATAGGAGAAGGTCTTTTACCAAAAAAAAACTATTTTTATTTAGCTGAACTGCGCAAATCCTAACTATATTAAAGATACTGATGACCCGTCCAGCTAATGATTCCTGGGTAAATATGACTTATTCTTCTGAAACTGACCTATCTTTCAATGCAAATCTTTATTTCGAATATGACTTCTTTCTCAAAGCAAGTTTTCATTTTGAAAGAAGTCATATTCATATCAATATTCTTTATTTCTCAGCACATGACTCATCCATAGGGATTTCTCCCATATTATATTCCACTAATCCTAATCGTATAACCCACTATAAACCCACCTATCGCATCTCATCCACTCATCTTAAAAATATATATTCCGTAGCAGATTTGCCACATAACACTAAATAATCTCATCACATCTCTTCTCTGAATTTGCAGCGCAGGTTTTTAAGTATTTTGTTGACCATTTAAGCCACTTTCCAGTCAATATTTGCCAGGTTGTACTCACTTCGTCCTGTAATGGGAAAGAAAAGATAAGAGAAAAATCACATTAAACTTGTTGTTTAAGCTAGACAATTGAAAATTAAATTTACTTTTAACGCGAATCAATAAAATATATCGAAAATTGATTAAATTCCAGGCAGACAAGAAAAGTTTTTCGCTCGTGTAAAAATTCCAAAGCAATGAAAACCCAATCTTAAATGCTGTCCCTCTATCTCTATCTCCCTCTCTTTCTCTCTCTCTCTCTCTCTCCCTCTCTGCTCGTTCTTTCTGCAGTTTTGAACAACCTTTAAAACAAATGTACCGGAACTAATGGCAACCAAGTCATGCCCTAAGTTAAATCGTTGGAAAAATTGAACAAATCAATTTTGTCAACAAAATGCCAAAGCTGCAAAATTAAACCAGCAAGCAAAAAACACAACAACAAAAATAACAGAAAAAAAGAAAACATTAACAGTACATTGGCAACGTGCCTGCACGTGCTTGTCCACAAATTGTAGCAGTGGGAGCGCGGGGGAGGCGTGGGCGTGACGGCTGAGGTGTTATCACGGTTTTAAATTTCACACGCAGCCCAACAACAACAAAAACAACAGACCTTGAAATCTTGTCAGACAGCCAGGAGACGACGCGACGGCGACTTTTGCCTCGTCATCGGCCACCAGGGCACACCATAGACTCTGATCCACACCGTCAACCCCTCCCGACGCCATCCGCCATCCGCCCACTGCCAACCCCTGGAGCAACGCGCATGTTACCAGGCAGATAAGCCAAAAGGGGCACAAGTTGCATACCAAGGCATCGCAAGGACACTGCCAAGGGGTTGCCACAAGCGCACTTGGCAGCCAGCCAGTTGCTGTTGCCCCCCTGTTGCACCCCTTTCCACAACCGCTTGTAAGCTGCAACAATTGCTTGCGTCAAATCTGTTGCCCGTTTTCCTCTTGTTTTTTTTTGTGGAGATTTGTGATTTATGGCGTGTTAAATTTTTCATTGCTTGCTGCGCGAAATTTGACACAATAAAAAGTTTTTAATGTATTTTGTGGCTGGTAAGGATGGCAGGATGAGACTCTAAATGGTCTCTTGTCAAATTGGCTTTAATAGAAATTTTATGAACTCAATCAACGTTAGAACTGAGCAGCAGCGAAATTTTAAATAATGTTGTCATGGTATTAAAATGCTGCAGTTATAATATAATCCATCTTTTTTGCTATATATATATTTAAATATTGAGGGTGAATAACTTTTTGGTTTGCATAGTCATCATAGCAAAAAACAGTTATAAAAAATATATATATAAATTGTGTAAAACTGGTTTTTTACGACTTTGATTATATATATATTTATCGCTCTTTATAATTGCTACTTTTATCCAATCTAATCTAATCTATCCCAATTTAATCAATAGATTTCAAATCTAAAATACTGACAAGTAACATTAACTTTTTCACATTTTATTTTTTTTTGGATAAACTAAGTAAATTCTTGATACAATTTAAAAGCCAACTTAAACATTAACTGTTTGGTTAAACATGGACACGCAAAAAAGGCATAAATTGCTTTTCATTTGCCGGGAGAACATCATAAAAACCACAGATGCAACAAAAAGCTGCACAAAAACGGGAAGATGTCTTCATCATTGGCTGTTAAACGCAATGCGCAACCCAACTTGGTAAGACCCGCTGCCAACCAGCAAACCAGCCAGCAAGTCAAGCAAAAACAACAAAAACAAAGGAAACCAACTCAGAGTCAGAGTCGGAGTCGGAGTCGGAGTCAGATTCAGATTCAGAGTCAATTTGGGCATATGTTTAAAATAAGCGCATTTGTTTTATTTATGCTTAACATGCGTTGCAAATGCCAAAAACAGAAACTGAGTCGCAAGGCAGGAGGCAGGAGGCAGGAGTGGAGAGGAGTGGCAACTGGAAGATGAGTTACCAAATGAATGGAAATGAATGAGTGCGCAATTAAATGTCAAAAAAGGCATGGAGATCAAGGAAGCAACCCATAAGATTCACATTGGGTTTGCTGTCTGCATATAGGTCAGTGAGATGAGCGGCTGGTGCACTCAAAAAAAATTAGAACATGTTTTATAACCTTAGAAAATCATTACGAAATAAAAGCAAATTTTTTAAAATAATTTCCATGCCTTAAAAATGGATAATGTTTGCTCAGGAACTCCACAATCTGTCGGAGTTCTAGTCAAAATTCTGAGTCAACCTGCCAATGTTCAACATTATATTTAAATATCAAAATATTTGCTAAATTTGAAAAAAGGAATAAAATTAACAATTTGTAGAAGATCTCGTTAATGAACACAGTGAAAAATTTAATAATCACATTATCAAAATAAATTTTAAGGCGTTTTCTGTTAAGTCTTAGGAAATTTTAAAATAGTGTTCCTTGAAATAAAAAAATTAAATATTTTTGCAGAATAATATTTAATCTTAATTTTAAATTAAAAAAAAAGTTTATAATAATCTCTCATCTAAATTCTATAATCTAACATTTTTTCAAGTGTAGAAGTCGGCCGCTAAATGCCTGTTTTGGGCTTAGGTAATGCACGCAAACAACTTGGCCAAGAAGAAAACGACAAGAAATGAAATTGACTTATAAAGATCTCAAACTAACGGGCCACACACAGCCTCAGAGCCGAGATTGGAGTCTGGCTTGGAGTCGGAGTTGGAGACGACTCACAGGGGAACCGGCCAGCTGGTTAACTTGGCCCAGACGGCGACTGAGCCATGTAAGCGATATGTTTGACAGTGTCGAAGTGTGGGGCTTTGCTATAGTTTTTCTTCGTCAGCTCCTTCTTTGTGCGAGCGGTGGGGTGGGGGTATTGGGGCAATGTTGTTATCGGATCTTGTTGCCCAATCTAATGATCGGTCAGCTCATTAATAAGCCATAAAACCAACACGTTGGCCATTGGAAACATAAGCGGGGTGAAAGTGAAAGCCAATTAATCATGACAAGCCATGAAGATGATGAACAGATTAAACAAATTATTGAATCGATATAGCTGAGACAGGTTCTATATAACAGTATTTTATCTTTTCCATTGGAAAACAATCAAATATTTGCTTAGCTTAAATATTTAAGAGATTTTTATCGTGGGCATTTAATTATAATATATTAAAATTGATAGCGTTAAATAATATTATTTATTTTTATGCATTATTATTATTTATATTTTTAATAATATTATATTATTTATTTTTATGAATTTTTACTGTTAATATTTCTAATAATTATTGGGTTTCATTTGAGATTAATTTATAAAACATTTATGCATAAACTATTAATATCTGTAAATAATTTAAAATTCTGCACATCATGTCAAAAAATGCCAATCTTAATTATATATGTTAGATATCGGTTCCATTGATCGAGTCTATTCCCTTTGCCTTCCCTAACATAATCTAACCTTTCCTTTCCCTATCGGCACCCACAATCAAGTTGCCATTTCGCCACTTCTTTTACACGCTCCCCCAGCCCCCCCTTGCCACATCGCCAGGAGGCATGACAGGCAAATTAACGCTGCGGTTGCAAATGCCTCATAAGCATTTGACAAGCATTCATTATGATGATGATTGACGCGACGATTGATTCGATCGCACGTTAATTGAAATGATTGACACGCCGCAAACACAGTCAAAGTCAAAGTCAAAGTTGCAAGTGGCATTCCCTAGGAATATATCTATATATATATATATATATATTTATGACAAACGATGCCGCTGAAGAAGTAGCCACAAACTGTCAGCGGTTTGTCTATCGCTCAATCGTTTCTTGGCTCATATCAAAAATAGATATTACACGCTAAATGGCTAAGATGGTCAACTTGTTGCTAGTTGTAGTTGTCTTTTGACGGCTTTTCCGAGCTTGCCACATTCCGGCGCATAATCGGCGCTGTCACATGAAAATATTTAAATATGTTTTTAATTGCTTTATCAATATTGTTGTTGCCGCTGTTACTGGGGTTGCAGTTGGCTATTTGCATGTTTTGGCCATGTTATGCATAGCAATAGGCGCAACCTGTTCGCTGTGCTGTTTGCCGTTTGCGCCTTTCATCATCCTCCGCAATTTATTTAATATGCCTCGTTATGTGAAAAGCGTCAAAACATGTTGCACAAAAAAAAAAAAAAAGTAGTAATAATAAAAAGTGTTGTCGGCTAAAAGAGAAAAGTGAAGAGCAGCTGCACACACTTAAAGGCCTATTAAATGGCCTAAAGAGTAGCCGATTTTTATCACGTACTTACACATATAACAAATGGAAAAATCCCAGGAATTAAAATAACTATTTTAAGCCTTAATTTATTAATATGTGTAAAGTAATGAAAGGAAAAAGCTAAGAAAAAATTATACGACTTTATCTGACTTTAGGTATTAACTGTGAATTGAGCTTGTTAAGAACATATAAAATTTAACTAATAAGCAAAAATTAAAAAATTAATTTTTTTATTAATCTTTTAGGTGTTTTTTTCTATTAGAAAAATAATTTACATGCTTTATTGGCAAATATTATTTTTATAGATTTCTTAAGCTTAAAGTATTTGCGAAGTTCCATTTTTCATAATTATTTAATTAAGCCGGAATCAAACAGATAGTTTAATAGGCAGTTAACAGAAAAACAATTCATTTATTTAAACGAAAAAAGTCATTTAAAAAAAATAATAAAATAAGTTAAGAAATTAGAAATTGATTGTTAAAAAGTTTTTCAGCTTTAAGAGTCTACAAAATATTTGCACAATTGCTGACAGTGTCAATTCCTGACCATATTCATTGAGACTGTTTACCCAACACCCAAGAATTGCATCCTCCTATTAGCACCCCTTCACCCCGCAACTGAATGAAACAACTTCATTTAACCTTTGCCAATTTTTTCAGACTCACGCCTTAATGTTGCAGCTGGTTGGAGCTGGAAACTCATAAGTAAATTGTGGCGATCGGATCAGATCTGTCTTGTTGTGCTGTTGGTATCGGTTTCCAGTTTCACACACACACACACACACACACACACACACAGTGACTACTTGCGAACATAACATTGATTTGGGTCCCTGAGCGGGGCGATGAGGAATGGGAAGAGGGAGCGGGTGGACGGGTGGAGATGGGGGCACGGTGAGACCGCACATCGACATCGAAACATAATTGTAAACCACATTTTCCGCTGATATTAGCAAACAATTTCATTAAGCAAAATGCAATCAATACTTTTGCCCATAAGACATCATCAGGTGGCTCTGAGACATCGACATCGATACCAAACTCAAAAGTATCTGTATCTATTTATCGTATCTGTATCTGTATCTGTAACTGTAACTGTGCTATTGCTGCTGAGCTAATAGACTCGTTGCACGGCTTTTGCAGCTCTTGCAGCTTTGAGGTGTGAACATTTTACGCTTCCATGAATATTTCGACTAAATTAACGCCAGTTCTATGGCCTCTCAATTAACGCAATAGCAATCGATAGTCCCCCCCCCCCACCCGGTCCCATCAGATTGCTCAACTCAAATTGAACTTTCCCTTTAATGAACTCATCAACTATAAAGCTTTAGATCTTTATGCTTTGGGACCACCCCAAAGGCCGTCGATTTTTGATTGTTATTTTATTCGTTGCGGTAGTCAAAAAAAAAAAACAACAACAACAAACCGAAAAAAAAATGGGGCAATCGTCATAAACACAAAAATTAAGGTAAAAACCAAAGAAATTCCAAAAAGAGGTCTAGAGACTATTTTGCCTAACGAATATTAAGATTACCAGCGAATGGCTCCAACCATTGTCCAAGGCGAGAGATCAACGATCAGCGATGAACGATCAACTTTTAAGCTATCCGAAAGAAGTTTGACTTTTGATGTTGTTGTTGTTCTTGTTGTTCTTGTTGTTGCTGCTGCTTGGCGTCAGCCACCAATAATTTGTGGATCAATAAATGTTCGCTTTATTGCTCTATTAGTGGCTCATGCTGATAGGGCTGGCCCAAAGTCTTGGCTTATTTTAATTACGATCAACGTGTGTGGCATGCAGCGGCCAAAAAGGAATGCGGCGAGAATCGCTGGGAATACGAAAACAAATATGCGAAATAAGTATGTTCACACTATGCCCACCCAAAAACATTAACATCAATCTTCCACGGATCAAAGATGCAAAACACTTGAGGACCACACCGATGACGATCATCATCATCATCATCATCACGATACTCATCATGATGATGATGGCTCAGTGAAAAATACAGAAAAAAACATAAAATCCAAACAGACGCCGACACATGAGCATTTTAATGATGATCAGAAACTTGATAATGATGATAAACATGATGATGATCGCACATGCGCATCGATGCAGAAGATGATCAAGAAGACGACGCCTGAGACAAAGTCGAAGACGCAGACGCAAAACGCAGACAAAGTCTCGACTGGGCAGCAATATTAGTGTCTGAACCTGGGTTCGCCTCTCTCTCTCTCTCTCTCTCTCTGGGTCACTCGCAATGGGAAGCTTCAGATTGCAGCCAAATGCACGCTACACCCAAAAATGCACGGCATATTGGCAATCATTCAAATTACTTTTTTTTAACAACATTCTAAGAATTTTGACTACCAGTAACTATAATGGATTTATCACTGAACTGTTATCTTTTACTCAACTGTTGTGTTGGTTTACCTAGTCGTTGCAGCTCTACACTTTAAGTGTAGGGTATGAAGCATGTTAAATCTGAAAATGTCTTAATAAAACAATTAATAGCACAGCTGAGCTCATAAGTTTTTGTGCAGCGCGCATGATCACAAGAGTTGAAGTTCAGGAGCGCACTCAAGCGCTTTGGGGGGTGAGGCCAGACGCATAGAATTATGGGAAATTAGCAAAACTATTAATGGATTGGATTCATTCATAGAAGTTATCAAGACTATTGATGAAAATGAAATGTTTTATGTTCGAATAAACACAACACTTGACTTTTGCTCGTTTTCTCAGCTATTAATGAAAGCTGGCTCTCATTATAAATTGATTATTATTGTATAAACTTTTTCAAAATAGAGTTATATAATTCTGTTATTATGAAAATATAGTTATGAATATTACTATCTTAAGATTTATTTTTTTAATATTATTATTTTTATATTACTATAAAATACAAATGAAATAATACGTATATAAAGATCATTCACAATGTAAATACAGTCAAAAGAACTATAATAAATTCGAGGCAACTCCTAAACAAAATATCAATCAAAATTCATATTTCCATAACTGTAGCATGAATAAAAATATTTAAAAACAAAGAGAAAGGATTTATAGAATTAATTAAATTGCACATTTTTGCTCAAACTACGCTCCTGAGGTTTGATGTTTGTTTTTTCCAGGCAATGCCGCGACTGGTATATATATATATATATATCGTATATCGTATCGTGTACGTGTACTATAAAGTAATTGAAAAGCGCAACAGATTGTTTTAAATATATCCACCGAGAGCCGCCCAAGTTGACCACCTGTGCGGTGGCTCAGTGGTGCTGTGCCCGTGCGGATTTATGACCCGTTGCCAAGCTGCACTCGCCGCTCCCCTCATCTACACTACAGATTTAAGCCAGGTTTCGTCGTGTGTGTGTGTGTGTGTGTGTGTTACTGTGTGTGTCTCTGCTGATCCAAACCGTTGGCGCTCTTCGCTCAAAAAGAGACGTCTTCTGCTCTTTGCGCGTTGCTGTCTGTCTCTTATGCTAATTTTGAAAGGCCTGGGCCAGAGTCGTCGAGGCTGAGCCGTAGCCTCAGTCCGAGAGACCCATGTGGACCACACACGTTGACCGATTCGCATGCCGCGCATCGCATTGTGGCGCTGAAGGGCACGGGGCAGGGGGGAGGGGCTGAAGGGAATATGAATGGGCGACCGCTGCTTTTAAGGGCACCGAAAGTATTCGCCACTGGGTTTTTGGTTTGATAAATTATCGATAAAATGATGCGATCACTTTTAATTTGGTTTAGTTTACCTACCGCATTCTTGGCCAAATTAAAGGCATAAAATACAGACACACACAAAGCACACACACACACACACACAGCACAAAGAACAACAACAACAACAACTTTGAATTTAGATCTGTGACTGAAAAAACTGAGCTTGATTGAAGTTGCTGCCGCCGTTTGTCGGGGCAGATGGGGCAGATCTTCACAGACTGTTCTTCTTAATTAAGTTATCAAAGTTTTTATGACGTCAGTAGGTTGCAGGCAAGCTGAGCGTGTGTGTGTGTGTGTGTGTGTGTGTGGGAACTGGCATCTGCAACTGGCGCCAGGGTCGCATAGAAGATGGTATAATGAATACAAGTGTGTGTCAGTGTGTGTGTGTGTGTGTTGTGTTGTGTTGTGCTGTGCTGGGTATGGAGAATGTGGATCGTTTACGGAGCTACTTCTTGACAATTTGTGCGCCATTTCCTGCCAGACTGCTGACTATTGACTGCTGCCTGCTCGTCATGTTTACAATATGCCTGGCCAAAACAAGAGGCAAACAGAGCAAGGACGAACTTTTGCATACCCTACACCAACTACAATTTGTTGAAAAACCCATATTGACTTAAATCACATTAAAATGTTAATTATACATGGTGAACATCAGCAACAACTAAAAGTTGTCTATGAGAATGTTTTTCCTTCAATTTCCAGAGTTTAAAATAATTAAAAAAAAATAATAATTATTATGTATATAGATAATTATAAAAAGAGGTAGAAAAAATAGATTATTTTATATTAAATATTAATAAATTTCGTAGAAAGAAGCATAACAAAATAATAATTTATCTAACTAGAAAAGTTAATACTTAAGCGATTATAATATAATTATTTATAAATAAACAACTATAAAACCCGAAATAGAAAGGTTTATGCGGATTGGTTTTAATTTAAACTAAGCTGATGCTCATAAAATTATCAGTATATTTTTTATTATTATTATTATTATCAGGAATTTATAAAGTTGAGCTCAGATCTTTGTTTTACCTAGTGTAGTAAATAAATAATATATTTACCAATAAGAAATTGCATTTAAAACTCATATCAATTTCTGAGCACATCACTCAACTATTTCTAACACAATGGAAGGGTCTAAAAACAGATGCGCTTTCAACTGCATATATATATATATATATATATATATAAACAACCTGCTGCTGCCCGATTTGGCAGTCGGTGCAACCCTATCGATTGGATATGAAGGCTAAGCAGTTTGTTAAAATTCTCACGCTTCTCGCTGGCGACTTTTAATTACAAACTGAACAGCTGAATATCGATCGATTTGTTGTTGTTTTTTGTTGTTGTTGTTGTTCTTCTCCCAGTTGGAACTCTCTCGAAATGGCAACCGATTGCGCCTTTAATTAAGTAATTAGTGACGAGGCGAGCGCAAAACAAAAATACAAACAAAATGCCAAAAACAAACCAAACAACAAAAATCAAACTGTGAATAATAAAAAATTCAATTCAATTTTCGCTGGTAATCTCGGCTTCAATTTCAACTGTCATCGAAGCTGAAGTTTATCTGCCGCCCTCTTCGCCACGCTCACTCCCCCCTCCTCACTCTATGTTTTGTGTTATCCTTTCTGTAATTCCGCACCGTACAAAAAAAAAAAACAAAAAAAAAAAAAGGAAAACTGTCATTTGTCTATTTTTAACAGACACGCCGACATGAAGGATTTAATTAAATTCAACTCGAGCTGACAGCTTCCATGCAGCTTTGATAGCTCTGCGAGAGGCGGGTGGATACAGAATCCGGATCCGTATCTAAACAGTCTCTATGTGTGTGTGTGTGTCTGTGTGTGTGTGTCCGTGTGTGTGTGTGTGTGTGTCTGTGTGTGTGTGTGTGTGTCTGTGTGTGTGTCTGTGTTGTGAGTGTGACACAAGTATCTGCGTCTGCTGACGCTCAATTTTCGATTTGTTGATTTTTGTTGCATCCACTTTGTCGCCCTGCTGCAAAATTCACATTTGAGTTTGCAAAGTGTTAAATTTGCCATTTGATTTTCTAATTGAAAACCAGTCGAAAGAGCTCGACTAGAAAATACCTTGAACCCATTTTACATATTCAAACCAATCGAATTAATTTCTTAACTGATATTTCTGAAATATTTACATATTATATATATTATTGTAATCTCGTTTGGAAAAATATATATTGTATATAGCTGAATAGTTTTATTAATTATGAATTTATTCATGTTAAAAAAAAGATATATTAATAAATTCGATTGTGATTTATTATTATTGGAATTGCAACACATACAAATTAAATTTTTATATTTATAAAATATTTAGTAATTAGTAAATAAAGTATAAGCTAAATTGAAGAATTAGTTTTGCTAAACAAAACAAATTAATCGAAATCAGCAAAAAGTATTTAAGTAAATTGTATGTAAATTTCTATAACAAAAATTTAGATTGTGTTTTTTTTTAAGTGTAAATGTTAATTGCTAATTAAGCACAAATAGAATTGTGCAACACGCAGTTCAATTAGACAACTTTTGATTCACAGAATGTTAACTTGTAATTATTTATATCATGTGATCGTAATCAGATATTATTGCAATTATTTGCTGTGTGTCTGCCTCAATTTTCACATTATTCATGCA
This sequence comes from Drosophila demipolita, assembly GCA_035042405.1. NCBI lineage: Eukaryota > Metazoa > Arthropoda > Insecta > Diptera > Drosophilidae > Drosophila > Drosophila demipolita. The sequence continues at coordinate 3,367,791 of JAWNLI010000033.1, forward strand.
CGACATTAAATCAAATTCTAATGACTCACTTCAGCTGCGTGGCCTGAAAGTCTAATACAATCCTGCCACCAAATCCTTACCCCTTATGCAACTCCCCATTATATATATAATATTGTAACACAAACTCAATTAGCCAAAATGAAAATGTCACCGTCATAATTTCATGAGCCAAATGGGCTGTCTGGCAGCAATTTGGTTGCGACAACAACAACAATAATAACTATGCCACAACTTACAATCGCCGCGAGTTGTTGCATGCCACCAGCCACAACAACAACAACAACAACAACAGCATAGCTTAGCTTTTTGCATATAAAACCAAAAAAAAAAAAAAATCTCGCGTTGGTAGCATAATTAAGAACACGAGTTGGCCAAGTTAGTAATAGACATATGAATATATACACACACACACACACACATGTGTATATTATTGTGGTTATGCGACTTGTTGGCCGCGGCAATCAGTCAACATGCTGCAGCAATTTGATGGCTAAAAGCCACCACGCTTTTTCTTTCAGTTTTATTTTGCTAGACAAGTCAACTCCAAATCCAGTTAAGATTGTTCGTATCCGCCGGTTTTGGCCATTTATGAAATGAAGTTATTTTGTTGCAGTTGCATTTGCAGCTGCACCTCTGCCAACAACAACAACAACAACAACAAACTTGACAGCCACTTTTAAATGAGTTATTAGCCTCAAGTTGACGATTTTGGCGTTTTGCAACAAGTTTATTTGCCCGATTTGTTGCTTGACTTGCAATGAGTTATTTGGCCACGCCCAACGCCCAATAATCTAGCCACAAAATGGTTGCAGACTCCCCCACCAGCATTGAGGGGGCAGCACAATTGAAATTCATGTTTATCTGCCACGCTCATCATAAGCATCATCAGCATAAACCCCTCAGCTAATATACACCCCCCCTACCCCCTATCCCAACACCCACTTGAGGGCAAAGGCAAATAGACTCTGCCACATCGGGCAACTTCCTCCCCCCTCCTGGCTGAGTGTGTCGACAAGATAAGCCGGCTTTCATGGGACCATTTAAGCACCACTTGAGCACAGCGGCAGCAGCAGCAGCAGCAGCAGCAGCAGCACGTGGCAGCAACAACAAGCGAAATGGAACACCCCCCGAAGAGGGTGCAAGCATTGGAAACAAGTTGTGAACAAGTGTTAGCCATCTTTATGGGGAAACACCCTGTATTGTACAGTAGCTAATATTAGCGAATTATTCTGGAAAGTTCTTTATATGATTTTTTAAGAAATAATTTGACTTTAACTTTGATTTTTATAAATGATTTTCCACAAGATTTTCCTATAAGAAGTATTGAAATTGCTTAATCAGCAAAAAGATTTGTAAAGTCTAATTTTTAGTATAACTAATTGCAGGAATCAGTTAAAAGATAACACTTAAATATAATAATAACTTCATTTTCTAAAGAGGGAGACAAGAGAGGAGAACTATTATTGGGGAATAGATTCAGTTAAACATGAATTTAAATAGAAACATAAGAAATAATTTTCTGAAATATTTTAAATATTATATTCAACGTTTCTTTTAAAAAAAACAAAAAAAATCTAGAAACTGAATCAGCAAAATATCTGAAAATCTCATATTTAACATACATTTAGTATAATTAATTACTGCATCAGTTACAGATATTTGTTTTTATAAATTTAATTAATTTAGTTAGAAAGGAAACAAATATAAATAAATTTAAAAAAAAACAGAAATTGTGGCTACTAATAGAAATATAAACATAAAATTTCATTATGCAAAAATCATTTAAATATATAAATAATAGGTTTAAAAAATCTAGTAATTTAGAACTGATAAATATAGCTTTAAACAGAAACCTCCCCCCCTCCCCACCCCTTTCCTTTCCTTTGACCCCTTCAAAATTTACATTGATTGCTGTGTGGGGAAATTAATTAAATTTTATTTTGGGCAACTTGAGCAACTTGTTGAGCCAAATTGAACACTTTTAATGGTTGTCCATCAATTTGGCCGCTGTTTGTTTGGCATATCACATTTCATTTGTAATCCATTTAATACCCTTTCCGCCGCCAAAAACCCACCACCTTCCCCCCCTCATCAACGATTCGTTATTCGATGTGCTTTGTCATGTTCTTTGAAGCTGGGGTAAACTTTTCAAATTGGCAGCCAAATTAAATTGTTTTCCATTTGTTATTTGGCCAAAATCATGCGCAATC